>CAJQZJ010001694.1:8094352-8148119 GCA_907164525.1 Lophiomys imhausi | reverse complement strand
CTCTTGTTCTTTCTCCTCCTCCACCTCCTCCCTCTTGTTCTTTCTCCAATTCTTCCTGCTCCTCCTCCTGCTCCTCTGCTGCTGTTGCTGCAAGGTGCATATTGAGATTAGTCTGTCATGTACACAAAGACAAATGAGGACTTTCAGCTCTTTATCCACCACTCTCTGCTGTATTTCCTTGAGGGAGGGGTCTCTCTCTGAACCTGCACCTTGCCATTTCAGCTATATGGCAGGCCTTGAAGCCTAGGAATCTGCCCACATCACATAGCACTGATGTTAGAGGAACATACTACTATTAACTAAAGGCATATCACTACTATGCCTGCTTATTTTTATGTAGGTGCTGAGGACTGAAGTGAAATTATTAATTATTAATACAAACAACACATTTGAGGTATAATAACATTATAGAATAGTGCACCGTGCTGTTATATTTGCTTCTTAACACCTAATAAAAGGGATCTTTGATAAATTCATATTTTCTGTGTTTTGGGAAATTTATAATAAATGTGGGAAAATGTGCATAAGTATGACCGTATTAAGCTAAAGCATTTTTTTGTCATTTTTCAAAGCTTTTATGCAGTTGAAAAATTCATGGTATTTACCCAGGTACAATGTTGTCACTTGTTCTGTAAGCAGTGAAGAGCAAGCTACTGTATTGCAACACAAATCACCGAGCATCTAAAACAGGCAATCAAAAGTGGGAAAGTCCTTCACTGTCTCCTTTCTTCTCATCAGGCCATGGAATGCCTTTGATGGTTTACACTTAGGACAGGTATTGATTTCTGTCCTCTCTTTGCCCTATAATTGCTGCTCTATTTTCAGTCAAGTGTGATGAGTATTAGGTCAGCACAAGGGTAGGGTGTGGAAACCAAAATGACTCATTTTTAAGGAAACAAAGCAAAAGCATCTTTCGGATGTCCATGTCTTCTACAACCCATCTTTGGCAACCAGATCATTAAAATACAAATCTAGGCTCAGATATACTTTTGGTGTTTTTGTTGGTTTACATTTTTTAGAAATTCCATATTTAATTCTTTGTGTATTTTCAGATCCCAAAAGTTCTTTTGTTTATATGCTAGTTTTTGTTGGGGAGCATTCCTAGGACCAATCAAATTCAACATGATTTACCAGTGTTATTATAAAAATAATACAGAATAGAAAAACTAAGGGAAATAACTTCCTAATTAAAAATTAACCTCTGCGATGGCGTGATGTTATGCATTCTAGATGTGAAAGATCCGGGGGAGGGAAGTTCCTCACCCGATGCTCAGGATATCATGGCCATCCCAAAACTCTCAAGAGACCACCTTGATGCAATCACAAGAGGTTTATTTCGGGGGGGAAGTGGGGGCTTAGTGCACTGAGGGCTCCACTCGTATCCCACGCAGGGGTAAGAGCCAAGACCCTGATTTCGGGGAGAGTAGAGTATTTTATAGGGGAGCACCACAGATTAAGGGGGTGGGGGAATCACAGGTGCAAAGTACCAGCCCAGCCCATTGTTTACCACAACCGAAGGGGGAGGTGAAATACAGGTAGAATGTACCAGCCCATTAGTTAGTCAGCAGGAAACATCTTACATCTGTTTTTCTCAGGAATGAATCTAATCTTGTTTTGTTATCTACTTTGTGGTCAGCCAGTTCCTGAAACCCTGGGGGCCCGTGCCATGACCTACATTCTTGGTTCCACCCTTTTTATGGTCAGCTAAGTTCCGGGAATCACCTGGCGGCTGGCCTGGCTCTACTGCCGACTTAGGGGGTTTTTTAATAATTTTCATTCCCTTCATTCTCCACTCCTTTTAGTCCATTGTTCTAATCTTAGAACCTATATATCTGTTTTATTTTATTTATTATTATCTTGTCCCCGTAACCCTTGATTTTGTTGTTTCAGCATTAAAATCTGTACGGCGCTTACTCTTAATTGATGAAAGTACTGAGGGGCCTGCACTAGGGCAGCTGTTTCAGTGCCGCACCTGATCCTAAAATCACAGCTAAAGTCAGGGAAATAGGCTCTCTCTTAAATCGCTTAGGGCGGAAATCAAACTCATCCACAAAGGCATCTGTGGGGAGATAGAGTACTCTAGGCATAAGCTGTACTAACATATAATAATCTTTGGTATCATTAAAGATATTAGTGGCAACACAGGGAGTTAATCCTGTGTTGCAGGCCCACCATCTATCTATGCCAGGATATAAGTATCTAGTATCAGAAGTCTTTGGAGACCTCAGGATCTCATTGCATAAGTGTTAATAGGCAGCAGGTGGGTTTCCTAAACAAGTCCTTTTCCCTGATACTTCAGTTAGGGTCAGTTTGTTCTTCTCATGTCATGAGCAGGCGTCATGGTTGGTGGTGTTATTAAAAGTACCCAACGCGGCGATGTCCTCATAGTAAGGGGGTCCAGAAGTTAAATAGAGCCAACATCCTCCACACTGCCTAGCTGCACTCCTGTCCCTACCTTTCCTTGGACAGATGTAAAAATCTTGTTGAACCAGCCCACGGCGTCCCTCTGGCCTCCCACACCGAACTTTGTTCCTAGCCCTTTAGGTTGTTTTCGTCGAGGGTCCCTCTCAGGGAGGTTCTGGGGGTCTGCCTCAGGAATATCCCACTGATCCAGGCCTGCAGCTAGCTGGCAGAAGTCAGGAAAGGGAGGGAGCTACCTTAGAGATTGACCAGATGACTTCCCCAGTTTGGGAAGCTACCTGTCAAGTATGTTTTTGAGGGACTTGGGGGTTGTCATTCCCCATCTGGAGAGCACCTGTGATGCAGGCGTAGCTTAAGAGGGTCTACAGTTTTTTTTTTTTTTAATCTCCACTCATCCTTAGGAGGTTCAGGAGCTTTCTTTATGTGCGAGGTGTGGATCCAAGCAGAGATGTCCTCTACCTTCATTGTGGTGGGGGTAGTCGAGAGCACCAGGTATGGTTCCTTTCAGTGAGGCTCAAGGTTCCCAGCTCAATGGTGCCGGACGAGTATGGTTTCTCCAACCTGGAACTGATGAGGCATGCTCAGGTCTCTAGCTTCATAAGCCTCTCTGAGCTGCTCCCAGGCCTCATGCCGAACTACTTCAAGGGCTTTCATGCGGGTGAACAAGGGGTTAGAAAGGACAACATCAGGATCGAACATTCAGCCAGCCTCAGTAAGAGGAGGAGGCCTCCCACAGAGAATCTCACGGGGTGTTCCTGACCTGGAACAAGGCAAAAGGAAGGAGGGCTGTCCAGTCCCCCCGCCGGTCTCTAAGGCTAATTTAGTCAAGGTCTCTTTTAGAGTTTTATTTATCCTTTCTACCTGTTCTGAACTTTGGGGATGGTAGGCACAATGTAATTTTCATTTAATCCCCAGTTGAGGGGCCAGTCCCTGACTTACCTGGGCAACGAAAGCAGGTCCATTATCAGACCCAATTACCTTGGGTATTCCAAACCTCAGAAAAATTTCTTCAAGAATCTTCTTGGCCACTGTATTGGCAGTCTCAGTCCTTGTAGGGAAGGCCTCTACCCACCCTGAAATTGTATCTATAAAAACACATCTTGTAGTTTCTTTTTTCTTAGGTGAGTCAGTGTGGTGAGCCGCAACCCTAAGATGGCACCTGGCTTATTGCCAGAAAGCTCAAGCTTAGCTGTAAACAAGCCTTAGTTGGTAGCAGCTGCCTAGCCCGGTGTGCTTCCTCCTTTTGTGAGCCTATCTTGGATCGCTACGTGGCATGATCTGATTGGGTTTGAGTAGGCATATAAGGGCTTGGGGGAGGAGAAGCAGAGACACAAGCAGGGACACAAGGAGAGACACAAGCAGAGAAGCAGAGACATAAGCAAGGATTCAGAAGACTGTTTTCAAGGGACCTGAATAAACTGCTTGAGAAGAGCTTTTGCGAGTTGCGTCGTCGAGGGGGACGCGACAAGTGGTGGCCCATACGGGGAACCAGAAAAGACTCAGAACTCTTGCAGTCAGGGGCAGTGCACTGGTAAGTTCCCGGGATAAATTGGGACAATAAAGTTTCGCGGAAGTTGCGAACTGAAGGTAAAGTTTCGCGGAAGTTGCGAACTAAAGGTAAAGTTTTGTGGGAAGTTGCGAACTAAAGGTAAAGTTTCGTGGGAAACTGCGAACTGAAAATAAGGACCTCGGTAAAGAGGCAATAAGGTCTCCAGAGGGAGCAATAAGGACCTTGGTAAAGAGACAATAAGGTCTCCGGGAGGGAGCAGTAAAGTTCTGGGATTCGGACGAGTAGAAGACACAACTGGCAGAGCAAGGTGAGGAAAGCAGAGAGTGCCTCACAGAAATGGAGCGAATGCTGGCCTTGCTGGCCTTTATCAGTTGCTGGGATAAGCTTGGGAGAGATCTAGATTTTGCCTGGGAGCAAGGTACATTGCAGGGAGGAGCACGGCCTATTTGGAGACTTGTTCGGAGTTGTTTAGGAGATCAGAGATATTGCAAGGCCGTGGAAAAGGGACAAGAGGCATTAGAGCAGTTAAAAGAGGAGCGCTTGGTCAAATCTGGGAAAGATACTTCGGAAGAGGATAGCTCAGAGTCTGAAGAGGAACTTGAAATGTTAGCAAGGGAAATGGAGAAGTCATCTTTGAGGAAGAGTTCTGACTGCACCTGCATAGAACCCTCAGGTCCAGGGCCGCCTGTGTTGGCGCCGCCTTCATATAATGAAACTTCCCCTCCGAGTGGTCCTAGTGGGCAGTCATTCTGTCCAAATGTCTGGAGGGAAGTGAGACATGAGCTGTACTACCCTGTCTTTCAGGATGGAGAGGGAAATCGTTATCATGAACCCCTCGATTTTGAGGTAATTAAAGCACTCGCTGAGTCTGTCCGCACTTATGGGATTAATGCTGCTTTCACTGTAGCTCAGGTGGAAGCTCTTCATCGTTATTGCATGACTCCTAGTGACTGGATGAGCTTGGCACGTGCCTGCTTGTCCTCTGGGCAGTATTTAGATTGGAAGGCTTTCTTGATTGAGTTTGCTAATGAACAAGCTGCTGCTAATCGTGCATCAGGAAACCCAGCCTGGGATGTGGTCATGCTTCTTGGGCAAGGTCGATATGCTCAACAACAAACTGGGTATCCGGCTCAGGTGTTTGAGCAAATCAATTTAATCGCAACCAGAGCTTGGAAATCATTGCCTAACAAAGGGGCAGTGAATAGCAATCTAACTAAGATTATTCAGGATCCCCTGGAGCCTTTCTCAGACTTCGTGGCTAGAATGGTTGAGGCCGCTGGAAGGGTATTTGGAGACCCTGATTTGGCAATGCCCTTAATTAAACAACTTGTGTATGAGCAATATACAGAGGAGTGTAAAGCAGCTATCACCCCTTATAAGAACAAGGGGTTGGAAGCCTGGATGCCTCAGTGCAGACTGCCGCTACCTTGAATAATTTGTCAGCCAATGTAGCCACGGCCTTGGATGTATTGTGGCAGGTGACCCAGATTGGTTGTGAGTGGAAAATGACTGGTTTGTGTGTGACCTCTGTGCCATATCAAAATTATACTGTAGCTGCAAATTTGTCTAAGCAACTCTCTCAGTATCTTACAAGAAATTGGTCTGGCGAGTTTGATAAGCTGATGCAGAATCTGAGAATTGCCATCGTGTGTGTGAATTCCACCCGGGTTGATGTCTCTGTTGCTGAGGACTGTCAACATGGATCCTCCAAGTCATAAATCATCTGAAGGAATGGGTGGGAATGGGTGCCCTAGGAGGCATGCTCTTCCTAGTCAGTTTCATTGCCCTATGGTGTATCTGCAAGATGAGGATTTCACAGAGGAGAAGTAATGCCATGCTGGTGCAAGCCTTTGCTGCCTTGGAGGCTGGACAGCCGCAAGCTTGGTTGACTGTCCTAAAGGACTAAGCTATCATCATGCTCAGGATGCGAGGCTAAGCACTGCACTTGGGGTCAGCTTCTAGCGACTTCAAGAAGGGCATGTTTGATTGCATATGGGTTGGTATCCTAGATTCCCATCTCTGAGAAAAAGATACCGGACGGGTATGGCACCAGCCTGGTTGGCTACTGGGCGTGGGGTTATTACAATGTCCTTTACATGCATATCAGAGATCAGACCTCTACCCTTGCCTGTTGCGTTTTTAAAACAAAAAGGGGGATCTGTGGTGAGCCGCAACCCTAAGATGGCGCCTGGCTTATTGCCAGAAAGCTCAAGCTTAGCTGTAAACAAGCCTTAGTTGGTAGCAGCTGCCTAGCCCGGTGTGCTTCCTCCTTTTGTGAGCCTATCTTGGATCGCTAGGTGGCATGATCTGATTGGGTTTGAGTAGGCATATAAGGGCTTGGGGGAGGAGAAGCAGAGACACAAGCAGGGACACAAGGAGAGACACAAGCAGAGAAGCAGAGACATAAGCAAGGATTCAGAAGACTGTTTTCAAGGGACCCGAATAAACTGCTTGAGAAGAGCTTTTGCGAGTTGCATCGTCCTTGCTGGTTGAGGGGGATGCGACAAGTCAGATGGTGTAAATTGGTGACATACTTGCATCCTGTTTTCTTGAGGCAGGACCATACCACAAGGTGATTCTCCAGCCAACCCTTCAACCACAAAGCTGTTTTTTCTTCCAGGATGTCAGGGCAGCAGTCATCCACCTCAGGTAGTAGAGTAGCAGGATTCAGGACGGCCGGGGGAAGGGGGGCAAATATCACCCTCTCAGTCAATAATAGGCTCTGGTAGTGGGTCATTTTAGCATCCACCTGTCAAGGGGCTGCCGGATAATGTTCTCAAGGGAATGGGATGCCACCACTGTAATTTGTTGTCCCAAAGTCAGTTTATCAGCAGCATCTTTGACAAGTAAGGCCATAACCTCAATAGCTTTCAGGCATGTGAGCCATCCGCTTGCAACAGGATCCAGTTTCTTAGATAAGCAGGCCACCTGCCTCTTCCAAGGTCCTAAAGTCTGAGTAAGAATGCCTCGGGCAACCCCTGTCCTTTCATCTGCATATAGAGTGAAAGGCTTGGTTAAATCCGGTAGGGCTAAAGCTGGTGCCGTTAACAAGGCCTTTTTGACATCTTTAAAGGCCTTCTGATGTTCAGAGGTCCAGGTGAACCCTCCTCTCTCCTTGGTGAGGGGGAATAAGGGGGCTGCCAGCATAATGAAACCCGGAATCCATAGTCTACAAAACCAGCAGTGCCCAGGAATTTTCTTACCTGGTGCGGAGTGGTCGGGACAGGAATCTGGGTGATGGTCTTTTTCCTGGCTTCTGTCAGCCATTGCTTTCCATCTCTTAGGGTGTATCCCAGATAGGTGACCTCAGTTTTGCATGACTGAGCCTTCTTAGCAGAAGCCCGATACCCCAACTCACCAAGTTCTGTCAGCAGCCTCTTAGTTCCCTGGAGACATTCAGGTTTAGTTGATGCTGCCAAGAGTAAATCATCAACGTACTGTAACAATGTTAGCTGAGAATTTTAGCTCTGAAGGAGGCCAGATCCTGATGAAGAGCCTCATCAAAGAGGGTAGGGGAGTTTTTGAATCCTTGTGGCAATCTAGTCCAAGTTAACTGTCCCACCAGTCCAGTGTCAGGATCTCTCCATTTGAAGGCAAAGATGGGTTGGCTGCCAGGATGTAACTTCAAGCAGAAAAAAACATCCTTTAGATCTAGAACAGAGTCTTAAATCTTGGACTGGCCTGTAATCATTAGTGCCTGGCTTCTTTACCGGTAACAGGGGAGTGTTCCATGGTGACTGGCAGGGAACCAAGATGCCCTGTCAGTGAATGTCGTCTCTGTTCTCCATTCCTATTCGGTCTAGGTCTTCTGTTGCCCAGGTTCCCTGTCTGTCTAGGCCCTGTTCTCTATCTCTCTATCTCCTACAACTGCGGCCAGTATCCTAGTCAAGTTTCTTTCTTGTTTGCAATCCTGCCTGTCCTCTCTCTTTTTTTTTCTCTTTTTTCTCCTGTTTCTCTTCCTCGGTCTCTCTCTTATGATACACTTTCTCTGTCTCTCTAACAAGATTCCTATAAAAGCCATAGCCACAGCTGCTCGTTGTCCCTCAGAGGTGGGTCAAAGGGAGTGCACCACCTGTAGGCCTCCATCAACCTCTCAAGGAATACAGACGGTGGCTCAACAGGACCCTGAAGTACTCCTCTTATCTTGGCCAAATTGGTGGGGTGCTGAGTGCACCTCTGAGACCTGCCACTAGAGTCCAGCAGAAAAACTGTCAGCCGCTCCCTACCTGCAGCCGTGTTGAAGTCTCAATCTGGTCGATCAAGGGGGAACCCAGCATCATCGATCTCATTCGGGAGGGTAGCGGGGGTCCCATTGTCTCCTGGGACATTCTTCTGTGCCTCCAAGCGAATTCTCTCCCTCTCCTCTGTAGTAAAGAGAACCTGCAAAAGCTGCTGGCAATCATCCCAGGTGGGTTGGTGAGAAAACATCAGGGATTCCATCAAACCTGTAAAACTAGCAGGGTTTTCAGAGAAAGTCGGGTAGTTAGCTTTTCAATTATATAAATCAGCTGAGGAGAAAGGCCAATATTGTAAGGGTTGAAAAGCTGGTGGGTCCACGGGGGCCCGACCATTTGGAGGGGTAGAGCCATAGTGGAATTGGGTCCCTCTGGACTCAACCCTCTCCAGCTCTAAGTGACAGTTGCTGGACCTCCCCACTCTGCTCCTTGTAGTTCCAGGTTTGGGCCGGAGCTGGGGCTGGCGTGGGGATGCCTGTGGTGGCTGGGGGTAGAGGGGGTGGCCACGGCAGGCTCAGCCACTTGGGTGGCTCCTCCATCTCAGGATAGATCTTAGGTGGAGCCGAAGGTGTTGTTTCCGAAGCTGGCTTTTGTTTTGATTTAGGCTCTGTGCCATGGAAAGCCAGGGCTCGGGAGCCTGGCTTCCTTCCTCTCACCCAAGGTTTCACCCATGGGGGTGGGTTCTGGACCAGGTCTTGCCAAACAGTAATGTATGACTGTTGATCGAGATAAGACCCTGGTCCTTCCTTAAAGACAATAGCTTTTACCTCAAAAATTATGGTCCAGTCAAAAGTCCCTTCGGGTGGCCACCCGATGTCAAAAGTAGGCCACTCTGAAGCACAAAAAGTCTGCCACGGTCTCTTTTTAACCTCAACGGACAAATTATGAGCCCTAGTTCTAACTTCAGTCCAATGATCCAGTGTCAAACTTAGAGGAGTCGTTACAGTCTGTTCCATTGTCACAAGTAACACAAAACACAAACACAAGATACACAGAAAAACACTACGAAAAATCCTTCTCATTCTCAAATGCCGGCACGACTCCAGAAAAACAGATGGCCAGGAGGTCTCTTGTGTCCCCTCTCTCAAGAGGACCACTGTATCCTCCCCGGCACCCAGATTGGACCCTCCCAGGTGTCCCTGGGGTCCCTGTCCTCCTGGGACGTCTCCCAGGGCTACAGCCACTGATCCACTAGCACATCTGCCTGATCACCCATCCGTCTCACCCATCCGTCTCCTCACGAGACGGAAACGGCTGTCAAACCAAAAACAACCTTCACAAAGCCAACTTTTAACGCAAACCATATAACAGAACCAGACAACAGAGACAAACCCAGGACACAGAGACAGAAATCTCACAAACCAGACAACAGAAATAGGCCCAAGACATAGAAATCTCACCTCCAAGTGGGTTCTTGTGGAGATTGGGATGGCCGCAAATTCCCGGCCAACGCACCAAATGAAAGACCCGGGGGAGGGAAGTTCCTCACCCGACGCTCAGGATATCACGGCCGCCCCAAAACTCGCAAGAGACCATCTTGATGCAATCGCAAGAGGTTTATTTTGGGAGGGAAGTGGGGGCTCAGTGCACTGTGGGCTCCACTCGTATCCCACGCAGGGGTAAGAGCTACGACCCCAATTTGGAGGAGAGTAGAGTATTTTATAGGGGAGCACCACAGATTAAGGGGGTGGGGGAAATCACAGGTGCAAAGTACCAGCCCAGCCCATTGTTTACCACAACCCAAGGGGGAGGTGAAATACACAGCCCATTAATTAGTCAGCAGGAAACATCTTACATCTGTTTTTCTCAGGAATGAATCTAATCTTGTTTTGTTATCTACTTTGTGGTCAGCCAGTTCCTAAAACCCTGGGGGCCCGTGCCATGACCTACATTCTTGGTTCCACCCTTTTCATGGTCAGCTAAGTTCCAGGAATCACCTGGTGGCTGGCCTGGCTCTACTGCTGACTTAGGGTGTCTTTTAATGATTTTCATTCCCTTCAGATGTAATTAATTAGTCTGCTCCCAGAAGCCTGCTTGCTGTACACCAAGTGAAGCTGTGTTACCTTTGTTAACCATTGTCTCTGGTTAAATAAATGGTGAGACCTGAGATTGGGCAAAGACAGAGGTAAGGCGGGACTAAGGTGTGAGATTCTGAAGCAGAGAGGTTCATGGGTAGAAGAAGAGAAAGAAGCCAAGAACAGGGAGGAAGATACATGCCATGAATTAGAGAAAAAACCATCATTCCATATGGCCAAGAACATTCGCAAATTGTAGAGAATAACAACCCAGGGGTCATATGCATATATGGGTTCATATTTGGGTGATAGAATTAAGAGCTAGCTAGATGGACTAAGATTGTACAATCCAGGCCAAATCTTGTTAAAATCCATCAGTTGTCTGTGTGGTCATTTATAATGGTGGGTTAAGGATTAACACCGCAGACTCAATTAAATATGATGTAAATACTAGCATATAATTTAATTAATTATTTTTCTACACACGTTTTGTTATAATTTGTGAGATTCAACTCATTGATTGTTAGCCAGTGTGGACACTAGTGTGTCATGATGGAGCAGTTCAGGTAGGGCAGAAAGCCCTAGGGGTTAGATAAATTAGATTTGGAAAATATATAGGAGTTTCTGATATTGTCTCTTAATTCGGGGCCTGAAGAGCATTATTAGCATGAAGTCAGCAAAAACAGGAAAGACTCAATAGACTGAAAAACAAGTTTGAAGTCAGGAAAACAGGAAAGACTCAATAGAATTGAAGAAACAAAGTATCTGGCCTGACATTGTTTTCAGCTGCTAAGTGGGCGGAGCCCAAATTAAGCTGAAACAGAGTTCCTCCTATTTGAGGTCAGTGCGTGGAGCCCAGAAGAGAAGAGGCCCCTGATGCTAGAGAGCTCAAAGAGTCCTGCTGAAAAAAGGGCTGGCCATTGATGGCCAGCTCTCTCCCTGAAGCAGAAAGAAGCCGGTGAGCAAAGAAAGCCTGAACAAGACACCAAAAGGCCAAGGACTGGACCCTGTGGCTCAGCTTTTGCCTAGAGGGATTTGATCTGTCCAAACAGTGGCCTAAAGGAAACGGTGCCTGGCTTTAAGGACTGAGGCAGAGCAGCTGAGTTCCTGATTCAAAAGAAGTAAGTTGGCCTGCAGACGGCTGGGATCTCCCACAGAGAAGAAAGCATGAAGCCTTATTTAAGGTGAGACTGCAATAACCAACGACTCTGACGAACCTGTATCTGAGAGATCCAGAAAAAGGACTGCTAAGTGCGTTAAAGAATCTACGACAAAGACTGTGTTCCTGACGACTGAGGACCTGCCCCAGAGACTGTATCATTCTAAAAGGTTATGAAAGTAGTTGTTATAATTATCAATAGGTTTAGTGGATAGGTTAAAGGGGTTGTAAGAATTTATAGGATTAATAGCTAAGAAATTGTTGGTGTTTGTTATAAGTGAATTTAGTAATAAATAAATAAGAGTTAAATAAATAATAATTTAAAAGTTCGGTTACAGCTCCCAGCTCTGTTGCTAAGGAAAGTATGCAGTGTCTCTGAAGGAAGGCTATGAACTAAGATAAATGATAGCTCACCCAAAGGTCACAACTTCACCTTAAGGAGAACAAAACTTAGCAAAATAGTACTGATTAACTTTCCAAAATTCTAATAAATCTCACTCCTCATCAAGAAAACTTCCTTTAGCAACTGAAATAGACCATCAAAGAAGACCTGGTCAAAATGCAGCCAGCGGCTGACTGTGTACTGTGTCTCTTCCAACACAACTCCTGCACCTGAGGCTCAGGAAACATAACAGAAGGGGAAGGAGAAAGATTCTAAGAGAGCACCAGGAAGTCTTTGTGAGATTGTGCTTTCTAGCTCTGACAGAGAAGTTCCCCACATGAAATGTCAATAATATGGTTACTCAAACAAGACCTGAATTATTCCAATAAGTTGACATCCCACTGCATATTGCGGAGAATCTACAGTGCCATACCTGTAATAAGCAGATACAAGCAATGAACAACTGAGAAGAGGGAAGAATTAGTCCTCCTTAGGGATGAGCTCCTAAATGGTCAGCTGGTTCCAAGTGTCAGCTGGTACCAGGTGGTCAGCTGGTATCAAGTGGTCAGTCCTAAAAACAAATATATTAGGCAACACTGAATAGATGCAACAGATTTTGCATATATACATGTGTGATGAGGTTGTAGGGAGTTAGAATAATTAAATTAGATTTAGAAAATATATAGGGGTTTCTGATACAGTCTCTTAATTCGGGGCATGAAGATCAACTTGGCTGTGAGTGGTTAGCTTATCAGCTTGTGGAAAAACAAGGTTGAACTCAGGAAAACAGGAAAGACTTAATGGACTTAAGAAACAAAGTATCTGGCCTGACATTGTTTTCAGCTGCTAAGTGGGCGGAGCCCAAATTAAGCTGAAACAGTTCCTCCTATTTAAGAACAGTGCAAGGAACCCCAAAAAAGAAGAGACCCCAATACTAGAGAGCTCTGAGAGCCCTGCTGAAAAAAGTGCTGACCATCATTTGATGGCCAGATCTCCCTGAGGCAGAAAGAAGCTGGTGAGCAGAGAAAGCCTCAGCAGGACAGCAAAAGGCCAAGGACTAAACCCTGTGGCTCAACTTTTGCCTAGAGGGATTTGACCTGTCTGAACAGTGGCCTAAACGAAACTGTGGCTGGCTTTAAGGACTGAAGCAGAGCAGCAGAGTTGCTGATGCGAAGGGACTGGGGTCTCCCAGAGAGAAGAAATCCTCAAGCCTTATTTAAGGTGAGACTGTGATAGCAAATTTATCCTGATGAACCTGCATTTTAGAAATTCCAGAAAAATGACTGCCAAGTGCTTTAAAGAATCTACAACAAAGACTGTGTTCCTGACGACTGAGGACCTGCCCCAGAGACTGTATCCTTCTAAAAGGTTAGGAAAATAATAATCAATAGGATTAGTGGTTAGGTTGAAAGGATTGTAGGAATTTGTAGTGTTAATGGTTAAGAAACTGATGGTATTTTTTTATGGGTGAATATTATTAATAAATAAGTGTTAAATAATAATTAAAAAGTTTGGTAACATGGGGTGGTGTTAAGCATTCTAAATGTTGATTGGTCCTGTTTGCTGTCTGTTACTTACTTTGACTCTGATTGGTTAAATAAATGCTGAGGCCTGGTGATTGGGCAAAGACTAGGTAGGCAGGACTAAGGTGGTCAGGCTTTTTGAGAGACAGGGAGCATCGTGAGAAGAAGAAGAAAGGCTGGAGAAGAAGCCAGGAGTAAACAAGGAAGACACGCCATGGGGTAGATTAAATAAGATCCTTCCTGTGGCCTGGAACATCTGCTTAGCATGGAGAATAATAGTCCAAAAGGATGTATGTATATATGGGGTCATATTTGGGTAATAGATTTATGAGCTAGCTTAGATGGGCTAGGATTGTACAACTTAGGTCTAGGCTTGTTAAAATCCACTTGGTGTCTGAGTGTATTCATTTATAATGGCGGGTTAAGAATTAACAGCCACTAACCAATTAAAGATAGCATAAATACTGGCTAAACAATTTAGTTAGCCATATTTTTTTCTACACATGTGTGTGTGCAATATAAGCAATAATGGATAATGAAAAAGAAGCCTATGAATTTGGGAGGGAGCTGGAGGTGAATACATTGAAGAAACAGGAGAGAGGAGAGGAAGGGAGTAAATAAAGTAATTATATTTTAATTAAGATAAAAAATAAAAGAAAAAACCCCACAAAATAAACCCCATTATTCCCAGCATATTCAAACATCACTTTCTCCCATCAGCTGCTGCCTGAAACAATGAGTCTCTGTGAAAGGCAGAAGAGTGTCTTCCTAAAACATATCCTCTGAACATCCCTATCTTGATCCCTGGAACATGTGACCTGGTAGGCATACTTGTTAAAGAAGCATTAAGGCTATCAAATGAATTAAGATTTTTTTCATCACTTGACCTTAATATTTAAAGAAGATTCTCAATTATCTGAGTAAAGAGCTCAGCTTAGTCACAAAGATCTTTAAAAGAATAATAAGAAAGCAAAAGAGAGAGAACAAGAGGGGGAAATAAAAATGGATTTACCCTTATATGTTAGTTTTGGAGAGAGAGAAATGAGACAATGAGCCAAAGAACATAAACAGCCTCTAAATGATGAAAAGGTTATAGATTCTTCCTGTAGCCTCCAGAAGTGGATGAAGTACCACCTTACAAATCCTTTGATTCTAGCCAAAAAAATATCCATTTTGAACATCTGAACTCCAGAACTGTTAGTTAGTAATTTTCTGTTGTTTAATTAAACATTAATTCTATGGCAACTATGCTCACCACTATACCACCAATCAGATATATTTATCCCTCTCAAGTCTCTGATGTGATTGAAGACTAGATAGCTAGAGTCTCATAGTTAAATTTTGAGTTGTTTAGGAATTAAGATGTTAATTCTAAAAAGAAACATCTAAAAAGATGTTTCTACAATTGTGATGCAAGTTAGGATGGAAGCTGAGTTGGATATAGAACTTTAAACTCATGGAGCTGGTTAGATAGTAGAATGCTAAAGTCAGTTGCCAAATATGTATGGACTGGACATTGGGAATGTATGCTAAGCCATATAACTCTCATAATTGTGACCTAATTATTTCTGTTTTGTATTGTATTTATTGTTATAAGAGAAAGAGCCATTTGTTGGATTGAAAGGGTGAGCTGTTGGGGGGAAAAAGATATACCTTAAACTTAAAAAAAAGGAAGGGGATGTGTGGGTTGAGGGGGAAGAGGGTGGGAGGGTGGGGCTAGAGGGGGGAGTAGGGAGGGGATTGCGATTGAGATGTAATTGAAGAAAAAAAACATTAATTCTGTGATAGCAGCAATGGTTTAAAGGGTTTAAAGTTTAAAAAAAGAAATTAGAAGAAGAGGGAAGGAAGAGGAGAAAGAAGAGTCTTTCAGGAAGACACTAAAAGAAAAATGAAATTTGTCCTTGGTGAAATGAATGTCAGCCCTCTTTCTTTTAGTAGTTTGCTTAATGGCTGAGGAGGGTGGGAAGAACGGGTTTCAATACACTAAAAACTTTTCTGCAGATCTGGACATCTGGTACAAAGTTGGATGGTGTTAATTCAACTGTCTTTTCTTTTGAAATAAAAGGCTTCAAGTTCAACACTTTTCTTCTATATCATCACATTTTTAATTTCATCATTTGTTAACAGATAGGTTCAGTGGTTTATAAGTATTACTTGCTAGTATGACTTAATATGATGATACTATTGAATGAAAAATAATTTTATCATATATGAATGATTTTGAGACTTTATCTTTAAGATGCCCATGAGTAGATGTGCTCCTTTGAGCTTGGCCCTCTAGAAATACATTGTTAGGATTTCTATTACTGTGATAAAACACCATGATCGAAGTCGACGTGATGTAAAGAGTTTATTTTAGTTTACATTACTCAGTCACACCCCATCATTCCATCACTGGGAGAAGTCAGAACAGGAACACAAACAGGGCAGGAACCTGGAGGCAGTAGTTGATGCTGAGGCCATAGAAGAGCTCTGAATACTGGCTTCTTCAGCCTGCTTTCTTATATCACTCAAAAAAAAAAAAAATACAACACAGGCTTGCCCACAGGCCGATCTAGTGGGTGAATTTTCTCAGTTGATTTTCTTTCTTCAAAAATAACTCAGGCTTGTTTCACAAACTATCCATCCCAACCACTAACTGTACATTCAGTTATTATTTTTGATTTGAAATCTATGTATGAAGTACAAGTGTACTTCAAATCAGAATTATTATTATATTATCTGTATAATTATTATATTCTATTTGTATCAATAAAATATTTTATATTTTGTGTATTAGTAACCTCAATATATATTTATAATACATTTTTTCATGTTGATCATTGGGGTTATTTTATCCCTATGTTTTGAAATAACTATGAAAAAAGAATGGTTATCTGTATTTTTACATGGCAGCAAATGGTTATTTTACTATATTGGAGAGTTGGTATACATTGCATACATTCTTTGAAGTTACATTTGTTCCATGATTATGAATTTTTTTCAAATGAAGTATAATGACAAAGCTGAATGGTATGGGTTAGATAGCAATCACAACACTTTGCTAAGAAAACATATCAATTGAATGTTTATTTTGTAGAATTAAGCTCTGCACCACATTGCTTGGGGATTGACATCATGCTTGGTCCTTCCATTTTTACTGACATGTAAATACTCTATTTATATGTTATCCAAACTGTTGTATTGTGATACAGCATTTGAGTGAGGGTGATGAAGAACATAGGCTCCACAAGTTCAAAACATTTATTCTGTATCTTCCTCTTCCAGAAAAGCCTTGCAAGGCTGGTTTGATAGCTCATAATTGCAATCTCAGAGTTTAGTAAGTTGACGCAGGTAGATTTCTCTAATTTGAAGTCAGGTCATGGTAAGGACCCTTTTACAAAAAGACAAAAGTGAAAAACAAACAAACTACAAACACATAATCACAAAACACCACCACCACCAACAACAAAAAGCAAATAAACCCACCAAAAGACGATCCAGAAACACCTTGCAGACTCTAATGTAGATAAAAGAACTGAATTATTTTTCTGTAGAATTATGGTAAAATTAAAACAATATTTCAAGGAGCAAACCTCAATGTCTACAGTGAGCTAGGGCAAAACAACTTCAGGTCTTAACACAGTACAGATAAGACAAAGAGAAGTCTTGAGTATCATAGAGTAAACAAACAAACAAACACATGAGAATAAGACTCTGATGGAGTTGCACAGCCCTACATACAGCTGCTCCCTCATCTTCTCTTTCTTTTTTTTTAAATAAAAAGAAATATTTTAATGCTTTTATTTATATTTTACATTTACATTTCAGAGTTATCAAGGAATATATTGCTCTTCTCAAGTATCAAATATGTATGCAGTTTTACAATAATTTATTAAACATTTAAAGCATGAAGAAGGGAAAGTTCAGCCCTCTTTTGCCCTTCTGCTGTACTTCACGTGGTGCCTTGATAAGAATCCTTCATAGGTCATTGGACTTTAGACTCTGAACTTCCTGCTTTCCAGAACTTAATAAGATTACAATTAGTTTCTGTTTTCTTTTTTTTTAATTACTTTATTTTTTTTCTTCAAGTTACATCTCAGTAACAAACCCCTCCCTATTCCCCCTTCCTATCCCACAATTCCACCCTCTTCCCCCCAGAAGTTTCCCCTTTCAGTCCAACAGATGGTTCCTTCTCTTATAACAGTAAGTATTATACAAAACAATAGATATAAATATGCCACATTTATGAGAGTTAAATGGCCCAGCATAACTTCCCAATGTCCAGTTTTTACATATTTGGCCCCTGACTTTAACATTCTACTATCTAACCAACTCCATGAGTTTAAAGGTCTATATGTGACTCAACATTCACACTATCTTGCAACACACTTTTAAGAATATCTTCTTAGATCTTTAACACCCTCTTGATTCCTAAACAATTCAAAATTTAACTATGAGACTCAGCTGTCTATTCTTCAACCACCTCAGAGACCTGAGAGAGATAAATATATTTGCTTATATAGGAAGTGCAGGGCCTGCACCTTCCAAAACTAAGAAAGAACATACCAATGACTGCCTGGACAGTTCCCATTTTCTCTCCATATATTCCAGCATCAATCTTCAGCCTTTGGGTCCTGTTTCTCTGACAGACATTTGTTGTAGAGCAGGGATTATGAAGGACTTACCTACCCTGTCTTGGCAGAGTTAGGCTGTCGACTTCCCTGCTACCAAGTTTTGTCTTTTTTGGACAGCATTCTGTCTGCAGTTGGTGCAAGGGGTTTTTTCATGCCAAGACAAAGGCTTGCCACTAATTCAACCATCTTACAGTGGAGGTTCTTCGATGCTTATCTTCTACTTGGAGTAGAATAGGGGGTGCTGTCAGGCGCTGATATGTCTCGATATCAAAAAGAAAATCTTGATTTAAGATAACATCTTTGAATGCCATATTCTGCAGATCTCTTGGGGTTTTTGAAGATGCCCTATCCATCTCTTGTATTTAGATAAGCAAATGTTGCTTGTCTCTTAGCAACTTGATTACTGGGTAGTTTAGAGAATATCTGTGATAGACTGTCATAGTAGCTAACAAAGTGACATGTTTGCATGACTAGGAGTTTGTTTTAACTATCCTAGACCGTTTTAGATGGTTGGTATCAAGAGGTCAGAGCTTCACATTTTATTTTTAAGTATCTCTAGGTATGATACCATTAGGAAGCGTTACCTTTAAATTTGTATCAATATACAAAGATCTATTCAATTGTGGTTAAATATACTCTTAATTATGTATCAATATACCAAGATAAATGCCTATGTAGCCCAATATAATCTTAATATTACGTCCATATGCAAGGGTCAATACCATTGTGGCCAACTATAATCTTAATTTTATATCAATATACAAAGATCAATACCAATGTAATCCAATACAATCTTATTTTTGCACAATAAACAATGGTCAATACCACTTTAGCCAAATAAACTACTAATTTTGTATCAATATACAAAGGTATAAGGGCATATTCAATAATCTGCCCCTTCTTCTTGGACCTTCCTGTGCTATGTCTATATCTCGTTTTTCTCAAGCCCATGCACTCCTACATAGGAGAGGAAGAAGGATACAGAAAAGGAAAAGTAGGAATTCCCTGGGGCTAACCTCCAAAACCCATTAAGACAGGACCATTTATCAGCTTGTAGTCTCTTCCCCTACATATAAGAGTTTTCAGTTATCCTTCAAATAACCTAAAAGAAGGGTGGAGAAACACCTTCCCCATCCACTGGGCATGGGACGTCGCTCTCTTAAAGTGACTTCCTGCTGATTTGGGTCGTAATAGACCTGTTTGGGGCCGGAACCCAAATGGGAAAAATGATTAAAAATGTTAGTACACTCCTTTTATGTTCAGTCCTTCTGTTCTCAGCTGTTTAGATGACCTAAGAGGTTTGTAGGCAGAAGCTGATCTTGCAGGCTTCACTGAGGTTCCTGCCGGGGCATTGTGTAGAGCTGAGCAGTCCCAGTGACATTGGATTGCTGTGGTGGTTGCAGGCCCCCGATGGAGACAGCTATTGAGGAAGTCAGCCAGGCAGAATGAACTGGGTCACTCATCCTCCTTGGTGCCTGATTCGGCTCTATGCTGAGGATTCCGCTGTCCAGCCGTTCCCGGGCTCCCCTAATGGACGCTTCGATTCTCCTGGAACGATAAGAACAGAGCCCTGCCCCAATCCCAACCCTAGGACAATTGCCCTCTTTTTTTTTTCTGGGGGGGGATGGGTGGGGGCTAGGTAGTACTTCTCCTGAAGCAAATTTGGCCTTCTGACAACATACAAAGCATTATCTTTCAATCCGGGTTAAAGAAGAAATCATTCTGTCACCTTGGAGCTAAACCAGCTCTAGTGTATATATTTTGAGCTCCCAAAGGACAATCTGCCTGCATCGAGAAGGCCTTTTGTAAGTAGCCTCCAAACCTAGGTCCCTCCAAATCCCATGTGTGTTTCTCTGAACTCTAATTATTGGGATCAGGGACCTGTGTTGCCAATCTGAAGGGATCAGAGATGTGTTCCACCACTCCTGGATTGAAGTCTTTCTCCATTTAGAATTTGCCCTGCATCAGGCTGACCCTTAGCTCAGGGATCTGCCTGTTTCTGTCTCCAGTGTGCTGGGAGCTGGGACCAAGTATGTACTCTTCTTGAATGGTGGGACCAAGAGTGTGCACCCTCACCACCCCTCTCCGTATGACTCCAGAATACATAAGACCACCAACTCTACGGTGCTCCCCCCCCACCCCCCGTCTCCACTGAAGTCAAAGGCATGGGCCAATACCACAATTATCTTGTATTTTACCTTAGCTCCACGTCTTCTCTACACCTGGAGGTCTGCAAAACCAGGTCGAATGGCTGTATCCTCTATTCCATTCAGTGTTTCAGCCCTGCCCCCTGCCTTTTTTTTTTTTTTTTTTTTTTAGTTAATAAATTTGTTTGTTGCTTCAGGTTACATCCTTATCATATGTCCTCTTTTCCCGCTTCCCAGCCCCACCCTCCCATGCTCTACCCCCTGACCCTTCCATCTTGTTCCTCTGGGGTGGAGTGTCCCTGCCTAACAGTCTCTCACCACAGATCTGGAGTCATATGAGGGCCAAGAGCCTCTTCATTCACCGGGGGCCTACGAGGTAGTACTGCCAGTGAATGGTGTCTCATTGCTACTGGGGGAATACTAAAAAAAAGACCAACAAACACACAAACCCACAAAAACAAAGAATATCAACAAAAAAAGAGAGGAAAAAGAGAAGGGAAAAGGAAAAAGAAAGAAGGAAAAAGAAAAAGATAAAAAAAAAATTATGTCCTTGTTCCTTTCGGTGTGTTGGTTGTAGTACAGATATCCTGTACGATATAATTAAAATCCTACTATAAGTGAATAGATGCCATGTTCATCCTTCTGAGAATGGGTTAGCTCACTCAGGATGAGCTCCTCTAGATCCATCCATTTGGTTGCAAATTGCATGATTTCATTGTTTCTGATAGCTGAGTAATATTCCATTGTATAGATGTACCACAATTTTTTAATCCATTCTTCAGTTGAGGGACATGTGGGTTGTTTCCAATTTCTAGCTATTACAAATAATGCTGCTATGAACATAGATGAGGAGACTTCCCTGTGTCTCCGTGAGAGGTCCTTTGGGTGTATACCCAGAAGTGGTATGGCTGGGTCCTGAGGCAAGGTTGTTCCTAGATTTCTAAGATATCACCAGACAGACCTCCATAGTGGTTGCACAAGTCTGCACTCCCACCAGCAATGGAGTAGGGTTCCCCTTTCTCCACTCCCTCGCCAGCATGCGCTATCATTTGAGCTCTTTATTTTAGCCATTCTAACATGTGTTAGGTGGAATCTCAGGGTCATCTTGAGTTGCATATCTCTGATGATTAAGGATGCTGAACATTTCTTCAGGTGTCTCTCAGCCCTTAGGGATTCCTCCTTTGTGAATTCTCTATTTAGCTCCATCTACCATTTTTTGATTGGATTATTTGGTTTCTTGGCATTTAGTTTCTTGAGTTCTTTGTAGATTTTAGATAATAGCCCTCTATCAGATGTGGGGTTGGTGAAGATTTTCTCCCAGTCTGTTGGTTGCCATGTTGTTCGAATGATAGTGTCCTTTGCCTTACAGAAGCTTTTCAGTTTCATGAGGTCCCATTTATTGATTGTTGATCTCAGGTCCTGAGCTGTTGTTGTTCTGTTCAGGAAGTTGTCACCTGTGCCAATGAGTTCGAGGGTTTCTCCTACTTTTTCTTCTAGTATCTTTAGTGTGGCTGGACTTATGTTAAGGTCTTTGATCCACTTGGAATTAAGTTTTGAACAAGGTGATAGGTATGGGTCTAATTTCATTCTTTTGCAAGTGGACATCCAGTTGGACCAGCACCATTTGTTGAAGATGCTGTCCTTCCATTGTGCGTTTTTGGCTTCTTTGTCAAAGATTAGTTGGCCATAGGTGTGTGGATCCATGTTTGGGTCTTCAATTCGATTCCATTGATCCACTGGTCTGTTTCTATACCAGTACCATGCTGTTTTTATTACTGTTGCTCTGTAGTACAGCTTGAAATCTGGGATGGTGATACCTCCAGATGTTTTTTCATTGTACAGGATTGATTTAGCTATTCTGGGCTTTTTGTTGTTCCATATGAAGTTGAGAATAGCTTTTTCCAGGTCTGTAAATAATTGTGTTGGTATTTTGATAGGAATTGCATTAACTCTATATATTGCTTCTGGTAGATTAGCCATTTTTATTATGTTGATCTTACCTATCCATGAGCATGGGAGATCTTTCCATCTTCTAAAGGCCTCTTCCATTTCTTTCTTCAGGGGCTTGAAATTCTTGTTATATAGGTCCTTTACATGCTTGGTTAGAGTTACCCCCAGGTATTTTATGTTGTTTGTGGCTATTGTGAAGGGGGTTGTTTCCCTTATTTCTTTCTCAGTATATTTGTTTGTTGTATAAAGAAGGGCTTCTGATTTTTTTGAGTTAATTTTGTATCCAGCCACCTTGCTGAAGTTGTTTATCAGCTGTAAGAGTTCTTTGGTGGAGTTTTTGGGGTCGCTTATGTATACTAACATATCATCTGTGAATAGGGATAATTTGACTTCTTCATTTCCAATTTTTATCCCTTTGATCTCCTTTAGTTGTCTTATTGCTCTAGCAAGGACTTCAAGTACTATATTGAAGAGATATGGTGAAAGTGGACATCCTTGTCTTGTCCCTGAGTTTAGTGGAAATGTTTCAAGCTTCTCTCCATTTAATTTGATGTTGGCTACTGGCTTGCTGTATATTGCCTTTATTATTTCTAGGTATGGTCCTTGTATGCCCGTTCTCTCCAGAACTTTTAGCATGAAGGGGTGTTGGATTTTGTCAAATGCTTTTTCTGCATCTAGCGAGGTTATCATGTGGTTTTTTTCTTTCACCTTGTTTATGTGGTGAATTACATTGATAGACTTTCATATATTGAACCATCCCTGCATTCCAGGGATGAAGCCTACTTGATCATGGTGTATGATACTTTTGATGTGTTCTTGAATTCGGTTTGCTAGTATTTTATTAAGTATTTTTCATCTATGTTCATGAGGGAGATTGGTCTGAAGTTCTCTTTCTTTGTTGGGTCTTTGTGTGCTTTAGGAATCAGAATGACAGTGGCCTCATAGAATGAGTTTGGCAGTGATCTTTCTGTTTCTATGTGGTGGAAGAGTTTGAAAAGTAATGGTGTTAGTTCCTCTTTGAAGGTCCGGTAGAATTCCGTGCTAAAGCCATCTGGCCCTGGCCTTTTTTTGGTTGGGAGATTATTAATGACTGTTTCTATTTCCTTAGGTGTTATTGGGCTGTTTAAGCTGTTAATCTGATTTTGATTTAGTTTTGGTAGGTGGAATTTATCGAGGAAATTGTCCATTTCGCTTAGGTTTTCAAATTTAGTGGAATATAGATTTTTAAAGTAATGTTCGAATATTTTCTGGATCTCCTCAATGTCTGTTGTTATTTCTCCCTTTTCATTTCTGATTTTGTTGATTTGTGTTCTTTCCCTTTGCCTTTTAGTTAATTTGGCTAGGGGTCTGTCTATTTTGTTGATTTTCTCAAAGAACCAACTCTTGGTTTCATTGATTCTTTGTATAGTTCTTTTTGATTCTATGTTGTTGATTTCAGCTCTAAGTTTGATGATTTCCTGTCTTCTGCTCTTCTTGGGAGTGTTTGTTTCTTTTTTTTCCAATTCACCCAGCTTAGCTGTTAGTTCACTAATATGAGCTGACACAATTTTCTTTTTGAAAGTACTTAGTGCTATGAACTTTCCTCGTAGCACAGCTTTCTATGTATCCCTTAGGTTTGGGTATGTTGTGTCTTCATTGTCGTTGGATTTTAAGAAGTCTTTGATTTCCTTCTTTATTTCTTCCCTGACCCAGTGGTCATCCAGTAAGGAGCTGTTCAATTTCTATGTGTGTGTCGGCTTTCTCTTGATTCTTTTGCTGTTGAAGACCAGCTTTATTCCGTGGTGGTCTGATAAGATACAAGGTGTTATTTCAATTTTCTTGTATCTATTGAGACTATCCTTGTGACCAACTATGTGGTCGATTTTGGAGAAGGTTCCGTGTGGTGCTGAGAAAAAGGTGTATTCCTTTGTGTTTGGGTGAAACGTTCTGTAGATATCTGTTAGGTTCATTTGTTTCATGATCTCTGTTAGACTCAATATTTCTCTGTTTGTCTTCTGTCTCGATGATCTGTCCTTTGTTGTGAGTGGGGTGTTGAAGTCTCCCACTACTAATGTGTTGTGATCGACATGCGCTTTAAGTTTTAGAAGTGTTTCTTTTACGAAAGTAGGTGCCTTTGTATTTGGGGCATATATGTTCAGTATTGAGATTTCCTCTTGATGAATATTCCCTTTAATGAGTATATAGTGCCCTTCTTTGTCTTTCTTCATTAACTTCAGTTGGAAATATGTTTTGTTTGATATTAGGATGGCTACTCCAGCTTGCTTCCTGGGTCCATTTGCTTGGAAAACCTTTTCCCAGCCCTTTACTCTGAGGCAGTGTCTATCTTTCATAGTTAGATGTGTCTCTTGTATACAGCATAAGGAAGGTTCTTGCTTGCAGATCCACTCTGTAAACCTATGTCTTTTTATTGGGGAGTTGAGTTCATTGATGTTGATGGATATTAGTGACCTGGGGTTGTTATTTCCCATTAGTTTGGTATAGGTGGTGGTCCTGTGCCTCTTTTGGTTTAGTTGCTGAGGGGTTTTCTATTCCCTTTGTTTTCTTGGGTGGAGTTTTCTTCTCTGGGTTGGGATTTTCCTTCTAGTATTTTCTGTAGGGCTGGGTTTGTGGGCAGATATTGTTTAAATTTGATTTTGTCATGGAATGTCTTGTTTTCTCCATCTGTGTTGATAGAGAGTTTTGCTGGGTAAAGTAGTCTGGCTGAGCACCTATGATCTCTCAGAATTTGTAGTATATCTGACCAGGCCCTTCTAGCTTTTACCATTTCTGGGGAGAAGTCAGGTGTAATTCTGATGGGTCTGCCATTGTATGTGACTTGACCTTTTTCTCTTACAGCTTTTAATATTCTTTCTTTGTTCTGTATATTTGGAGTTTCAATTATTATGTGGCGAGAGGAGTTTCTTTTCTGGTCTAATCTGTTTGGTGTTCTGTAAGCCTCTTGGATTTCTATTCGCATCTCTTTTTTCAGGTTTGGGAAGTTTTCCTCTATGATTTTGTTGAAGATATTTCCTGGACCTTGGGGTCAGGAGTCCTCTCTTTCCTCTATACCTATAATTCTTAGGTTCCGTCTTTTCATTGAGTCCTTGATTTCTTGGATGTTGTGGGTGAGAGATTTTTTTTTAGCCTTCTCATTTTCTTTGGATGTTGTACTGATTTCTTCCACTGAATCTTCCATGCCTGAGATCCTGTCTTCCATCTCTTGCATCCTATTGTTGATACTCACATCCGTAGTTCCTGTTCTCTTCCCTTGGTTCTCCACTTCCTCTTTTAACTCTGACTGTGTTTTCTTTATTGTTTCTATTTCTATTTTCATGTCTTGTATGGTTTTGTTCGTTTTGTACATTTCCTTCTCCAGCTTGCTTGTTTTTTGTATGAAAATCTTTCATGGCTTTTTCCTTTTCCTGTTCAAGCTCTGTCACCTTGGCTTGGAGCTCTTTAATGGTGTTGTTCCTTGTTTTGATTTGTAGAATTGTGGCTTCTTTGAATTCCTTCATAGATTTAAGTTCTTCTTGCAGGGACTCTATCACTTTCCATAATGCAGAATTGTCAATATTTTCATGTGTTTCTGTTGGTGTGTGGTCATCCGAATTGGATGAGCTAGGATGATTCTGCTTTGTTGGAGTCATAATTCCTTGATTTCTGTTTTTTTTTTTTTTTTGACCTTTCGCCATTGGATGCATTTAGCTGTCTGTTATCTGTGCTTGGAACCACAGTGGATGATTTGGTGCACGGGACGAGTTACTTGGCTATCTGTCATTGCTTACAGGGGAATTTCAAGGTCACTGTGGTTTTAATAGCCTGAGGCACTGTGAGCTGGTGCAGCCTATTCCCAGGTTGTGAGTAATGGACCAGGATTGTTTCACTGCTCCCAATTCAGACTTCCCTATGTTGCACTCTGAGTTATCAGCCTGTAATGGTTCTGATGTTATGGGCCTGTTTGCCCAGGCACAGATGCTGTGGGCTTTGTTTGTCGTCACGGAGGCTGACAGGGTCTGGCTCCACACCTAATATGTCTGGATTTTCCAGGATACAGCTATGGTCCCGATTTCTGGTTTCTCTCTAGGCTTCTCACCACAGGGCTGGACTCTGTGCCTGATTCCCTTCCTGTCTGCGCCACCACAGGTCCCGTGGGTACCCCAAGCCCCGGATCCTCCGGCTGCCTGAGTGGACCTCTCGTCCCAGAAGCTCAGCCGTGGGTGCACGGATCCCTGGCCCCGCCCATGCCTGTCTGTCTCCCCAGATGACCTGCCGTGGGTTCGCGGGGATTTGGCCCTGCCAGCTGTGCTCCCCCCCCAGCTGCGCTACCGTAAGTGTGCAGGATTCGGCCCCTCCCTCCCGCCTTTGTGTTCCCAGCTTCCCGCGCTCTCTCGCTCTCTCGGAACCTCCAGCCCTCCACTTCAGGAGCGGCTGGGGACCACCCGCTGAGCCCCCTGTTTGTTCCTTGCTAAGCCTTCCACTATCTCGCAAAGTTTTTTAAGTGGGTATAAGTTCAACCTGATGTGTGGGGAGCCCAATAGTCCAGCAATCTATGGCCAAGTGGACCCTGATTCTGCCTGCTGTAAGTTAGGATGGATCTTACCAGGCGCCTCTCCAAATGGGAGTTCCCGAATCCCAGGTTTAGTGGCTGTGAGAGATGGGGAGAGCCTTGCCCTGGGACTTTTATCAGTCCCTTGGGAGCTGTGAGTGTTCCCAAGGGGGGGTTCTAGCCCCTCCAGTTTTTGCACAGTGCCCCATAACTCTGTGTTTTTTATGGCTCTTTTTTCCCCGCATTCAAAATGCGTCAGTGTAGGTCGCCGCCTCATCTTCTCTTTCTTAATGTATATTCTTGACTGGCAGCTCACTAATTTGACACACATTGTAGGAAAGTTCCATCTGGTTACCAAGAAAAAAATCTGAAGAAATTTATCCTCAGATTCTCCATTTGACAACCTTATGCTTGGCCCAATATATGCCACTATTTCATTGAAGGTTTTCTGCCCCTCAAGAGACTCTTCAGCTGTGTTCATTTCCCCACAAGTCCCTATCAGGACAGTGTGTCTCAGTTTTAAGTACAGCACAGTTTAATCCCTCTTCTTCTTCTCCCTCTGCAGTCTCTTAGTAGAAGGCAGGTCTTGCTCTTGATGACTCTATTTCTCCTCCTCCCTCTTTTTCCTTCCTCCATCCTTCCCTCCCCCTCTCTCCTCTCTTATCTCTTAATCTTATCTCCTTATAGTATCAGCATAACTTTTTTAGTGTTAGAGATTTAAAATGAAGAGTTCTTTTATAATAGACAATCCTGCTCTTAAAATTGTCTTCCTCTATCCTCTTTCATCAATGCTTTTCATATTATTGGTGCAGCTTTATCAGCCTTAACTATTGTGATGCTTAATCTTGCTTGTCATTTTCACTGGATCTTGAATTAGCTAACAGACAAGATGTTGGGAGCATGCGAGAAACTTTCTAGATTACTTAACTAAACTTAGAAAATCCAGGCAAATGTGAACAGCACCCTTATGTGGAAGCCCAGATAGAAGATGATCAGAGAAAGAAACCAACTTGTGTGTTTGTTTGCTTTCCTTCATGTCCTACTGTCAAGCTTATCTACCCTGTTGTCATCTTGCTGCTGCTGCTACTACTGCTGTTCATCCTTCACTGACATTAAAACCCAGCTTCAGTGATCCTTCAGAAATTCAACAGGCCTTCAGTGCCAGACTGGGACTGCTGAGTCATCCAGCCTCTTAGACTGAGCCACTACTAGATTCTCAGGCTCCCCATCATGAAGGCAAATATTGTTGGCCTACCTAGGCTAAATCAATGATAAGCTAATCTAACACCCTCCTTTAATATATAATTCATTTTGCTTTTGTTGGTCTAGAGAACCTCAATCCATACACCTTACTAAATGCAATACAACAATCTTAAAACTAGCATACAAACAAAATCTTTGCCTTTATTTCCATCTCTTCCATTTGGATCTGTGTTTCAAACAGAATCATTCACAGTGAGAGGACACTTGAGATGTTTACACTGTCTTACCCAAATCCCCTCCTGGATCTTACTGCACTAGACTCAACATACACAGAGAGTAACTCTTCCAAAACCCACCAGTGACTCCAGTGGTCCAGCCCTGCTACCCATAACTGCACTTTTTTTTAGAAAAAACTTCATCTACCATTGTACATTGGTAGAAGTGATTTATCTGCCTCATTTTCTGAGTATATTATTTTCTTATTTCAGAAAACTATTATTTAAATATGATCTTAACCACTGAGTTACCATTCTGAGCCTCTTTACCTGCTCATTCATGACCTCTTTACCTATAAACATTGTAATTGTAATGTCACAGACATCTTCAGTTTTCTTCATTTCTAATTACTCTGAATGATATCAACCAGTTTTGAAGCTTTCAATAATATTGT
Source organism: Lophiomys imhausi (assembly GCA_907164525.1). Classification (NCBI taxonomy): domain Eukaryota; kingdom Metazoa; phylum Chordata; class Mammalia; order Rodentia; family Muridae; genus Lophiomys; species Lophiomys imhausi. The sequence continues at coordinate 8,119,763 of CAJQZJ010001694.1, read as the reverse complement.
TATGCTGAAGACCCCCACAATACCTGTCTAGCTAAACCTAATTCCACACTCATATTCAACCTATCTAATTGACATCATATCAACATCAGGTTTGGTTCTATATCACTTCAGAAAAACCCAGGATATTCTCCCAGGTGCCTTTGCATGTATGACTCTGTATTAGGATGGCTTCAATGGACAGTTATTTATCTCTGGAAAGTTCATTATGATTAGTATCCTTTACACGCATGGGGACTGCATTTAGTGTCCATACTGAAGCATCTTGTATATCTAGCCGTATTGGTCTAGTTTTCTGTAGAAGACAGGAATGCCTCAAAAATTAGTGACTTTACCTCCACCTACTACCTTCAGCTTCTTTGAGTGCTGGGCCAAGTAGGTATGTGACCCAGCGAAAAAGAAAGCTTCTCCTTTTATTGAATGATCATGCCTGGAGACACTGAAGGACTAACCATATCCTACTATCCTACCTATAGCCCTGCTTTTGCTTGATCTTTTCCTACACAGATATCCTTCCAAATTGAGAGCATAGAATATCATCTCAGACTCCAGATTCACTAGCAAGAGATGCACCATCAAGATGCTTGGGAAGGATTATTCCTCAGCTTTCACAATGGTGAGAGATCAATGTTCATACTAAGTCCCCAAAGTAGGCCATGTGTGGAATCTCATTCACAGGGTTCTGTGTCCCTCCTTGTGAATATATTTCTTCTGCTTTATTTACCCTGTAGGTACCAAGCCACTTGAAATGGAAGATAACAACCTGACTTTTTTCTGTACCATATAAGCTCCATGAATAAAGGAACTTTGTTTTCCCCCAGGCCATTTCCATCTTTATAACAGTATTCATTAACAAGTGAGTATATATTATGCAATGGATACCTTTGGTAGTGATCAGATGTAAGTAAAAATGCTTAAATCTTGGTTTAAAAAAATAGGCCTTATGAAAACAGTCAAATCAAATAGTGGAAAACTAGATGGAAGGGATTATTTTTCCCTTGTAATGGGCTAAATAATGAAGATCCGATTCTATATATGCCTAGGTGCTCGTCCTGACAACTGGGAAGGTTACTCTGCATGTGTAATGTGCATCGCTTTGTCAACTGCTAAAGACTAATCAACACTGGATCACAGTCAGTGACTAAAATTGCTAGAAAGGAAAAGAGCCTGTCAATTAGGCAGCTATATTCCACTTCAGAATTGCCATGTAGCTGCAAACAGACATTTGGCAAAAGTGTTGAAAAAGAAACAAGACATCCTTGCAGGCACACAGTTGGCTTTTTTTTTTTCCTCTTCTATAGCACTGTAGGCTCTGACTGAAATTTGTTTGTTTCTTGAGATAAGCTCTCTTCTCAGAAAAGCAACCATGCTATTAATTAAACAAAGGAAGAGGCGACTGAGGTGGGATCATGCTAAGCCAAACTTGTGAAGTGAGCTGAGCACTTGGTAGAAAGTTTCCCCAGAGTTCACCTCAGCAGTCCCCATTTACACGCATATGAGGAAATGTGCTTTAGTGCTGGCAAAGAAATGAACTAATTTTAATACTTGACTCCCAAGTCTGATATTAGTCCAGAAACTTTGTAACTAAAGTTGTCTGTTTGCTGTACAGTAAATAACTCCATTAATGCTGTTATACACGAAGGAAGCAAGCTACCTTGCAAATTAGAAACTCAAAAAGAATTACTATAAACCTTTCAAAATTGTCAAACCTATGGTCATTTCTCATCCCGAATGTTCACAGGACGCAGAGAAGTCATTTTCTCTAGTCACCCAACTGGCCACAAAATTCAATTACCACTTGCCAACTCTGCAAAAATAAATATTGTAAAAATACTATGTTCTGAGGCTATTGGCCAGTATGAGGGATCATAGAGAGTTTTTATTACTGTGAATACTCTCCTACCACAGAGCAAACATTAAGTATCTTCGTGTCTAAGACAGTTTCAGTTATTTTTTGAAGCTCATATTCTTACAACTTCCATCTTACTCATAATATATAAAATATAATTCCTTGCCCTAAAATGAAAATCCATTTTCTGGGTAATTTACTTAGAATTGATTCTTCTTTGTCATATGAATAAATATTCATTTAAAAAATCACCATGATAATAAAAGTATGACAAATTGCTGATTTCAACAAGAGACTTAAAACTCCTACAATTTTTTTTTTTTTGAGACAATTGCTTCAAAGAAGAGAGTCTATGCTGGGAATAAGGAAAAGATCCAACTGATTTTCTACTGAAAAGATGGATATAGCTCAAGGGGATTTGAGTGAAGGAGAAAAGATTGGTACTCTGTAGTTTAGTGAAGAGAAAAAGCCTCAAATCACACCACATTAGCTGAAATGATTTCTAAACAGCTCAATTCCGAAGAGTTTTTTTAAAGCCTGATCATAAAAAAATGAATTTGAAAGATATGATAGTATTACCCTGTGGCTAGAAATGTTACAAATGTTATCACTGTTTAATGCAACATACACACACACACACACACACACACACTCCCCTCTGTTTTCATTGCTGTTGTGTTTTGAATTATCCCAGGACTTCAATTTGCCAATAGAGGGTCATAGGCAAACTGTAAGAGATGGTATCTATCATTTTTGCAACTCCTAGTGAGGTAAAAGGCCACATGATTCCTCATCTGCTTTTATGGATATTGCTGTGTAATTGCAGTGTGATTATGGCATACAACAACTTCAGAAAATTATCTTTCAAGAAAACATCTGGTTCTCTTTTACAAACTGAGTTGTAATCTTGTCAATTAAAAAAAATCCAAAGGAAATATTCCAAAATTTTACTCTGATAATACAGAACAAAAAACCCCAAGGGTTTCCAATAGCTAAATCAGAGTTGTTGAAATAATACAGAAGATAGATTTATAAGTGTAAATGGATTGTGAGGGGCCTTGGTTTATGCTTTATTTTAATGGATTTTTGGAAAGATTCATCAAATATTGTTTTGCATTTTCCTCTCCTCATTTATTTCTGTGATGATGTAACTCTGTGAGAATATGCTCTCCACATATGAGATACACTCTTGCAAAAAGACACATGAAGATCCATTTTTAAGATCTTTGAAAACCAGTGCTCTGAAAAAAATCCACAGAATTATTACCATTGAAGCTGGTTTTGGTAGCAGTTTGAATGAAGAATGTCTGCCACAGGCACATGGATTTGAACACTTGGTGCCCAGTTAAGGGTGGTGTGTGGGGAGGTTATGAAACCTTTAGGATTTATAGCCTTGGTGGAGGAAAGGCTTTGCAGGTTTATAGCCTTGCCTCACTTCCAGCTTGCTATCTGCTTTTGTGTGTGGTTCAGATGTGAGCTTTCAGCTTCCTGCCTTGTCCCCACACTTCAGTTTCTTCCTGTGCCAGTTTTATAGACTCTCCCTCTGGAACCATAGGCCAAATTAAATTCTTTTTCCTTAAGTTTCTTCTGGTCATCTTATTTTATCACAGCAACAAAAAATAACTAGTACATCCATTTTCCACCTAACTTTGTAATTTTACTATTTTTTTGATCAGCCAATAATCTGATACATGATTTTAAAACTATATGAAGTGTTGAAGAAGCTAAAATGTCACTAAGAAATTTACATTATGTCAACTTGACAAAAGACTCATTTAAATTTTATTTTAAAGTTAAAGTTTCAAGGGAAAAGGTATCATGGGGCCCAATCCTTCCCTGAAGAAAGGCAGACACATTTCTTCAGTGGCATAAATTTGACTAAGGTGCCCATGTTCCTGAAAGTTACCCTAAACCTAGAGAAAGTCATTTCCTACTCCAGTCCTTCTTTCTCCCACACAAAGAGCCACAGAAGTAAAAGGATTAGCAGGAGTGGGAAGACAACAAGAAGGGGTATGGTTGATTGAAATACATCATGTATATGTATGAAATGGCCATAATGAAACTCATTGCTACACATGATTAATATATAGTATTGAAAACATGTGAAGAAAAGACATGAACAAGTAAGGAGTTCAAGGTCATCCTCCTACAAGAGACCTTATCTCAAAACAAATACATAAGTGTAAAAATGAAAAAAAAACCCCATGAGAGAGCATAAACTAGATATGAACCATAGCTGAACCCCTTTAATAACAGAATCTGGTATCCATGACCCGTGACTGTCTACAGAACATGCCCCTTCCTCTCTCTCTCTCCCTCTGCTTTGTGAGACTTGGTCCTCTCATTGCCTGAATTGTGTCAGTCATTATTCTTGTTCAATTAACTCTGCTACCTAAGGTGAAAAAAAAAGTCACAGCAATCTTCTTTGCATACTCTTAAAATTTTAACAAGACAATAGTTACTCATTCTTTAGATTTGCAGAAATGTCATTACAATACTTACAGATCATTGCCGTTTTGAAAGATAAGTGGGAGCCAAAGATATCTTAGTGATTAAGGTGCTCTCAGCCAATCCTATAAACCTGAATTCAATCTGAGGAACCCATACAGCAGCAGAAGACAAGAACCAACTCCTACAAGCATGAGTATATACTTGTGTGTATGCGCGCGCATGCGTGTGTGCGCGCGCATGCGCGCCCACAGACACAGACACACACACACACAGAGAGAGACAGACAGAGAACAGAGACAGAGATAGAGACAGATACAGAAAGACTAAAGATAATTGTATATTTAGTAACATAAATCTGTTACTACTAGAGAAATTAAAGTAGCAAAACATAGCAATTCATTCTAGCAAATGGACTATAGTCAGCTATAACACATCAATAACAAAATGTTATATTAAATTATAATAAGCTATAATGTTTTCAGAAAATGTACTGGAAAGAGGTGCTCAAATTACAAGGCTTTATCAACATACTGTAGGCAAAATGGTATGTTATGTATGATGACTAGTATAATACTGGAAAGAATTTATGGAAGATTTCTGAGAAACAGGTGGACATTGCAATAACCTTGCATATCCTTCTGAGAATGCAAGTTAACTGAAATATTAAGTGAATAAATATTTAATTCTTGTCTAGAGGACAAGATAAATCAACCAGAATGCTACGCTCATGAAAATGTACATTTGGAAAGATGCACAGTAGTGGTTAATACCACATGAGGGAATATAGACAAATGCTTTAATTGAACAACAAAAAATTTAAATTGCATCAAAGTTCACAGTTCTAGAATGTCTAAACCAAAGTCAACTTTTATTGATATTTAAGGCAATGAAACCACTTTTGTGGATCGATCTTGTGGGGTGGATGATGACTGTGAGAGACACATCCATAATGTGTTATGTACAAAGCATTGTAAATGGTGCCAGCAAGATACTCCAAAAGATATTCAAAACACTTTTCAGTGAATACTTAGAATTTGAAATATGACTTCCAATAGTTTCTAAACTTATTTAAGTATGAATTTAACCATTAAAACTTAGTTTACATTCTTAAAAAACAATTCTATATTTTAAAAACTTCCTTTTAAGGAAGAATCTTCAAGGTAAGATTTGCTTGTACCTTCTGTCTATAGAAACTCATGTTCTTTATCCTGAGTATTTATGTAAGAAATACTCAACATATCATTCTTGGGTTATATTTAAGAGTGAACTGACAAGAAATGCACATACAGCTTTTTATTTACATATACATGTATATGTATGTACATGTATATATAAATGAGGAAGATATTATTATATTCATTGGAATTAAAAAATAAATATTAAAAAATGCCAAAATGCTTCTATCAATTTTCTATAACTTTTGAAAATATTTGTAGCAGTATCATTAAGCTATAATATTAGTTTCAGAGTGGAGAAATGTAAGTCATACCTAGATTGCTTTTAATGTGTTTTCTCCAAATTTATAAGGTTATGGGGTGTCTTAGTTAGGGTTTCATTGCTGTGAAGAAACATCATGACCACAGCAACACTTATAAAGGAAACATTTTATTGGGGTTGGCTTACAGTGTCAGAGGATTAATCAATTATTGTCATGGCAGGGACCATGGCAGCGTGCAGGCAGACATGGTGCTGGAGAAGGAACTGAGAGTTCTACATCTTGATCTGCAGGGAGAAGGAGACTGTGGCACACTGGCCATAGCTTGTACATATATGAACTCCACAGTGACACACTTTCTTCAACAAGGAAGTTCATACCTACTCCAACAAAGCCACATCTCCTAATAGTGCCACTACCTATGGCCAAGAATTCAAATGTATAATTCTATCAGGGCCATACCTATCAAAATACCATAAGGAGTTAGTATGATTTTGATACAATGTAGGATCACAAGATAATTTTTAAATTTACCTAAGGAGTCTCTGTAAAGGCATACTACTCAAGTAGTATGAAACCTCCCCCCCCCCAAATTTTTTGCATTTATTTATTACTTCAAGTTACATCTCCATCACAGGATTCTCCTTCCACCCTTCCCAGTCCCACCTTCCCACCTCTACCCCCTCTCCCACCTATCTTACTCCTCTGGTGTGATGTGCTCCCTCCTATCAGCCTCCCTCAGTTTATCAGTCATATGAGGACTAAGATCTTCCTCTTGACCTGGGGGCCTACATGGCAGCTCCACTAGGGCAAAGTGTCCCACTAACAGGTAACAAAGTCTATGTTCCTATTTTCTTGGGTCTGTTGGTTATAGGATAGTTATCCTGTACTAAATGGCTAAAATTGAGTTATAAGTGACTATATGCCATGTGTATCTTTCTGGGTCTGGGTTAGCTCACTCAGGATGAGCTTTTCTAGTTCTATCTATTTGTCTGCAAATTGTATGATTTCCTTATTTCTGATAGCTAAATAGTATTCCGTAGTGTAAATGTATCATAGTTTTTGTTTTTGTTTTTACTCTATTCTTTGGTTGAAGGAAAACTGGGTTGTTTCCAGTTTCTAGCTGTTACAAATAAATCAGCTATGAGGATAGTTGAATCTTCTCGAACTCATTGGCACAGGTAGCAACTGATTGAACAGAACACCAATAGGTCAGACTCTAAGACCAACAATCAATAATTGGGACCTTCTGAAACTGAAAAGCTTCTGTAAGGCAAAAGACACTGTCATTTGAACAAAATGGCAACCTACAGTTTGGGAAAAGATCTTCACCAACCCCACATCTGACAGAGGGCTAATATCCAAAATTTATAAAGAATTCAAAAAATTAAACACCAAGGAACCAAATAATCCAATCAGAAAGTGGGGAACAGAACTAAACAGAGAATTCACAAAAGAGGACTCTCTAATGGCTGAGAAACACTTGATGAAATGTTCAACAACCTTAATCATCAGAGAAATGCAACTCAAGATGACATTGAGATTACATTTCACACCTGTCAGAATGTCTAAGATCAAAAACTCAAATGACAGCACATGCTGATGAGGTTGTGGGGAAAGGGAAACACTCCTCCACTGCTGGTGGGAGTGCAAAATTATACAACCACTATGGAAATCAGTCTGACGATATCTTAGAAAACTTGGAATAGCTCTACCTCAAGACCCAGCCATATCACTCCTGAGCATACAACCAAAAGAAAACCAGAAATTTTAACAGTGTGAGTAACAAATATGCTAGCCTATTTAATAAAATACCTATAGGATTGCTACTTCTGATTTGAAAGCAACTATGCTTATAATGGCAACATTTAAAGATGGAGGTAATTGAAGGCCCAAGATGTAGTATGGACTATTGCAGAACCCATCACTGCTAAATCACTGCTGATTCCACATCTACAAAGATTTGTCTCCTCATAAGATCCCCTTTCCTGATTCAGGTGCTTTTTGTGAAATGGCACCATTTGCTTCCCTCAAGCACCATCTCTAGAGTAGCTTCAGAAGAGAAAGAAGCAAGTTCTAACTCAGCAACTAAGGGAATTCAAGTCCCATGTCACATGATAAAGAATAAAATATGCATTTAATGTTATTTTTCTGGGTATCAGAAAATTGTGTTGACCACACAAAGCAAAATTTTACAAAGAAACTATTGTCTTTTCCTCTCTCCATGTGTGTGTGGCTAAATAAATAACTTTACCTCAAAAGACCCTTAAAGGGAATCAACATACCCACTGAGGTTTCTCTTTTATCACTGCCTCTACTTATGATTGTATTACACAGATTTATTTCACGTTCTTAGCTTTTACTTAGGGATAACATTGACCAAAACATCTCCTTAGAATAACTGTTGATGAAGTTGAAAACTGTTACAACCTCTATGGAAATGAGTATGATCTGGTTATACCACTCTGGGGCATATACCGAAAGGACTTGATATTCTTCTTGGCCAGTTAGGCTCATTGCTGCACTATTCACAAGAGTCAGGAAATGGAAGCAGCCTGGACATCCTTCAACAGACGGACAATAATGAAAATGAGGTGCATATACATAACAGAATTCTATTAAAATGTAAAGAAAAATGAAAACATGAAATCTGAAGATAAATAGATAGAACTAGAAAATATACTGAGTGCCACAAACACCTCATGCTCTCTCTTGCTTGTGGATCAAAGTGCTGAATCTTTAGATTTGATTATAAAACCTGGAATAACTGCTGTAATCAAGTTTCCTGAAACTTGAAAGGGACCATGAGGACAAAGGAACTTTAGTGAAAAAATCAGTAGGACACAGATGCTATGAAAGGGGAAAGGAGAAAAATGGTGAAGTTCTGAACTGGGGAGGGAATGAGGGTTATACAAAAGGAAAGGGAGGGAGGAAAGATTTATAAACTAAAGAATGTCTGGGGCTGAAGAGATGGCTCAGCCATTAAAGGCTAGGCTCACAACCAAAAATATAAGAATATAAGAATATCTGAAAAAATTATAGAGAAATATTATTTTTAAGCTTACTTAAAATACATTGTTTGTGAGTGAGTAACTGTGTGTGTGTACATAGTTTAAATGGTGTTAATGCTTACCCATATGGGATGATAATGCTTACCATAACAGCCATGGCTACCCTAACAAAATCCCTAGTGCTTGGCAAATCACAATCCCTTCAAGTTGTTGATTAAGGTGTCCAAGAATCTCCCAAAATAATGTAAGCTGTTGCTATTGGCCTTGGTTACCTCCTAGAAGCTGAAAGTTAAGCTTCATTGCTGAAGACATCACCTACTTTAGACACGGACTGGAACTGACTTGGAACCCTACTTCCTGAGAACTGGCTCTCACAGTGCCCATGGATGCTATGCAAGATGCCAATGGAGAAAAGCAATTCATAGGCATACCCAGATGCCAAGGCTGACAACCTCTACAACAACAGGCCTGGCAAGATATATGCTGTGATGTAATTCTTTTACTTATCTCTTAGAGGTAAAAGCAGATTTCTATCTAATTCGACGTAAGGGTCTCCCAATAGGAAAAAAATTCATTTGTGGCTTTTAAACCCAGCCAAAAACCTGTAGCTGAAGCATCATAGACTCTATCAGATAACTATCATTTCCATCTTCCTGAATCAATATAGCCTCCAACTGTATGCTAAATATGTATCCTTTTATCAACAGATAAATGTAGCTGTCATCCCTCATCAAAGAGCTCCTTTTTCACAAGAGATGTTGGCCACTACACAGATCCACAACTGGCCAAAATGAAGAGACTAAGTTACTGTTGGGTTCTCAGTCCCAATTTGATGTTCTACAACAAAACTCTTATGCCTAATACTCAGTGAACATTGTGAAAGAGGAGATGGAAATATTGTAGGAATCAGAGGACTAAGAGACCTGCTCTAAGACAATGTATTCTAGACATGGTAGGAAAGCTCAACAATATGATTGTCTGCATCAGTTCTACACAATGTCCAGACCAACTAACATGTCAGTGTGGATGGGGAAAACTTCACAAGACTCCACCCCTAGATGAAGAGCCAAAGGCAACAAATGGGTGAGGGAGAATCAGCTTTTTCAAGGCATGAGCCCTTGAAAAAGAGTTTATAGGTTATTCAGTCATAACCATCAGCCCCAAATACCTGTATATATGGGAAATACTAATTGAATTTGGTAAGGTGTATCTTTGTAACAATAATTAGAGAGGACAAGATCATGGATTCAAGGCGGTTGAGTGACATAGGAAGAGTTTGAATAGGGAGAGACAAGTGGAAATGCTATGAATACATTGTACTTTGTATGAAAATTTCAACATGACTGAAGTTATAATTTGTGAATCTTCCATGTGGATAATGTTGGCAATGTTACCTGGCCCAGATAGAATATGAGAATTCTGATCCCTCCACCAGCAAAGAAAAACAATGAATCTTTACTTCCATCTTTTACTTCATGAGGGGGAATTGGATTTTTCTGTCACTGGAAATTGGATCTGCTATGTGGTTTTTCTTGGTTGCAAACATTCAAATTCACTATGTCTGTTGTGCTTATTGTACTCCTGGCCACATACATGTATTACATAGAATTAACCACATTGAAATGAGTTCATGAAAGATAGAGGTTACTGACCTCCTTGTTGTATGTGGAGGAGATACACAAACATGTAGAAATATGGCCCCGTTTCCATCTGCAGATCTTCTTCACTTTCTCCTTCCAGTTTCTCAAGCTTAATCAGTGCTTTATAAGGTCATCAATGTTTCTTCTCATTCAAATGGAGGAGTCACATGACCCACTAAAAGCTCTTCTGTGGTAATTGATTTATCATGCTTATCATTTAATTCAATGCACAGAGTTGAAATTTTAGTTTAATAGCTAAGTGCACTCAAGGGGATTCCCCCATTAATGTAGATCTGTGGCAATTGCTTAGAGTTGAACTTAGAAAACCAACAAGATGCAAGTGTACTCATTATATAGTGTTAGTCTTCTGATGAAAATGTATTATTGAAGGAGCATATATCATGTTAACTTTATTATATATTATAGATATCTACCAATGAAATAAAACCAGAAATCAAATAAGAAACAATGTGGTTATTAAAGAAGGAAAGGCATTTTGGACCTTGGGAGAATTTGAAGATCAAGTACTAAAATGGCAGTCAATGCTGACCACCTGGAGTACTCTCAATGTATTCTACAAATCAGAAAGTCCCATTTGCATCTCTGTGTCTTAAATTATGTCAGGCCCTAATACTAGGATAATGTAATCCACTGAATTCAATATACAATAGAAAGTTTTGTCAGTTTCATGTAATATTTTTTGCAAGGAAGAATTGGTATTATAGATATTAGAAAGCATTTTTCATACTTCTAAAGTTCAATTTATTCTCGTCTACCATTTCACAAAAGATTATGAAAATACAACTCTGAGTCTGTTAGAACAAGTTCAAGTTGTATATAATATAGTGGGACACCTACTACACAATAGCCAGTTATGCTCTCCTTAAAAGAGTATAGGAGGATAAAGGGGAAGAGGTTAGGAGGGTGGGACCAGGATGGGGAGGAGAGGGGGATATGATTGAAATGTAACTTGGAGAAATAAATGAATGTTGGAAAAAATTCAAAACAAGAAAATTAAAGTATAAAGTAGAAGAAAAAATTTAAAAAGAACACTTAAATGATGAAAAATAAAAAAGAAAAATATTTCATGTGCATTCTCTATGTTTGTATATAAGCAGTATGCATATAAATTATATGCCTTTATAAATGGCAAATACAGAAAAATATTGATAAGAAATTAAAGTCTTACATCTGTAAAAATAATCTTGGAGTGACATGTAAATGAAATAAAATTGATATGTAAGTATGTTATCTCTTTTTAAAAATACAATAATATCAGCACAGTTTATGAACCTAAAAATCTATTTGAGATATGCACAAGCTGAATGAGCATACTAACTGGCTATGATCTAACTGGCCATTACTTCACACTGCACCCACATCCCTTTAAGGAGGAAAAATTTCCATTGCTTCCATGATGTTCCAATTGCTGTAGTGTATAGCCACATACCATGGAGGAGTTGGAGCTACTGATATTTGAAATTTGGAAGAGATATAAACAACTAGCCTTTATCAACTAGTACTGGCTACAAGTAATATGTCATTGGGATCTAAGTGATTGTTTTCTCATCTTGTTTTCATGTTTTAATTTATTATGTAAATGTATCCCCATCAGTGATTTTAATTTGTACTACAGAACTATAGTTATAAAAACCACATGGTATTGGTACAAAAGCAGGCCAGATACATTGATAAATGGAATAGATTTGAAGACCCAGTCATAAATCCCCATATTAATCGACATTTTATTTTTGATAAAGAAGCCAGAAGTACACACTTCAAAAAGAAAGCATCTTCAACAATGGTACTGATCAAACTGGATGTCTGTATATAGAAGAAACGAAAATAGATATAGGGCTATCATCTTGCACAAAACTCAAGTCTAAGCGGTTCAAAGATCTCACTATAAAATCAGACACAGTGAACCTGATAGAGGAGAAAATAGGGAACAGTCTTGAACACATTGACACAGGTGACAATATTCTGAAGAGAATACCTATAGAGCAGGCTCTAAAAACAACAATTAATAAATGGGACCTCATGAAACTGAAAACCTACTATAAAAGAACATCATCAATTGGACAAAGAGGAAGCCTACAGAATGGAAAAAGATTTTTACTAACTCCACATTCAATAGAGGTCTAATATATAAAATATATAAGTAATTCAAGAAATTAGATATTACCAAACCAAATAATTCAATTAAAAATGGGGTACAGATCTAATCAGAATTCCCAATGGAGGAATCTCAAATTTCTGAGAAACACTTAAAGAAATTTTCAACATCCTTAGCCATCAGGAAAGTACAAATCAAAACTACTTTGAAATTCTGCTTACACTTGCCAGAATGGTGAAGTTTAAAACACAATTGACAGTCCTGGATATGTGCCTTGTTGGTAGCTGAGTTGGTCATACTGCTAGCTTTTCCATGCCCACATCACCAGGGTGAGGTCTGTAGCACTGTGCTGGCTAGAACACCAAATAAAGCAGCTGACAAGGGGCGGGGCCAACTCTCTCTCCTTCATGAGCTTTGTGCCCCCTCGCCAAGCACATGGCACCAGGGCCAGCTCTGTGTGCTGCACAGGTGAGGTGCTTTCCCTCACTCCCTGGGGCAGGCAGGAGAGCAGGCCCCACCCCTCACCCACTCCAGCCCTTGTGTGGATGAACTTTGTGGTGTGTTCTTGGATTTGGTTTGAGTATTTTGTTGAGTATTTTTGCACCTATAGTCACAAAGAAATTTGATATGTAATTCTCTTTCTTTGTTGATCATTACAATTGGTATGTAATTCCCTTTGTTTGTTGAGCCATTATGTGGTTTGTGTACAAGGGTAACTGTGGCCTCATGAAACGAATTTTGTAGTGTTCCTTCTGTTTCTATCTATGGGATAGTTTGAGGAATACTAGTGTTAACTCTTCTTTGAAAGATTGGTAGAGTTCTGTACTAAAACTATGTTGACTTGGGCTCTATTTGGTTGTGAGTCTTCTATTCCACTAATGATTATAGGTCTGTTTAAGCTGTTTATTTGATATTGATTTAACTTTGGGAAGTAGTATAGTCATTTCTTTAGATTTTTGAAGTACAGGTTTTTAAAGCATGTCCTTATAATTTTCAGAGATTCCTCAGTGTCTGTTGTTATGTTCCTTTTATCCTTTCTAATCTTGTTAATTTGGATATTCTCTCTCCATCTTTTTAGTTTGGATAACGGTTATTTTATCTTGTTGGTTTTCTCAATGAACCAACTCTTTGTTTCATAGATTCTTCGTATTGTTCTCTTTGTTTCTATTTTATTGATTTCAGCCCTGGGTTTGATCATTTATTGGCATCTAATTCTCTTGATATGTTTACTTTTTTGTCATTGTTGTTCTGTAGCTTTCAATTGTGCTGGTAAGTTGCTAGTATTACATCTCTCCTTTTTTTAAAATGTAGGAACAGTGCTATAAACTTTCCTCTTAGCACTACTTTCATTGTGTTCCATAATTCTAGGTATGTAATGTATTTATTTTCATTGACTTCTAGAATGTGTGTTTTTGAGAGAGAGAGAGAGAGAGAGAGAGAGAACATCCTTTCTTTTGGTTTTGCTTCTGTGAGATTATTTATTTTTTATATTTTCATGGGTGTAGTTAACCTCTTTGGTTTGGATTTTTTTCCTTCTAGAATCTTTGTATAGCAGGATTTTAGATACTTTTAAATTTTGACTTTATCAATAAGAATATTGTATTTTTTTCCATCTATGATGATTGAAAGTTTTGTTGAAAATAGTAGTCAGGGCTGTCAATATGGTCTCTTAGAGTCTGCAGTACATCTGTCCAAGTCTTTCTTGTTTTTAGAGTCTCCATTGAGAAGTTAGGAGTAATTCTAATAGGTCTGCCTTTATACGTTACCTGGTCTTTTTCTTTTGCAGCTTTTAATATTCTTTCTTTGTTCTGTATTTCTAGTGTTTTGATCATTATACGGTGAGAGGACTTTCTTTTCTCATCCAAACTATTTTGGTGTTCTGTAAACTTCTTGTACTTTCACAGCATCTCATTCGTCAGGTTGGAAAGCTTTATTCTGTGAGTTTGATGAACATATTTTCTGGGTCTTTGAACTGGTATTCTCATTCCTCTATTTCTATTATTCATAGTTTTGGTCTTTTTATAGTGTCCAATATTACCTGGATATTTTGTTTCAGGAATCTTTTAGATCAACATGTTCTTTAGCTGATGTATTCATTTCTTCTTTCATTTCTCCGATGCCTAAAAATCTATTTCTTGTATTTTATTAGTGACGCTTACCTCTGTAGTTCTGTTTGCATTCCTAAAGTTTTCATTTCCAGAATTCTGTCAGTCTGTAATTTTTCTATTGCTTCTGTTTCTATTTATGAGTCTTGAATAGTTTTATTTGTTTCCTCCACCTGTTTGTTTGTATTTTCTTGGCTTCCTTTAAGGGATTTATTCATTTGCCCCAGTTGTTTGTTAGTGTTATGTTATAATATTCAGGTCCTGCTGTGGTAGAATAGATGGGCTCTGGTTGAGATATGTTGTTCTGGTTGTTATTGATTGCATTTTTACATTGTTGTCTAGGCATCTGGGTTTGGGGTAATTATAGATTTCAGTCTTGATTTCTGGGTTTATCTTTGTTGAGTGGGTGTTTTGTTCCTTGGTTTCTGTTTCCTTTCTGGATTTTTCAAAGAATGTATTGGTTGTGTACTGCCTGCTTGACTGATCTATTCACTGGGAGTAATTGCTGTTTTGGAGGCTGGAAGATTTCGGTGCACGGTCTGTTGCAGTCTTAGAGGTGACCTAGAGTATTAGGTCTGGTGGATGGAGAGAGCAGAACAGGTCCGACAGCACCCTACCTGCTCATTGATCAGGACGGCCTGTGGTTGAGCATGGGATTTCTGTCAAATTTTGTTGCTGGAACATAGCAACAAGAAGGGAATTGGGGGCCTGAAAGTGATGGTCTGTGAGATCCACAGAATGACAGACAGGGAGGAGGGGAACGTGCAACTGATGTTCTGTTCCAGTGCTAGAGTTGACCAAGAGGAGCTAGAGAAACAGAGAGAGTGGAGAAGGTCTACAGGTAGTCCATCTGGTCTTCTGACAGATATGACCTGTGGTTGGGGGGGGGGGAGGTGCCTGACACATTGCTTTGGCATGCAAGGTCTCTGGTTCTACAGAGGGTGTCCACCCAGTTGGGGGCTGGGACACAGTGACAAGGCAGGAAGGAGAGGTGGGGAGGATTGTAAGATCCACAATAAGCATGGAAAGAGAGAAAGGAGTCGGAAGCTTGTGCTCTGTTGGAGTACCAGGGTGATCCTGAGAATTGAGTCTCTGGGAACAGAAAGAGCCAAGAACGTCCACAGGAAGTCTACTTGGTCTTCTGTAATTATGAGAATTTTAAATGAAAATCTTAGTAATCTTTTATTTTCATATCATTTTTAATATCTGAATTTATCAATTTTATTTATTGATGATTGCCTTTACATAATAAACAGAAATTTTATAAAAATTGAAGTCCAACCCATTCTATGGATTTTGTACATATAGCAATCCTACAACACTTACTGCACAGCAGGACTCCATTAACATAAATAATCCAACATTTAGTATAAAATGCCTCATATTTTGTTCTAAGTTAGATTAACAACGTTCATTTTTATCAATCAGTGTGTATTTTATTTTTTGAAAATATGATTAGAAATGCATTCATACATTTAAAATAATTTGATCCATTATTGGTAATCTGTAATCCCTTAATATGAGTATCTCCTCTTTAGAGAACAGGTTTAAACTCAATGGATGACATACATTTGCAAGTCAGATGTGCCCATCTGGAAGAACTTGCTGATGCATGCTGAATTAATGCTGTAGGAATAGTTAGACTCCTGTAGAATTCAAGTTTAACCGTGGGACTTTGCAATATTGATATCTGAAGAGAAAAAGAACTGAAAAATTATTCTGTTGCCACCTGAACATAAAGTCAATTTAGTCTTATTTTAAATTTCCTTAGCATTTAAGTTTTTAATACCAAGCCATAATAATTTATTCATTTTTTCATTCATTTCAAAATTTACTTAGCAATTTCCATGTACTAGTATTTCATATGGGAATACTGTAGTAGAAGAAAGAAACAGAATGCAAATCTTAGAGGAAATAACTTTTAAGGAAGATGTAAAATGTATATAAGGTAAATAATTAAGTGTAATATGGTCCCTCTGTAAAATATGCAAGATAAAAAACAATGCTTTTATGCTTCATATTGTTGGGAAACTTCTCTCCAAAAAGTGACATTTGGGAAGAAATCTCAATTGAACGAAGAAGTGAGAAGACAGATGGATCCGCAGGTATGAAGACTTTCATTTGGCATCAATGTGAAACCCACTGCAGCTGCAGCTGAGCATGGGAGAGTGACAGAGAGCGTGGGAGAGTGACAGAACTTGAAATCCTAGAACATGTTTGGTGATGTAACTTAGGTTGCTGAGGATCATGGGAAGGAGTTTCAATTTTATTAAAAATTTGATAAGTCTTTTTGTTAGCTTTCTGATAATAGAACAAAATATAAGAGATAATTAACTAGCAAAGTGAAAAGGTTTGTTTAGCATACAGTTTTGGACATACCAATACATGAAGAATTGACTAGCTGATTTGGATTTGTGGCAATGCAACTCGTCCTAATGGGAGTGGGAGGTATAAACAGTCATAGATATCATGAGCTAGAAAACAAAGAGAAATAGGGAGAAGTTCAGTGTTCCACAGTGCCCTCTGATGACCCAATGATCTCATTTTCTAAAGACACAATTCTACCAATAGTGCCGCCCTGGACAAAAACCTTTAACATGGGATCTTGGCAGGATTGTCAACACCAAAATAGACCTGAGGCACTGCAGTGCATTCCAAAGACAGAAATGAATTTTTTTCTCTAAGTGTTACGTGATGTCTAAAATCTAAGGACTCGAATGTAACCAGTATCAATGGAGGGATGTCCAGATATCAAAAATTGTTTCAAAAGTAGATTTTCCAAGTATTATTAATGGACTATTCCGGAATGAGTAGGAAATAAAGGCTTAAAATAAGTTTTAAGTTTGTCTTGAGTCATTAGAGGGTCAAAGTTCCCTTTGTTGGCCAGGGGAGGGGAAATTGGAGTAACTATGTTCATATATATTAGCTTTATGAATACTCAACTTAATTCAGAGATAATATATTGCTTTAAATTAGTGAAAATGACATTAGATGTTATTTGTAACATTGGCACTTGAGGCCACTAGTGAATGTAAAAAGTAAAGAGAAGAAACCCTGGAACCCAGCAGAGCAGTAGGCATCATTTTCATGACTCCCATTAGTAGGAAGATATAAGAAGAATCAGTCAGTGAATTAGGGAAGAGAAGTGAGGGTGTGGCTATTTAAACATCAAGCAAAACCATAATGAAACAGAATGAAGAAAGTGTTCCACACTCAAGGGAGTGGTGAATAAGGAACTGGATCTACACAGCAATGGGAAACAAGAAACACAGGTGAATTTACAACTTTGTTGGAACCTATTTATTAACATCATGGAGTATGAAGCCTAACTGATTGAGCTTAGGGGAAACTGAAGAAATATCAGAATACAGAGTCAGGATGTAAATGTCTTTTAAAGAGTGGATGAGCAAGCAGGAGCCAGAGAGAATTTAAACAAATGGATTCAGGAACTTCTTTTACTTTTATATTTTAAAAACAAGATGCATTGAAGCATTTTTATGTGTCAATGGACATGACTGAGCAGGACAGGAAGAAGTGAGAGAATGCATAAGGAGCATCCTTGAGTAAGCAAGAGGAAATTTAATTTAGCACACAAGTGACCAAAGATAGAAACAATAAAACCCATTCATCATAACAACAGAAAGTTGGGCTATAAGTGGAAAGATGAAGTTTACCTCTTCTGCTTGCCACCATTGCATTATGGAAATAAAAGAGACAACATCTGGCAATGGCAGGAATTGAAAATCTCATGCAGAAGATTAAAGGAAAACAATCGTAAAAAGCAATTACTTGATGGTTTAAAGTAAGTGATGGCAGAATATTGCTAACCATACAGAGACAGCTGTCATAAATAGTAATTGAGATACACAGCATAGACTTGTGTACTGTAACTGTAAGTGCCCAGGTGAAGTCATGGCTAGTGTTTAGCAGCAGTAGTCTGGTCATGTTGAATAGTGTGGGACTATTTTGACATACTCCTTGAATGTATACGAGCTACATCTAAACAGAACACTGGTAGAGAACTCAAAAGTTAGAACTTATATCAAAACATATGATTTGAGTGATGGACTATACAATTAGGCTTAATGAGTGAAGGAATGAAGGAAAGCATTAAATAGTAAGCAATTTTGTATATACAAATGTCAATCAACTCTTAACATGAAGTTGTGGGGCTTCACTGATATAAGGCCACAATAATTATTTTAACCATGCACACATTTCCTCTTGCAATATGGCTTTCCAGTACACCCATGAATAGTGGGATCTATATACCTTACCCTGTGAATCTGAGATGTTCTGTGACAAGCTGTAACAGGAAGAATGTGGTGGATGTGACACTATTACTGCTGAGCCCAGGCCTCAATAGATTCCATTTCTGTATCTGTTTTTTCAAAACATCACTCCCCACATAAAGCCCAGTCACCTGGATAGTGAAGTGACTGAATGCTGTGATCCTTTATTTAGTCAATACTGGCTAACACTCAACTCAAACAGCCACTCCATTTCCCAAAAGTCATGGCTGGCATTGCCAGTAGTTCCTCTGGTTCGCTCAGCTATGTCATGGTTTACATCAGTGTTCTCCCCTGGACAAGATTGACCTACTTAGAAAAAGCCTACGTACAGTGACAAGTCTGTCCCAGGTTGAGGGGGTAGGTCAGTGATAGAACGGTGGCCAAGCATATGCTAGGCCTAGGGTTCAATCCTCAGTCCTGCAAAAAATAAGATAACTGCCACTGATCCCCAAAGTCTTGTATTACAGAAACTCTGTTGAAACCTCTCTTCAAAACAATTTCTGTGTTAGAGGGTTCCAACTAGTGCAAGGAAACCACATCAGTTGTTTGAAGAGAATTCAATGTAAAACAACTGTGAAATAGCTAGATTTAAAGGTTTAAAAGGTAGGTTTAAAGGTTTAAAAAAGTAGCTGTCATGAGGAGCTACAAACACTTTCCAGTGCTGCAAGGACACAAAAAGATTTGGGAAATTTTAAGGTTTACAGTGAAAAGCCTCCAAAAAGCTGAAGAAGAGGTGCTTCTCAGTGGGTGTTGGTGTTGCTTAGCTGCCATGTCTTATAACCCTGGGGTTGTCTAAGGATTATTCATTTCTGTGGACATCAGACAGTATGAAGGTAGTAATAAGAAGCTTGAAGAAATAGAAGACCAGATTTAACTCAGTTATAGCCAGAAAGTATTTCAGCCTGGGTCAAGGGAACACTGCTAAACTGTCAAGATTGACACGCAGACACACAGGAGGTGCACAGAACACCACCGAACACAGGGGAACAAACAGATGCCCCTTCATTCTCTGGGTTTATAAAATTTCCTTAGCTCTTTCTTGAGATCCAATCTAATAGAATAGAAATGTGTTTTAAGCCAGCAAGCTCTTAAATCACCCACAAATAAAAGTGAGAAAGATAAAGGACACAGTGCATTAGAAGTTGAGAAAAAAAAAAGAAAGAAATTAGAGTGGGAAAGAAATTCAAGAGTAAATTTTCCTTCCATGTAGCATAGAATCTAAAAATACTTAATTGATTTTATGCATTGTGTGTATGTGTATATATAATGATGCTGTGAGCACTTTTTTACCTGAAAACTAAAACAACACAAAACCCACACCCAACAATGTTATTTTCTATCTGCTTGAAGACCTTTCATTTTCACTTGGAATAATGTTCTAAATCTTTTTGCAGTTGCCTAGCTCCACCCTGGGGTCTTTTTTCTAGGCAAACACTGAAACACTGTTTTACTATTCTGGTTCTAAGCACCAAATGATGGCTGAGATAGCTGCAGTTGCCTGTGCTCTGTTCTCCAGAAATGTCATCCCCTCATCCCTTCAGTGTCTGCATCTGTGACCTCCTTCTCATTGCTTTCTTCTTAGCTACCTTAGATTCTGGGCTTGCAGAATCTATCTCCACCACTCCAGTCTTAAGTCAAATCATTATGGCTGCCCTAAAAAGCTAATAGAACTGACACTTCTCAGCTAATAGAACTCACACCTGACGTCCCACAGTTTCTTCTAGGGACTTAGTGGAATGTTATTATGAGATGCTCTGCACAGCCTTCCTTTTGTTAAAGTTCCTAATGCTTGCGCTTATTGGTGCATCACAAGTGTGAGCTCATGAGGCCTCAGCATTCTACTACCGATTACACCAGAACATTCATTTAGTGTTCCATACAGTCTGACTAAAGTTCTTCCTCTTGACTCCGTTAATCTATAGTTCCAAAGATTTGTACAATTTTGATTGCCCATGAAGGTGTACGTGCCTCTGATGTAGATCCTACACTAATGTCTGTATTAGATGGCTCCCAATCTCTCTAGTTGAGGATGTTCACAGTCGGCCAGGAGCCTAAACACAGAGCAATCTTCCTTCCCAACATATGGTTGAACCTGACTGATGGTACTGGACTTGAGTGTGCTCATTTCAGCCTAATGAGGTCCACAGAGGTGACCGTATGACTCATAACATGAAGTCATTTTTCCAATTAGCATTCTGACAAATGCATTAGAAGGAGAGCCCTTTCAATAGATTTCCACAGCTGCTGAAGGGATCAGGTGTCAGAAGATTTTCAGCTTTGTTCTGCTGTTCTGGTCAAATGACTTATTTTTAACCAGACTGCCTCTTGATCCAGCTGGTGGTGATCATATGTCATCTGAACCTAAGCCTTATTTTAAAATGGTCCTTGTTGCGATATTGCAACTGAAGAAATATTCAGGAGGACAGTATCAAAGACAACTTTTGATGAGGCCACTAGAATTTTTAAAAAAAATAAGATGATTTCCACATAACATATTTTCTAAAGTACATTTTTAAGGATGATCCTTTTCATGAGGCTTAGCCCCTGGTATAAAGCACACATTTATAAAGATAAGAAAAATCATTAGAATCAATTATATTTTCCTAAAATAGTACCCAATTCCACTCTGACTTTCCACCACCCTTTGATTCTAAGTCAGCACAAATAGTTTCATGTGGACCACAAGAACCAAGGATTTCAAAATAATTATTGCTCTCCAAGCTCATCTGACTCAGTGGTGTTTAAAGGGGTGAGAGAGAACTCCACTTGAGGACTGTCCCCAGCTTCAGTGGTGGGAATTCAACAGTAGCCAATAAGATCCTGAAGAAATTAGATTACATCCATTTCCACGAGTTTCTTGGATACAAATTTTCCAAGTAATAAAGTTATTATTTTATCTGTATCACTTTATATAACATCTTTCAATAATTTAGAAATAGTTCCACTTGTCACAGGACAAGTCATATTTGCCTGTTTATTTCAAATAAGAATCTTAGAAATGGATAACTAAATTTTATTCAATATCAGAAATAAATTTTGCAAGCATCAATTAGCATAAAATGGGTAAATTGAGCCAGGAATTGTAGCTGGCAGTTAATATGTACAATATGATGGGACTATTGTTCTGTCATTACATATCATTAACAGGGTAATTTGTGCATAAGTTAAAATTATATTTTAGAACAGAAATCATCTCTACTTTTCCTTTCTTTTTGCTTTTTAAATCTAAGCTCTAATAATATTTTGTCTTAGAATACGTTGTGAAATGTTTTGCTATTTTGTTGTATTTTTTTCTCACCTGATAAGGAAATCGTGCTTGTTATGTTTATACTATTTTTTGTTTTGTTTATTCACTTTATTTATGTTTATTTATTTTACTTATCTTTATTTATGTATAATTTAACCTGATTTTTCTTATTAATTGATGACAAAATTGAATGTATTTCCTTGTTCAACATGGTAATATTGAATAATGGTAATAATAAGAACACAATATATATGTGATAAATATATGTATGTGTATATATATTATAGGTGTGGTATATATATCTATGTATGTGTATATATATCATGTACCTCTAAGCATCCTATCATTTATATGTATTTGTAAACATTTATATGATAGAATGGCTAAACTTAACTAGGAAATATGTACATTATCTCATATAATTATTCTCCTGATGAGATTACCTTTAATGAACACAGCATTTCTTCAAGAATATAATGGTATAAACTATAGTTTCACTGTTGTATATAATACGTCTCTTGTACTTTACTAAAAGTATGTATTTTGACCAACTTTTTTTGATTCCTGTTCCAACCCCTAACCACCATTATAATATCAAATTCCATTAAACAAACTATTTAATAATGTATTCCACATATAAGTAATAACATGCAGTATTTGTGTTCTGTGCCTTTCTTATTTCACTTATATATGTACTTCAGATTTTCCCATGCTGTTGCAAATTACAAGTTTTTCTTCTTTCCAGTGGGGAAATGATATTGCATTTTGATGTTGTGTGTGTTTATCCTTTCATCTATAAATGGGTGTTTAGGCAAATTCCACAATTTAGCTATTGTGAATAACATTTTAATGTACATGAAACTATAGTTAGGTCTTCTGATTTAATTTTATTCACACATATCCATAGCAGGGAGCTTGCAGGATCATATAGTAGGTCTGTTGTTTTTGACTTCTTGAGTAACATTTGTACTTTCAATATCTCTTAGCATCTTTTAATTTATAAGAGATACTTTATACTTAAACAACTTTTAAAGAGCAAGTGCACTAATTTTTATCTATGATAACTTTTTACAAAACTGTAGACAGATACTTCTATGATTATATTTCACATTTTAAAAAATGGCAATTTTTTGGCATGTGAGATTATAAATGAAAAAGGGGCACAATTAGCCTTTTTTGCAAGATAATTCCCACATGAATTTTACCCTACATGATGATATCGTGCAAGGTGTTTGTTTGCAGGCATTTCTTGTTCTCATATTTTTGCTTATTTTGTCACTGAAATCAGATTTTGGAATACTTCATAAATTCTAATGGAGGTAGTTGCTTTCAACATGCTTTTTAAAATATTTAACACTTGGGAGGGAGAGGCAGATGGATCTCTGTGAGTTCAAGTCCAGCTTGGTCTACAAAGTGAGTCCAGGACAGTCAGGGATACACAGAGAAACCCTGTCTCAAAAAACCTTAAAAGAAAGAAAGAAAAAATAAATAAATAAATAAATAAATAAAATATTTAACATATTTTTTCTAATTACTGAAATAGTACAATAGTCATACATGAGAAAAGTAAAAATCAACACATTCTAAATGATATGGGACTTAAATTAATTAATATGGGAAATATATAGCTATTGATCCTATGAATTTATAAATAATACTCGAATTTTGTGTCCTCAAGGATTAAAATATCCTTAAAATTTGGATAATTATTTGTTATTTACAGTAGATAATACAGTAGAACATGAGCAATGCCATTCACACAAAAAAATAGAAATGGAACAAATCTTAATCAAAAAGTGTTTGTTTTAAGTATTGCAGACATCAAAAATTAACTCTGTTTGAAAAAACATCATTCATGGAAGACCACTTTACTCTTGACAAGAAGAGTAGAGGTCACATTTAAGAAACAGGGTTATTTCTTTTCTTGTAATCTGAACTATGAGCTGAAGGTTTTAATTTCTTCTTATATTAAAGTATATATGGAAAAAGTACAATAGAATATTATACCAGTGAAGCTATACAGAAATATCAAAGCGTCTATATGAAGGCAATTCATATATTTTGGTCCATACATCACATTCAGATCATGCTGATTTTGTAAATAAAGCTTTATTTAACATGACTCTATCAATTCCTTTATATATTGTGTGTCTCTGTTTTCATGCTACTCATGCTAAAGTAAGTAGTCATGGCAAACTATATTTGATAGAATTTTTAAAAAGTATTTATTACTTTGCTCTTTACAGAAAAAGTTTGCTATGATTTTCAAATACATGCTCAATTTGTCTAAGTTCCTTTATACACATCTCTTTAAGCTCAAATAGATGTTATCACTACAGAATTATGGTCATACATATAAAGCAATGTCAAGGGTACTTTTTTGGATACAAGTACAGAGATGTCTATTTCAATTCACACAGTTGAGAGAAAACCTGGATATTTATTTATAACTAAAGAAACAGAGTACAAATTTGTAAATATTTGAAATATTACAGACTTTCCTTTGCGTTATATTATTTCTAATATATGTACATATATCTTCTTTTCTTATTTTTCTTCTATACTAGAGCTGAGATAACTATTGCACTTATAAGAAACATGATGTTCTACATAGCATACTAATAGGTGAGGTTAAACATTTCTGGGTTTGTATAGGGTAGTAGGATTAGGTTGTGTGAGTTTGCATTTGTGTATGTGTGCTTAAGGGATCTGCCCAGCACAGGGTTGGTATGAGCACTATTCACTTTTGCATGGATTCTGGGAATCTAAACTCAGGGTCCTAATGGTTACACAGCAAATATTTTGCTTACCAACCCATCTCCCAAACTCCAAGTTAAATATTTCTGAAGAAGAAAACATTGTAAATGAAGAAGGCACAGGGCTTAGGGAGAAGATATCGAATAGTAGTAAGCTTTCATATTCACCAGTGGGTCGGGGAAGTCTCCCATGGATAGTTCCCAAAAGAAAGAAAAATTGTATGGGTGTCTTTTGGGGGAGGCACATGAAACACAAAATCTAATTTAAGGCTAATTTTTAGATACATCCAGCATCTAACGATTTCTTTAAAGTATCAATGACATTAAGCATTGTTTGAAACAAGGAAATTCACTCATGGAAATTGTTTGATTGTCATTTGTGATATTTATTAGAATAAGAAACAAACAGGTGAAGTCTTTCTGTTATTTTTTTCCAGGTTGGGAAGGGAAGAACATCTGACTTTGCTTGGGCTTGGACCTTACAGCTCACATTATGTTGCCTGTTTCTGTTT
>CAJQZJ010001694.1:8032655-8088714 GCA_907164525.1 Lophiomys imhausi | reverse complement strand
TCATAGTTCAACATGGGTAGATGGAATCAAACCTCTACATTTCCTCAATTCCAAACAGCTCAGCAGAGAGTATGTAGGATGTTCTATGTGTAGAAGAATGGAAGGGGAGCAAACATCTTAGTGAATTGAAGAGAACAGAGATTCTGCAGAGGTAAGACTGACATATAAGGGAATAATAAGGAGATATCAGACAGATAATGGCACTAACTAGAGTTTTTCTCGCCTGTTAGGACTTCTTCAATGCAGACTATTTGCTTTAGTTGGGTTTATATGGTCCTTGTAGGAGTTACTTTTCTCACACTTGTGACCAAATGTTTAACAAGAAGCATCTTAATGGAGGAAAAGTTTGTTTGGCTTACAGTTCAGAAGGAGTATAGTCCATCTTCATGGGAAAGCATAGCAACACAAGTCTGAGACAACCTGTCATATGGTCTCTGCCACAACGAAGCAAAGAATAAGCAGCAAATAAAAACAGAGTGAAAAGAAATCAAGGCCTAGCATAGTGGCCCACTTCTTCCAGCAAGGTGCTACCTTTGAAGTCTCCACAGCCTTCCAAAACAACATCTCCACTTAGAAGCAAGTGCACACACATGTAAGCCTGTTGAAGACATTGTACATCCAAGCCATAACACTGTTAAGGTATTAGAGATTTAAATAAAAATGGTTGTATGTTCTGTGGATCAAGTTTTTAGCTCCAAAGTTCATATTTTTTGTGGTCTGAATGTGAAATGGTCCACCTATGTTCCTCTATTTGAATTCTTGGTCTTCAGGTGATGAAGTTGTTAGGGAAGATTGCTGAGCCTTTCAAAGTGTGACCTTGGCAGCTGGTCCTTGAGGCTTCATAGCCTGTTCTTTCTTCTTGATTCTTTCTTTTTTGATTTTTTTCTGAGTGCAGGTGCAGTGTGGGTGACTAGTCTGCTTTCTGCTCCTGCTAGTATGCCTTCCCTGCCTGCTGTCATGTCTTTCTTATTGCGCATCGCGCTGCCCCAGAATTGTAAGCAACCACACATAATTTCTTCCTTAAATTGTTTTTGTTTGGACTTTTTAATCTCAGCAATGAAAAACTAAAACAACACTCTAGAAAAGAATATAAAAATATTGCACAAGAGAATTCTAGAGTGTTACCCAAATTAATAGTACTGTTTTTAAACATTAATTAAAGTAAATAAAAATTTAAAAAAAGATAAAAAAGTAAAAGTGAAGCAAAAAGTCATTAAGTGTAAATAAAATACAATTTTATTATACAAAGTTCTATTGAACTACTATGTTTTGGAGCACTTAGTTGCCATCATTATTTATTCACTTGTGATTTCAACTTCAGATGACTTACCAATTAGGCAGAGATATCTTCTTGCTAAACTGAGAAAAATGAATCAAAAAGGATGAGGTGGTTTGTTAAAATTTACCAAAACCATGTAAATACATTGATCAAAATAAAGCGTTTTCTGAAAAAAACAAACAAACAGAATCATTGCTCATTTTGTTAGCATCCAAAAATACAAAGAGATTGACTATGCATGTTAGTTTAAAATGGATATATTATCTTGATGTTTATCTCTGTACAATAACTGTAAGTAGTAAACACAACTTTGTGAGCTCACAAATATTTGCATCCAATGATCAAAGCCAGTCATACTTCAAGACTGAGCACATTTGAAAAAAAAATGGAGTCTATTCTTCAACAAATTACACCATCACAGCAAAGGGACCCAGATAAAAGAACCAAGTTCTGTGACAGCAGTGTCCCGATGTGCAAAGTGAAACATGTCCTGAGGACTCATCACTGCATATTTTAGAAAATATATCTTTTTTCTTGAATGTATTTGCGTAGTAAAATCATTTAATTATAATGTGTGAATGTGTATATAAAGACTTCAGTGAGAAGACAAAATCTCTCAGAAATTTCACCTAGAGTGAGACTGTAGATAAAATACAAGGCATTTTTATGCAGGGTGTGAAAAAGCTGACTAAAATATTTACGTATTAATATCCCATTGCAAAGATCACTGTTAGCTCATTGGCCTTAAATTATTCACTGGGTTCGATGGTTATTATTTTTGGCTGCTGCAGTCAGGCCTTATAAATACATTTCTGAGGTCATGCCCTCTACTTTTCATCTAAGCCTTTCTATCCCCTTTCTCTTTCAAAAGTGAACATTACATGAAATTACCTGACACTCAACCTCAGTGAGTCAAACACTTTTCTGAACCATTAATGAGACTTCAAAGATATTATTTTCAGAAAATTAAAAAGTTTAGTATCAACTTAAATATTTTAAAAGTAGGAATCATAATAGTAACTTCCTTGTTTAAGAATAAAAATTATAATATCAAAATACACTTAGTAGACTTAAATATTTTAAATAGAAACTCTTTCTTGTTAGCACCTTTACATAATAGACATTTTAGTAGTTTTCCCATGTATCATGCCATATATGAACTGATCAATGGCATGATGTAGTCTGAAAAGCAGGATTCTCAGATCACATTAGGTTTGAAATATCTTTATTTGCTTTTCAGCTTTCAAATTTCTTTGAAATCAAACATGGTAAAGGATATGCCTTCTCATGGGTGAGGGTTACAAGGACCTACCAGGAACATATTTAGATAAATGAATCTGATATGTGACTCATATAAATGAGTCAACATAAAAGTTAGGGAGGAAAAAAGGTGTCCTTTTTGCCTATGACCAAGTTTGGGAACCAAGAGACAAAACTCAGTACTTGATTGATAGTTAATCTTGGACTATAAGTGGTTAGTCTCATTTCTCTGATAAAATATCCCAACAAAAAGAAACCCTTAGTTCACAGTGTCAGGTTATAGTGCATCACTGCGGGGACATCAAGGCAACAGGAACTTGAAGCAGTTGGCCACAGCATATCCACATTCACAGTGAAGAGCAGGGACAAATTAATGAAAACTTCTAGTCTCAGCTCATTCTCTACTCTTGGAAAATTCAGGACCTAAACTTAGGGAATGGTGCTCCCCACAGTGGACTAGGTCTTCCAATGTCAATGAACTTAACATAATGAAGACATTCCTGTGTCCTCAGGCCAATGTAATCTAAACAACCTATGGTTGAGACTCTTCTCAGGTGGTTCTGGATTGTGTCAAAATTGCAGTTAAAAATAACCACCACAGTGAGTTGGGTGACCTGTGATGTCACATGTAACTTTATATTTTCAATCCTAAACATCAGAGAAGAATATTCACTTTCCAAGGCGTGCTATTTATTTTACCACTATTGGCATAAAGTTTCTTCTCTCTGAGTCAAATTCTGAGCTACTTCATGTTTCTGAATTTTCTTGTTAATTCATATCTAATAAAAAATTTTATTGATTCTTTGTGAATTTCACATCATGCACCACAATCCCACACATCCCCCACTGCCCCATATCTGTCCTCTGCTCTTAAAACTCCCCCAAATAAAACAAAAATTAAAATTAAAATAAATCACCATGATCATCATCTCACTGTGGAAGCTGTGATGTGCCATGGTGTGTCACCCAGTGTACCCTTTTTCCCAAACAGCTTTATTTGTGAATGTACATTGCAGTGAGTCTGGTTTGAGGCCTCTGGCTTCTGCTACAGTATCAATACTATATTTGAATGAATTTGATGAAATCCATATCATCCTGAGTAGACTATAGCAGGGTAAGGATGTTCATTCAAGGCCATGTTTTCACATGATCCTCATGACATTTCTATGAGTTTGGGGGCAGTCCATGTAAAGGTGGTAGAGGCCATTCGCATTTCAATCTGGTCACAGCCTGAGGAAATCTCCGAATGCTTTCCTACAGTTTCTAACAGAACATTTCCACTTTGGCTGAGGTAACCTCTCCAAAGCTTTCTGCATATGGAAGTCTGTTTCCCCCAAACCACCGCAATCCTCCCTTCTTCGCAGCAAGGCTCTGGTTGCTTTCACTCAGAACAAAGTATGTAAAATACTGGAGACACTCATCAAGCTCTGTTAGAGGTAAAGAAGCCATCAAATGCCTGAGTTCCTCTTCAGTGGAGGCGGGGGTGGGGGGTGGGGGTGGTGGGGGGGTGGTGGTGGTGGTGGGGGGGGATCTTCTTCTAAAGAAAGAAAGCAAGAGGGTAGAGAAAAAAAGCGAAGATCTCTTTCTTTGCTTTATGCCGAACTAATAAAGGTCCTTGGGTCACAGACTTGAGCAATTATCCTGGGTTAGTAGTCATGATAGTCAACCTTGTCTACTACAGGAACTGTGTGTGCATAGACCTAAGACTTTATTTTTTCTCTTTCCATCCCCCCCACCAGGTGCCTAATATTAAAGATTTCTTCAATGCCAGAATGTCATATGTAAGAAATTTTTTAAAAATCCTAAAATGTGGGATACAGATAATCTTATTATATTTCTGATATTTCTCCAGGTCATGTGACTTTTGAGTGGGGAGCAGAGATTCCTAGTCTGTCTTCTTCAGCAGGTGACACAATAGGTACCAACAGACATCCTGGTGGTGTAGTACTCCGGTGGCCCAGGCCACTTCCAGTGGACATTGCCTGATGCAGAGCCTACCTTCCACCACTAGCAACCTGCACCTTATTGTATCAATTATTAATTCATTTAAAAAGTGTTTCTGAGTATCAGCTAGGCAGTAAGCATCACATTCACAAATGCTTCTAAAGCCTGCCAGGTCTGGACCCAGACTTCTACATCTCTAGAAATTTGTGCTGGGTACTTCTCTGGTTCAACCTCACTTCTTTACATTTCTTCTTGTTCTTGTTCTTCTTGTTCTTGTTCTAGTTCTTCTTGTTGTTGTTCTTCTTCTTGTTCTTGTTCTTCTTCTTGTTCTTCTTGTTCTTGTTCTTCTTCTTCTTCATGTTTGTGGGTATGTGGATGTGGATGCATGCTTATATTTGTGTGTGTGTGTGTGTGTGTGTGTGTGTGTGTGTGTGTGTGTGTGTGTGTAAAGCAGAGGACAACCTTGGTTGTTGTTTCTAAGAACTGTCCACCTTAATCTTTGAGACAGAGCATGTCATTGACCTAGGGTTTGCTGCATAGGCTGACCTGGTAACTCCATGAACCACAGAGATCCTCTTGTTTCTAACTCCTCTGCTGTAGGATTGCAGCCATGTACCACCACACCTAACTTTTTACATAGGTTCTGGGGATAAAATTCAGATCCTCATTTTTGTGTGGAAATT
This sequence comes from Lophiomys imhausi, assembly GCA_907164525.1. Classification (NCBI taxonomy): domain Eukaryota; kingdom Metazoa; phylum Chordata; class Mammalia; order Rodentia; family Muridae; genus Lophiomys; species Lophiomys imhausi. The sequence continues at coordinate 8,083,548 of CAJQZJ010001694.1, read as the reverse complement.
TCATTACTGAGTGAGCTACCACCTTTGCTCCTAATAGCATTATGTCATGGAAGACAGACATCAAATTGAGCTCTTCATGTACCCTCAATGTGTAATGCCACCCTTTCAAAATATTTTCTTAGTTCAATAAGGAGCCCTAAAACTCTAGCTCTCATGCAGATAAGTTTTTTTTAAAGGATAATGTTAACATAATAAGCTCTTAGTGAATGAGAAAATTTCATCTAAAAGGTTAATTAACAAGTTCCTCAGAGATATGGAGAACACCTACCTACATCTCTGATGGGCCATAGGGTTTGAGCATCTGGAAGGCAAGGTGGAATTTTGTTATAAGGAAAAATCACAACTGATCAAGATATGGTGACATATCTTAATATGTATCAGTCAGAGAAAGAGCAGGGAAGAGGAAACTAAAACTAAATCTATAAATGTAATAGGATGGTAGAACACAGAGAAACTGTGGGTGTGGGATCAACAAGCAACTGCAGAGGTGTCGCGTCGACCTCGACCAGCAAGAACAATGCAACTCGCAAAAGCTCTTCTCAAGCAGTTAATTCAGGTCCCTTGAAAACAGTCTTCCAAATGCCTGGGCAGACCCAACCCACAGGCTAATACTATATGAATAGCCAATCAAGTAAAGCCACGTGGTGCTATCTTAGAGGCCCACGTATGCAGAAGCAAGCCAGATCAGCGGTCTTAGCCAAATATGGACTTGTTTACCACCGAGAGCACTCACCATCAGGCTGGTGGAAGGCGGAAACCGGCGCCATCTTTAGCTCTCTACAGTTCCTCCTTTTTTATTTTTTCTAAAGTTGGTAGAAATACCTGGAAAGGCTTTGTAATCCCCATATCTGGGGATCTCATGTTGGGCCTGAGCCTGTAGGAGGGCAGTGCTCAAACTCTTACCTGTCTCTGGGTCAGCCTCCCCACTCGGGACTGCCCTGTCTTAGGTGGCCAAGACTTACCCGTCTACTCCATCATTGACTTGCCAGACCCTAATATCCATGGAACAAATACCTCAGTGGGCAGGGACTATGCTCAGTGAAGATTTAAGGCTACATGGCAGCGAGCCATGACTAAGGGGACTGGCCCGCCTCGATGGCGACAAGGGCCTGTATAATCATGGCTGCATTATGCTTCTGTGTGGCTCTCATTTTGTAGATGCACCATAGGCAAACCAGAGAGGCTAGTATCATCAGTATTGCCAAAGAGCCTACTCCTGCCCACTCCTTAAGATGATCCATAGCCGCCTGTATCCAGGAAGTCAAACCAGTAGCCAGGCTCAGATCCACCCCAGTGGAGGTGATGTGGACGATTATTGCTCTCAGCTCTCTCATCAAATTTTCAAATTCAGCCGACCAATCCTGTAAGAGGAACTTTGACAATTGTCTAGACAGATTAGCAGCCTTTGTAAACTTTTGATACTAGACCGAAGTAACACACAAACCTTGCATTTTCCACTCACACCCCAATTGTGCTAGTTGCCAAAGAGAATCAATCTGTTCTTGTATTAAATCTATGCATTGATTAACTATCATAAGGCCTCCTTTGAGATGAGAATTCATAGAGGTCTGAGTATTCAATGCCTGTGCTACAGTGGCTGAGATGTTATTCAGGGCATTTGCAGTCTGTATAGAACTGAACAAGGCAATAGCTGAGGCAGTAGCCCCCACAGCAGCAACAGTGATGGCAGTAACAATAGCTGCAGTGATGCCAAAATCTCTTTTAAGCCTGAATAGCATCATGGTATTAGGGGCCTCTACAGGAACTGGTACATATCGAGGCATTCTAGTCACCACAGCCACAGGAAAGGCTGTGGCATTCCAGCACAGGGCATAAAAGCATGTGTCTGGAGTGCATACTAATTTTTCTTCACCCAACGATGCACTCCCATTACTTACAATCCACAGAAAAGGAGGCCAGAGACACACTGGCGAGGCTGAAAAGGTCTTGTTGCGGTAAGAATGAAACAAAGAATTCCAAGTACCAGAGCCACTACCGCTAGAAAGACCCAATTTGGTAGCGGACCTTAGGGAAAAATTACCTCTTTGATAAATTCCTCCCCCAAGCATGACAGGTCCCAAGTCCATGCAACTTCCATTTACCCCACACAAAAGCCACAAACAAAAGGATTGGTGGCAGTCTGCTGAGGATCCCTAGTAGATATATCAAGCATTCCTGTACAAGACTTATTCACTATATTACTAATCATGGGGCTAAAGGAAAAATAATCTTGTTGAACGCAAACTGCTCTGCGCTCCTGACATCCAGTCCAGGGAAAAGGTCCTTCCTCTCCTGTGGATCCTCTACAAAAAGGTTCCCAGCGTGGCTGTCTGGGGGGGTCCCGGTCAGAGACTCTTGTGGATCACCATCCTTCAAGGTGAGAACCGTTGCCCAAAAACAAACCACCACTCCTACCCCCAAACCTCAGTTGTGGTAAAAAATCTGCTGACTGCTGAGACAATTTAACGCATTCTGAATCATCTGACCTATTGAAGCTCATTAAAAAGCACAGACTACCCTTCAAGCTGACATTTCTATTACCATCTATAGGGCTTTTCTGATCATCAAAGGGAAGGTAGGGTAAGCCTAAGCTTCTATTACTGCTAAATAAGCATGGAAACACAGTTGCATCATGTCTGACTGACATCGGCTTTGGGAATATCGACAGGATCCCCCATCTCGGTTCGGTCATTCCTGACATACTCACTGCTACTATCACCAGGATCCTTAGGAAGGTCTTCATGATGAATCTTCCTCATAAGGCATTCAGGCACCCACACTGGATCTTGTTGATCCTGAGGAAAAACACAAACAGACCCTCTCGCCCATGTTAGCACAGGGTCAGGCCCTCGCCAAGAGCCTGTCAAAATATCCTTCCACTTCACCATGCCTTTAGGTGGACCATGGGAATCCTGATGTCTGTCCGCTGCTGAGCGGCCTTGAGCATCCAAATTGAAAAAAATTTAAAGTAAATAAGGCTAAAGACATTCTCTCCTTGGGGGTACAGCCTTGGCCTATTCCCCCTTTCTGTTTTTGCAAACATTCTTTCAAGGTGCGATGAGCACGCTCCACAATTCCTTGTCCTTGAGGATTATATGGTAATCCGTGATTAAGATGTACCTCCATCTGGTTGCAGAAGGAGACAAAGGACTGAGCCGTATAGGCTGGTCCATTGTCCGTTTTCAGCTGCTGTGGTTTTCCCCATGCATCCCAGGCTTCTAAGCAATGCCCTATGACATTGCGAGCCTTTTCTCCACTCATAGGTGTAGCATGTATGATACCTGAGCAGGTATCCACAGACACATGAATATATTTTAAGGTTCCAAACTCTGAAATGTGGGTAACGTCCATTTACCAGATTTTGAGTGGCATCAACCCTCTAGGGTTCACTCCCACCCTGGGAGGATGATGATGAATCACACACTGAGGACAGTCCCAAACCACTTGCCTAGCATCTGCTCTAGACAAATGGAATTTCTGCTGTAGAGTTTTTGCATTTACATGAAATAATTGGTGAAACTGTCTGGCTTGGTCCAGGAATGAGTTCCAAAAAATGCATTCCATCCTAGTCCATTGATCAACTTTATCATTACCCTCAGTTAATGGTCCAGGTAATCCTGTATGCGCTCTGATATGTTGAATATAAAAACACCTTTTTCTTTGCCAGATTAAAACTTGTAACTCTTGTAATAAGGCACATACAGTACTACTATTCTTAATAGGACCTGCCAGTTCTAATACTTTCACTGCATTGACCACATAGACTGAATCTGAAATCAAATTGAATGCAAATTGACATCTTTTAAACACCTCAATTACTATTTTCAACTCTACTATTTGGGGGGAGCCCGGTTGAAATTGGCATAGCACGGGCTCTTGTCTTTCTATCAAATAGGCTCCACAGCCTGTCTTTGAGCAATCAGTAAACACATTTGGTGACCCTTGAAGTGGTACTGCTGAAGTAACCTTAGGGAATATCACTGGGTGCTCCTTAAAAAATGATAGCAATGGATGCTTAGGATAATGGTTATCAATCACTCCTTCAAAGCTACATTGCAATATTGCCCAATCATCTACAGTGCCACACAAAATCTTAATTTGATGACTGGAATAGGGCACTATTATACTGGCAGGAGCAACTCCAAAAGACTGCAAGCATTGTTGGATACCATTCAAGGCTAAAGCAGCAACTGCAGTGGGATAATGTTCTATGGATTTTTTTGGAGAAATCTTTGAATAGGTCCATAATAATGGTCCGTCCTGCCATAACAATCCTGTAGGTTGACCATAGGTGGCAAATATGCACAATGCAATGGACTGTCCTTCCTGCCATCTCTTTAGGAAGGCACTCTGTAACCTTTCTTCCACTTTACATAAAGCTTTTCTTGCTTCTTCTGTAAATTGCCTAGGAGAATTAAGTTCTGAATCACCTTTCAAAATATCATATAGGGGTCTTATTTCATAATTTGGTAGCTTTACATAGCCTCTTACCCAATTGATATCTCCTAACAACCTTTGAAAATCATTTAGAGTCTTTAAATTATCTTTTCTTATCTCAATCTTTTGAGGTATTATCTTTTCAGGTCCAACCTTCGCTCCTAAATAATCAACCACATTTTCCTTTTGAACCTTATCAGGAGCAATAAACAACCTTTTCTTTTTTAATAATTGAACTAATTCTTCATAGGCCCAATCTAACATTTGTTCACTCTTAGCTACCAGTAAGATATCATCCATATAATGAACACACCTCAAATCTGGAAAATTCTTTCTCAAGGGAGCAATGGCTTCCCCCACATACAGTTGGCACATAGTGGGGCTGTTTGCCATGCCTTGAGGTAATACTACCCATTCAAACCGCTGATCAGGTTCCTCATGGTTACAGGATGGAACAGTAAATGCAAATCTCTCACTATCTTTGGCACACAAAGGGATGGAGAAAAAACAATCCCTTATATCTATAACTATAATGGGCCATGAGGCTGGCAAAGATGATAAAAGTAGCAAGCCACGTTGCACCGGGCCCATGATCTGCATTTGTTGATTTATGGCACGCAGGTCATGCAACAGTCTCCATTTTCCAGATTTTTTTTTAATGACAAAGATAGGTGTATTCCAGGGAGATACAGATGGTCTTATATGCTTTAAAGACATCTGTTCATCCACCAACTCTTTGGCTGCATTCAATTTTACAGAGGAAAGTGGCCACTGAGGAACCCACACTGGGTCCTCCATCTTCCAGGTTATGGGAATGCCCTCCTCAGTGGCCCCTAGGAAAAACCCAAGCCCTATCTCTTTTGTCTTTGCTGCATATATATGGGACTCTTCCGCCCCTGCAAATATTTTCCTATTCCAAAGCCTGGAGCATATCCCATATCTTGCATCATAAGTTGGGCTGAATCAGAATAGTCATTACTCAATTTAAATACCATATCCTTTAAAAGGTCTCTTCCCCAAAGGGAGATAGGGAGCTCAAGTACATATGGCTGCATTTCTCCTGAGTGACCTTCTTGATCCTGCCACTTTAATGATCTTGCACTCATATCTGGAGTCTTAGCATAACCCAGGCCTTGAAGTGTTTGAGAAGAGGCTTGTACGGGCCAACCTGAAGGCCAGTCTTTCTTTGCTATAATACTCCTATCTGCCCCAGTATTCAAAAGGCCCAGGATCTTTCTACCATCAACTTTTAACTCCAAGATGGGGCGTTGGTCCAAATCCAATGAGAGAAAAGTCAGATCTGTGCCCGTGGACCCAAAACCATCTTTTCCTCTCTCTCGATCCCTTGCCGCATAGCGATCATGTAAGCTCGGCAACATGATCAACTGAGCAATTCTATCTCCAGGAGAGATAGCCGTTATACCACATGGGGAGGCTACCATTATCTTAACCACTCCTGTATAATCTGGATCTATAACTCCAGGATGGACAATAAGTCCTCTCAAGGCTGATGATGACCTCCCTAACAGCAAACCAACTGTACCAGGTTCAAGGGGTCCTTTAAAATCTGTTTCAATTAACTGGACCCCCATTTGGGGCGTTAATACGAGTCTGGTGGTGGAGCAGAGGTCCAATCCTGCTGAGCCTGTAGTGGCTCTCCGCGGTCTCTCGGATGGCGGAGGGTTGGCCATCTCTCTTGATTCTGTTCTTTGTCCTGATTCTCTACTGCCCCATATATTTGTGGGCCCTGGGGTCGTGGGCCCTGCTGTCCATTTTTTGGATGAGCGCCACCATAACCTTGAGTCAAAGGCTGGCCATGGATGTCTATCACTGAACGGCATTCATTAGCCCAATGGTTTCCTTTTTTACATTTTGTGCATAACCCCGGCCACCTGGGGCGTTGTACACTTCCTGTACTTTCTGTACTCCTTCCCCTGGGGCACTGTCTTTTAAAGTGTCCCATCTTGGCACACTTAAAACAAACTCCTGAACTTCCTCCACCTTTTCTGGTCAACTGTACTACTGCGGCAGCAAGACCAGCATTAGTTAACGGCCCTCCAAGTTCTCTACACACTTTCATCCAGGCTTCTAGCCCTTTGTTCTTGTAAGGGGTGATAGCGGCTCTACACTCTTTGGTACATTGCTCATAGACCAACTGTTTTATTAGTGGCATAGCAGCATCCGGATCACCAAAAATCTTCCCTGCCGCTTCCACCAATCGTTCCACAAAGTCTGAAAAGGGCCCTGTAGAATCTTAGTTAAGTTCCCACTCACCTCCCCTTTGATAGGAAGGGATTTCCAAGCCTTGATAGCTGTCTGGTTTATTTGTTCATAAACCTGATTGGGATATCCTGTCTGCTGGTTGGCAAATCTCCCCTGCCCAAGCAGCATATCTCTATCCCAGGCTGGATTTCCATTTCTCTGATTAATGGCTGCTTTCTCAGTGGCATACTCAATCAAGAAAGCTTTCCAGTCTAAGTATTGCCCTGGACTTAAGCAGGCACGGGCCAGGCCACTCCAATCACTCGGAGTCATACAATGTCTGCTTAATGCTTCCACTTGAGCCAATGTAAAAGAAGCGGTAATGCCATAGGTACGAACTGACTCTGCAAGGTATTTAACTACTTTAAAATCAAGCGGTTCCTCGTACCTGTTCCCTTGTGGGTCTTGGTATACCGGATAGGCAAACTGTAATTCTGTTCTTACTTGTGTCCACATCCCCGGGCAGAAAGATCTCCCTACTTTCAGGGACTGAACAGGCTGATCTATCTGAACAGCTTCTGGGTATGTAGGGGGAGTTGAAGGCGCCGCGGCAACGGCTTTACTTACACTGACTGCCACAAACGTGTCTTTCTCTTTTACCTTTTCTTTTCCCTTTTTCTAATAGCAGTCCTCTCTAACTGTTCTATTAGAGCGTGTAGCTCCCCTTCAGAATCCGTGCCCTCTGAAACCTCAAAATCTCTAAAAATCTCTAAGATCGATATAGAGAGGGACCTTCTTTTTGCTTCCCTTTTCACTGTCTGCCTGCTCAGATCTTTTGCCTTTGTTACTTCCCTTTTCACTGTCTGCCTGCTCAGATCTTTCCCCTTGCAGCAGTTCCAAGGCTGATTCTCCCTCCTTGATTGCGTTACAGCATCTCTGATCTTCTAAAAACTCCTCACCATCTTCCAAATCGGTGTTACTCCATGCTTCAGAGTACCTTGCTCCCAAGCAAAATCCAAGTCCCTGCCTAATTTGTTCCAGCAGGATACCGTAAGATTCCCGGACACCACAAACCACGGAGCCACGGAGTCGCATTCATTCAAAAATCTCTCTAGGGTTGACTTCTTAAGTTTCAAATTCCTAGCTAAAAGTAGCTCCTGAAGAGCCAGAAATATTGGATGTGACTGAGACAATCCCATGATTAAAAATTTACTTTCGGTTCGCTGTTTCCCGCGAAACTTTACCTTTTGTTCGCAATTCCCGCGAAACTTTACCTTTTGTTCGCTATTTCCACGAAACTTTATTGTCCCAATTTACCCTGGGAACTTACCAGTGCACTGCCCCTGACTGCAGGAGTTCTGAGTCTTTTCTGGTTCCCCGTACGGGCCACCACTTGTCGTGTCGACCTCAACCAGCAAGAACGACGCAACTCGCAAAAGCTCTTCTCAAGCAGTTTATTCAGGTCCCTTGAAAACAGTCTTCCGAATGCCCAGGCAGACCCAACCCACAGGCTAAATACTATATGAACAGCCAATCAAGTAAAGCCACGTGGTGCTATCTTAGAGGCCCACGTATGCGGAAGCAAGCCAGATCAGCGGTCTTAGCCAAATATGGACTTGTTTATCACCGAGAGCACTCACCATCGGGCTGGTGGAAGGCGGAAACCGGTGCCATCTTTAGGGCGCGGCACATCGCAGCTCTCTACACAGAGGACTTTCCCATGCTGCACTGTTCACTGTGTCCTGACAGAACTTCCAGGGACCGAGCTTTATTTGGCATCAAAAAAATGTTTCTTGGTACATTTGGCCTTCATAAAATCAAACTCCAAATCAACACACAACACACTGGAAAGCGTTGAGATCAGTGGAGTCATCTTCTCCATTGGAATAGATTGTTCACACTTTCATTCATACCTTAGAAGAACTGTCTCTTCATTATGTTTAACTGTATCCACTTGTATGTCTTCATCCTGAAACCAACACAGTGCTATCTTTGTTCTTCCAAGGTATACTGAAACTGGAAAGCAAGTAATTTAGAGCACAAAAACATCATTTCTGGACACACATAGCATTTACACACAGCCACACACACAGTTGATAAACAGGCATGTTGTGTTTTTTGTCTTTGATTTTTTTTGATCATCAGAGATATTTTGGTATTAGCAGGTGAGTATTATGAACTTGTTTTATGCAGAGAGCATGTGTTTGTGTTTGTGTGAATGGATGATAATAATCCTCAGAGGTTAATATGTTTGAATACTTGCTCCCTTGTTGATGAAACAGTTTGGGAAGGATTAGAAAGTCTGGCCTTATTTGGGGAGGTGTGTCACTGGAGGTGGGTTTTGAGATGTTAAAAGTCCATGCTAGTCCCAGTCTCACTCTCTCTGCCTCAGCTACTGTTCTAGTATCATGCCTGCCTGTCTGCTGCTACACTCCCTGCCATGATGCTCATGAATTATCTCTCTGAAACTATAAGTAAGGCCCCAACTAAATACTAAAACATCTGCCTTTTATAAGTTGCCTTGGTTGTGGTGTCTCTTCACAGCAATAGAACAGTAATTAAAACACTGAACCCGTGAAGATCTTTTTGAGTAGCTGGTGTAGCTTACATTCTATGTTAAGTTATGGTGTCCTCTGAGATCAAAGCACTATTTTAAGAAACAATTTCATGCTAGTGATGAGAGCAAAGTTTGGTAACTACCTATCCTACTAATTAGGTTGCTATTGCTATGATAAAATGCTATTACTAAGGCAACTTATTTCAAGATGACTCTGAGATTCCATCTCACAGCTGTCAGAATGGCTAAGATCAAAAACTCAAATGACAGCATATGCTGACAAGGTTGTGGAGAAAGGGAAACACTCCTCCATTGCTGGTGGGAGTGCAAACTTGTACAACCACTACAGAAATCAGTCTAAGACTATCTTAGAAAACTTGGAATAGCTCTACCCCAAGACTCAACCATACCACTCTTAGGCATACATCCAAAGGCATCCTCACCAAACCACAAGGAAATCTCCTCAACTATGTTCATAGCAGCTTTATTTGTAATAGCTAGAAACTGGAAACAACCCCGATGCCCTTCAACCAAAGAATGGATAAAAACAACTATGGTACATTTACACAACAGAGTAATATTCAATTAGCAGAAACAAGGAAATCCTGCAATTTGCAGCCAAATGGATGGAATTAGAAAAGCTCATCCTGAGTGAGCTAATCCAGACCTAGAAAGATGCACATGGCATGTATTCACTTATAACTGGATTTTAGTCATATAGTACCGGATAACTATCCTACAACCAACAGACTGAAAGGAACAGGAACATGGACTTTGTTACCTGTTAGTGGGACGCTTTGCCCTAGTGGAGCTGCCTTATAGGCCCCCAGTGCAAGAAAAAGCTCTTAGCCCTCATATGACTAATGAACTAAAGGAGGCTGATATGTGGGGGCACTCGACACTGAAGGAGTAGGATAGGTGGGAGAGGGGATAGAGGGTGGGAAGTTAAGATTGAGAGGGGTGGAGGGAGGGGTCTGTGATGGAGATGTAACTTAAAATAATAAATAAATGTAATTTAAAAAACCCACTTAATTAGGTTTCCAGTTTTAGAGCGTTAAAGTCTATGATGCTGGAGCTAAGGTAACAGCTAAGAGTTCACATCTTGAATCCAAAGCAAGAGGCAGAGAGAATGCACTCTGGCAATGGAAGTAGTCTTTTGAAACTCCAAAGCCTGCACCCAGTGACACATCTCTTCCCACAAGGCTACTCCTCTGAATCCTTCACATATATTACATTGCTATATACACATTTTAACACACAAGTCAGTAGTAACACAAACACACTGACAAGTTGAATCAATATTTAAAAAAGTGATTGTTCACATTGTTCATTCTGGCATGAATGAGAACACTCATTTGCTATGTCTTTATCAATAGCCAATACTGGCCAACTTTAGGATTTGTGGACAGATGATAAGGGAAGACTGATGAATTTCAATTTGATGGGGGTTTCTTTGATATTGAACAATTACATTTAGATAGCTTGGCTAAGGTGATTTGTCATTTTTGTTTCTTCATCAGTTATTGTATTTCAAGCAGTTTTCTAGCTGCTTCTTTGTCTCTTTTGGCCAGCTTTTGTGCCCCTCTCTTTTCCTATCAGTTGTTGAAAATTCACTGTATATTCTTTTTATTTTCATTCACAACATTCAATTTTACTAGCATATAGCCTGTAATCAGCATTTTTGACTAGCTCATAATGTATACAGGACATATAATAATCTTTCTCCCAATGTCATGCATGTATCACATAGTACCTAAGTTTTTTCTTTCTTTTATGACTTTTAAAATTAGTTTGTTTATTTTACATTCCCATCACCATTCCCCTCACTCCTTCCAAGTCCACTCTTCCACCCACTCCTCCCATATTCCACACCCCGAGCCCAGTACCTACCACTCTGGGACACCAAATCACACCAGGACCAATTGCCTCCCCTTCCACTGAGGCAAGATAAGGCAGATCCACTAGGAAAATATGATCCAAAGAAAGGCAACCTTGCCCAAGCCAGAGATAGTCTCCACTCCAATAGTCAGGGGATCCATCTGAGTATCCAACAGCCCATCGGCCCCATATATGCAGTGTGCCCAGGAGTGGTACATGCATGCTCTTTGGTTCTTGGTTCAGTCTCTATGAGCTTTACCCACTGGTTCCCAGTTAATTGGCTATGGAGGTCTCCTTGTGGTGTCCTTGACCACTCCAGCTCCCTAAGATCTTCCCCTGACTCTTTCTCAAGACTCCCTGATTTTCACCTAATGTTTGGCTGTGGGTTTCTGCATCTGTTTCCATTTTCTACTGGATAAAGATTCTCAGATGGAGTAATGTGGAGTTTCTGTATGAATCTCTCTCTTCATCTCTTCGTCCACTTCTGATCTCCATTTTATTTCCCTTACTTAGAGTTATTCAAGGATCATTCCTTGTGTCCTCCTTCTTACTTTGTTACTTTGGGTCTGTGGATTGTAACATGGTTGTTTCTACCTATTGGCTAATATCCGCTTATGAGTGAGTAAATACCATGGGTGTCTTTTGGGGTCTGTGTTAGCTTACTCAGGATGATCTTTTCTGATTCCATACACTTGTATTCAAATTTCATGATATCCTTGTTTCTGATAGCGGAGTAGTACTTTATTGTGCAGATGTACCACAATTTCTAAGACCAACAATTAATAAATTGGACCTTATGAAACTGAAAAGCTTCTGTAAGGTCAAGGACACTGTCATTAGAACAAAACAGCAACCCACAGATTGGGAAAAGATCTTCACTAACAACCCCACATCAGACAGAGGGCTATACCAATGAACCAAATAGTCCATCTGAAAAAGAGGAATAGAGCTTTTTAAAAAACACCAGAATTTACTACAGAGCAATTTATAATGGCTGAGAAGCACTTAAAGAAATGCTCAATATCCTTAGTCATAAAAGAAACACAAATCAAAATGACTCTGAGATTCGATCTCACACCTGTCACAATGGCTAATGTCAAAGACTCAAGTGACTGCACATGCTGGTGAGGATGTGGAGAAAGGGGAACATTCCTCCATTGCTGGTGGGAGTGTAAACTTGTACAATCACTTTGGAAATCAATCTGGCACTTTCTAAGAAAATTGGGAATATTTGTACCTCAAGACCCAGATATAGCACTCCTGGGCATATACCCCAAATATGTGTCACCAAATCACAAGGACATTTCCTCAACAATGTTCATAGCAGCTTTATTTGTAATAACCAGAAACTGGAAACAACCCACATGTCCGTCAACTGAGGAATGGATAAAGAAACTGTGGTACATCTTCATTGCATATTAACAGCAGCCTGACTGCAGAATGATCCTGCTTGAAGGTGTTGTTCTTCTGTTCCTTAACATACCATCTAGGTAAGTGTTTACCTTTAACGTCTGTGCTTTACTTAGTCACCACACTGATCTTTTTAACTGTTAGGTTATTTTTTTCTTTTTAGATTTACTTATTTTATGAGTGTTTTGTCTATGCACCTTAAGCATGCCTGGTGCCCTCAGAACCCAGAAGAGGGCATTCGTTCCACTGGAACTAGAGTTAAGGGTGGTTCTGAGGGTCTAAACCCAGGTCCTTCACAGAAACAGCAGGCGCTGTTAACCACTGAGCCATTTATCTAGCCCCCTGAATTTTCTATAATCTTAAAAACATAACTTTTTTTTTTTTGGTTTTTCGAGACAGGGTTTCTCTGAATATCTCTGGTTGTCCTGGACTCTCTTTGTAGACCAGGCTGGCCTCGAACTCACAAAGATCTGCTTGCCTCTGCCTCCCAAGTGCTGGGATTAAAGGCGTGCACCACCACCGCCCGGCTTAAAAACATAACTTTATAGTCTAATGATCTTACCAGTGTTTTCCGTTAAAATACCTAATATATTCAGAATACTATGTGGCACAAATAAGAATCCAATTTTGCTTTTTTAAAAAAAAACATTTTTATCTCCATGAGAGATGGTTAGATAGTAGAATGTTAAAGTCAGGTGCCAAATATGTATGGACTGGACATTGGGGATGTACGCTAAGCCATATAACTCTCATAATTGTGGCCTATTTATTTCTGTTATTTTGTATTGTATTTATTGTTATAAGAGAAAGAGACATTTGTTGGACTGGAAGGGGGAGCTGTTGGGGAGAAAAAGGTATACCTTAAACTTTAAAAAAAAAAAGGGGAAGAGGATGGGGGGTTGAGGGGGAAGAAGATGGGAAGGTGGGACTGAAGGGGGGAGTAGGGAGGGGATTGTGATTGAGATGTAACTTGAAGAAATAAATAATAAATTAAAAAAATTTATAAAAGAATAAACAAGAATAACAAGTATATAAGCTTTTTAAATTGAATTGTTCATTATTTTCCCAAGGATTTAGCCAAACTTGTGTGTGTGTGTGTGTGTGTGTGTGTGTGTGTGTGTGTGTGTGTTCATAAAACAAGGACAAGAAAGATAGTGAATTTGTATTTCACTTCTTTATTATACAGTATAAGTAACTACAAATTTACATTATAATTTGTTCTTGGTTGCTAAGTTATTAGTGAGTATAGTTTTCAATTGCTTATTGCTATGTCTGTCAGTTCTGGCTCACTCCTCACACTTCCTGGTGTGATTGCTAGTGTTTTCATGTGAGCTTTGTTGGCTGGATGCAATTCTTGCTAATTCTCTACTAATGAATTTGAGCATTTCTGTGAAACCTGGCTTCTGCTCACTTATCTATTCAATGTTCCAATTTCAGCTGAGAGTGTCCTTAATTGAGATATCTTTGAAGATTCTCCTTATGTCTTTAAAGTTCAGAAATTGATAGAGTATAATTAAGATTATGGTTTACTTCAGTTTACTAAATCTTTGTTTATGAATATCTAATCTTCTGTTTAATGCATCTAATTAGTTTCTAATTCCAGTTGTATTTTTAATTTAGAAATATTTACAAATGGATGACATTAAATTTTTTCTGACCTGTGTTTATAATCACTTGTCTTTTTTTCTTAATCCATTCTGTGACTTACATTGAACACAAAAATAAAAAGACATTTGCATTGTGTACTTGATAATGTAACTGTGTGCCCATTTCTTGAGTGTAAGTATACCATCTGAAGTGTTTGCTAGTTCATTCAAGAGGCTTGGTGTCCTTGTTTTGTGCCTTCATAGAAGAAACAAATACACTGTGAAATTGTATTTCATGAATATTTATCTGTGAGTCAGAATCACTTTAGGCCCTGTAGGGCCAGGATTGAATGTGAGTCTGACTGGGATTTGGTCAAGTAAACTGGGGTTCTGCATTCAGGGTATCGGAGTTGCTTGACCAAACTTTAGTCAGGTTCCAAAAGCCTGGGAACTTGAGTAGGCCCTGAGTTCTGGGGCAACTTGTTCCAGGAACTGCAAGTTGAAAAGAACAATGCTGAGAAGGACACAGAATGTACTACCACCCCCACCCCTGGGTTTGGAAACTCCCAAACTACCACCAGGAGCCAAGTTCCTGACCCCCAGTACTGGGTTCCTCATTCCTCAGCCTGAACCAATCAATTTAAAAGATAGATATGTTAACGAATAGAAGCCTGCCGGATCTTTTGTTGATTCTGCCTTGGTGAAACCTGTAAGTTCTGAAATGAGATTCTGCTCGGGTCGTGCCTCCCTCCCCTTGCATGGGGACTCAGTGAGTGCTGACCACAGGGCACTGGTGAATACACCTCTTGCTTTTGTATTATCTTGAGTCCTGGTGATTTCTTGGTCACCCAAATTCAGGAGTCCTTTTCTTGGGCTCAGCAGCACTGCTAACCTTATTCTAACTTTTTTCACTGGTGTGTTTGTTGTGTTATTTATCTTTTGCTGTTGTTAGTAATACAGGGTCTTACTCTGGTCTGGTAACACAGGCTCTTCAGATTCCTTCCACCTCCTCAGCCTTTTCAGTGCTGAGGTCATAGGTTAAATAACTTTATTTTCCCCTCTCCCTCACCAACTTCTTCCTCTTTTGTCTTTCATTATTTGGTATATTTGAACATAAGGGCCCTTGAACATAAGCCTTCTTTGCAAACACATCCCTAGCCTACAATCCATTTTCTTTTATTGTGAATGTTACTGGGATTGATTCATCATTAGCATTTTAGCTCTGAGCACTGAGTGGAGTTTTGCTGCTACAACTTTGTTGATAGACTGCTTTATTATGTTGTTCCATTATGGTGTCCTATCAGAAGGAGATCGATCTCTCTCTCTCTATCTTACCTCTCCAATCTTTCCTTTCCTAACTACCTACCAAAGACAAGAGTTGCTACACTACTTGTTACTTTTACACAATTAGATGTTCTTTTATCTACCTATGTGTATTGTATCTTGCACTGAATTAGATACACAGTTAACAGTTTCATCTTTGTATTATATCCGTGTTTTCTGTTACCATGAGGAAAAGTCTTTTCTGTGCTTTTTTTTATGGAGTTGGGAAATTTTTTTCCCCTGAAGATCAAGATTGAATAAGACTTTTCCTCTTGTGTCACATACAATTCAAGCTTAATTTTCCTTTCTTGGAGACAATGAGAGTGTGTGAGTTTGTTGGCTCTTCTTTTGTGTTTTCAAGGCACATGAATTGCAACATGCTTTCCATTTTCCACCTCTCATTCGCTATACCATCATTTCTGTGAATCTTTTTCTGAATTAATTTGAACTGTTATGAACCTCTATTAAGAGAAACTTCCAGTAACTTTCTCCTGCTAGATCTATTTGTTAGTAGTGATGCCTCAGGAGAACTCCCAAAGAGACAGTTCAAGAGAGTTTGTGACATTTTCTCTCATTGTAACTAAATGTATCACCCACCAACATTGGGATAAGCCAAGCTCTGATGGTCAGATTGTATTTCTAAGAATATAAAAGTCTGGCAGCAGAAATAGACTGGAAATTTAAGAGAATTACATGTTTCAAGAATATATGATGTGATTTTAAATAAAATAATGAATTTCTGGGTTTTCTCATTACTTTCTGACTAGCTTTATAACTTGTTTAATTTTATTTTACATGTATAGGTGTTTTGTCTGCATGTATGCCTGTGTTCTATTGGAGAGCCTGGTCCCTACAGAGACCAGGAGAGAGCATTGTATCCCATGGACCTGGATGGCAGTGATCCATCAAGTGGGTACCCTGAATCAAATCCTGGTCCTTTAGAAGAATCATAAGTTCTCTGAATTGGTGAGCCATTTATTCAGGACCTAGTTTCTAAATTGGCTTTAAAAAATCAAGTAAAAGTCCAACAATTAAGTGTATAGTCTAAAAGTAAAACCTTAAGCTTGAGTGTAGCAGTATAATAGGCTAGTTTAGACATTAGAGACATGTAATAGTTAATATATCAATCACCCTGACATAGTAGCTCAGACTCATGGTAATCCTGCTTCTTCTGGCTTCCAAGTGCTGAGATTGCAAGTGTAAGCTACCGTGCTTGGCTTACATATAAATCTAATCTATATAGTACATGCCAAGTGTCTAGTGAAGGAAATAGTCCAGAGTTCATGATCAAAAAATGTATGTCATATTTTGTGAGTATATAAATTTTAGGGGTTTTTTTTGGGGGGAAGAGCATTTATTGGAGCACAATCTCACTCTGTCACTCAGACATGTAACCAATCTGATCTTAATTACATAGGAATTAAGATTAGAGGGATGAGCCACTATACCTGTCTTTTGTGTTTATTCTAATAATCAGCAAGCAATACGGTTTAATTGCCTAAGTCTACATTTACTTTCTTTTACTATTCAAAGCTTCCTCACCAAAAGCAAAATATAACACAAATTTAAGTAGACTAAATAAAACATCTGTAATATCCATTTCACATGAGTCCCACAGTCTCAACTTTCTGTTCATGGAACTGCTGATATTCGTGTGGTGATAATATGAAAATCAGTGATACTGCTGAGAGGCTGAGGCTGTGCACATCCATTGAATATGTTGTATTGGACTGTAAGCTTGGATATTGGCAAATCACATGTGACCTTGCTCACATTGGCATATTGGGAAAATTCCCTCTGATTCAGAACAGAGAACTATGAAGGAGAAAAACAAGAAAAACAGAGACAGTTGATTTTGATGTGCTCTCCAGTTGAGATATGATGCAGTACATGTTAACAGATGTGTAGAGATAATCATCAAAACACAAAATTTCATGAGCAAGTGAAAATGGACCATAAGATGTCAAAAGATTCACACCAGCTCATTTACTGTTAATAGCTTTTACGAAACTTCATAGTTATGCTTTCAAATTTTGCTTCACTGTTCATACCCATCTTAACATACAAAGGATTTATCAGAAAAATCAGGTTAGCATCTTTTTCTATTAAACATCAGCTGAACTATGGCAAGGCAAAGGAACAGTGTCTAAGTGCCGTACCTTGCATTATGAAGGGTGCTAGTGTTTGCTGCAGTACAGACTTCAGCCACCTTTTCTGTCCCCGTCTTCCATTGATTTCTTTAAGGGCTTCACAGTCAAACTTTCACCCTATGGTGACAGACTTGGGTGCTAATGGGACAAAGAAGTTCAGGTAACTGTCATGAAAAGTAAACATCACCAAACAAAGAATGCCATACAAAATATTCCAGCCCTTCACATTTTTATTCCTTAATATCTGCAATGTCAGAAAGAGGGGGAAGAAAGAAGGAAAAGGAAAGAAAAAGACACTTTTTTTTTTTTTTTAGAAATTAAGAATAAAAATAGCTAGACTTTATTAAATTTCTACTTTAAAACATTGGCCAATTTTCATTCTCTTGCAAAATGTAGACAATCAAACCTTTGACTTCAAATGTCCCATGAATTTTACAAGAAACTAGAAATAATACTTGAAGCCCATGCTCACATTGTTTAGGTAATTTGAGTAATATTTCACTCTTAGAATAAACGCAGGGTTTCTACTAAGCAAAACTATTTATATGTGAAGGGATAATTTATGATGTGAATTCAAAAGGAAGATTTGGAGAGTTATATGACTCAATTCTAAGGCACTTTATCACCCAAGAGCCAGCATCCTGTGCCACTTATATGTATAAGTAACATGATAAAGCTCCCTCTTGCCTAAGAATAGAGCTACTGCTGGACCCTGTTATCTCACAACCCTGAGGTACAATATGATAATGACACCACTTATCGCCAGTGCATAAATAAGAAGAAAAAAAGAAAAGCTGCAAGCGTTTTAACTAGAAAGAAAATCAAATTAAAATATTAATTTGCTGATTAATATAACATTAGCTGACCTATTTTCTCTAGCTTGTTAAACAACAAAGACTGTGAAACTTAGTAACTCCCTGAAAGATAAATGTTTTAGGAATCCCCACAGAGATGTTTAGCTGCTTTTTAAACACCATTAAAGATGTGCCTCATATGTACTAGGCTATTTTATTCTTTTTATGATAAAATATCTTTTTTACATTTATTAATAGAGCTTAAAAATTGGAATTTGATTAAGGGTTCCCTTATTCTAAAAGTAAGACTTTTGTTGTTGTCCTTGTCCTAGGTGATTTCATTGTAGAATTAATGAGAAGTAAAATTCTTTGAAAGGTAATCAGGTTACAATTGGGAATTTATATATTTAAACTATTCTTAAATTGAGATAATATTGACTTAGAATAGAAGCCTGAAAATGTCTGTTCATATGTGCATAGCCTCCAGGGTTTGTAAGTTTAAGTAGGCCTTCAAAAACATGTGTTTTAAAAGAAAAGATAGCTGGCTTTTGCATTGAGAGAGCTTGGTTCTTGGTACAATGTTTAGAGCGCCATTTTATTTTTCCTTGTGAAGCAGAAGTATTTAAATTTTACATTGTCTCTCTTGATCTCTTAACAGCCAGAAAGTGATTAGCCAAGAAACAAGCCACTTTGATAATGCCTACTCACCAAATCAGCTGGAAGCTGAATGGCTAGACATAATTCTCGTGTCCCATTAGGAGACTTAGGATGAGTTGTATACAGTTAGGAAGGAACAAGTGAAGTCTCTATAATTCTCTACTGGCCGCAAAGATTTTCAAGGTTATCAAATAATTGCTACATGAGTAAAATGGGAAGAAAAAAATTCCTAATGACGTGATTTCACCAGACCATTTTGTGGATAAATGGTGAATTCCTAACATAATATTGGAAAAGGCTGAATGTTTGCTTACCATATTTATTAAATGCACATAGACTAATGAAAGAAAAATTTGAGTGTTTGGGGCTTGTTTGAATGTTAGAGTCTCTTGCAAGTTGTGCCCTCAGGAGCTGGTAAAGATGTAAAACTCCAACACCTGATTCAAGCAGTCACTTTTCATCACAAAGCTGTTTCACCTCATTTTTCTCATGAGTTGTTTAAGTTTCAGTACTATAAGTTTTGAAAGTTTTGTTTTTGACACTTCCTAAGAGTTTGTTGCTTTCCATGATTTTGATGTTATTCCTCCTAATCTCAAAGGCCTTGTTGATTTGTTTCATTGTAGGAAAAAAAATATCAGAGGAACAAGATCTTGTGTAAGCTCCTCAAGCTTTAGAAACATTCCTCACTCGTCTCCTGTGTTTAAAAACATCAATATTGGCATAGTGCTATTCTGGAAAGTCTTTAACATGAGGAAAAAAATTTCCCTTTAATTTATTGGCTCACCTGGTATAGTTGCTCCCACCATGACTAATCAAGCCATTCAGATAATCACACTGAATGTGAATTTAGGACAAGTTGTATACAGTTGTCAAATCTGAGTAATAGGTACACACAGGAGATTCCTCCTTTTACCGAGGCTTCTTCTGACAATGCTTCTATAGGTAATCACCTCAAGAAATATGTTGAACTCTCTTTTCATTATCCCTCAGCATAAAGAAGACAAGGCACTTTCACTATACAATAAAAGGGTTAAACTTCCCTAGCTCAGTATCTGTAACCAGTGCCAGAAATCCACTGGGCATAAGAGCATAAATCTGAGCAAATGTTACGATGTTCTTGCTGACTTCTCTGCCTCCAATAATGACATCTTTTTCTTTTATATAGGATATTCATGTCTTCTGCCAGATGGCATGAAACAATTACAGGATGACTTACAAGTGCTGAGGTAGAGTAAAACCAAGTGCTGAATTTAACTGATGTCCTGTGAGTTGAAACTGATGGAAATACACAAGATCGCATACATGCAAGAAGAGCTTTCCTATAGTGCAAGTGTCTAGGAATATAGCTTTTTAAATTTTTTTAATATTTATTTATTACCTCATATCACATCTTCATCACAGTGCTCTCTTTCCACCCCTCTAAGTCCCCCCTCCCACTCTCTACCTCCATTCCTTCCATCCCACTCCTCTGGAGTGGAGTGTCGCTACATAACAGTCCCCTGCCCCAGATCAGCAGTCATATGAGGGCCAAGAGCCTCCTCATACACTGGGGGACTACAAGGCAGCAACACTAGGGAAAAGTGTCTCATTGATAGGAAACAAAGTCTATGTTCCTGTTCCCTATGATGCATTGGTTGTAGTATAGTTATCCTGTACTATATGGCTAAAATCTGATTATAAATGAATAGATGCCATGAGCATCTGCTGAGTGTGGGTTAGCTCACTCAGGATGAGCCTCTCTAGTTCCATCCATTTATTTGGCTGCAAATTTCATGATTTCTTTGTTTCTGATGGCTGAGTAGTATTCCATTGTGTAGATGTACCACAGCTTTTTTTTTTTTTTATCTATTGGTTGAGGGATATCTGGGTTGTTTCCAATTTCTAACTATTACAAATAGTCTGCTATGAACATAGATAAGGAAATATCCTTGTACTTTGATGAAGAATCATTTGGATGCATACCCAGAAGTGGTATGGTTGGGTCTTGAGGTAGAACTACTCCAAGTTTTCTAAGACACCACCAGTCTGATTTCCATAGTGATTGCACTCCCACCAGCAATGGAGAGTGTTCCCCTTTCTCCACAATCTTGCCAGCATGTGCTGTCATTTGAGCTTTTGATCTTAGCCATTCTGACAGGTGTGAGATGTAATCTCAGAGTCATCTTGAGTTGCATTTCCCTGTTGATTAAGGATGTTGAGCATTTCTTCAAATGTCTCTCAGCCTTTAGGGATTCTTTCTTTGTGAATTCTCTATTTAGCTCTGTTCCCCATTTTTTGATTGGATTATTTGTTTTTTCACATTTAATTTCTTGAGTTCTTTGTAAATTTTAGATATTAGCCCTCTGTCAGATATGGGGTTGGTGATGACTTTTTTCCCAATCTGTAGGTTGCTGTTTTGTTTGAATGACAGTGTCTTTTGCCTTACAGAAGCTTTTCAGTTTCATGAAGTCCCATTTATTGATTGTTGGTCTTAGAGCCTGAGATGGTAGTGTTCTCTTTAGGAAGTTGTCACCTGTGCAGATGAGTTTGTGGGGTTTCCCCACTTTCTCTTCTCATAGATTTAGTGTGTCAGACCTTATGTTAAGGTCTTTGATCCACTTGGACATAGGTTTTGTGCAATATGATAACTTTGGGTCCAATTTCATTCTTTTATATGTCAACATCCACTTAGACCAGAACCATTTGTTGAAGATGCTGTCCTTTTTCCATTGTATGGTTTTGGCTTCTTTGTCAAAAATTGAGTTACTATAGGAGTGTGGGTTCCTTTCTGGCTCTTCAATTCATTTCCATTGACCCACTGTCTGTTTCTATACCAGTACCATACTATTTTTATTACTATTGCTCTGTAGTACAGCCTGACATCTGGGATGGTGATGCCTCCAGAATTTTTTTTTTTTTTTTTGTATAGGATTGATTTAGCTATTTTGGGTTTTTTGTTATTCCATATGAAGTTGAGAATTGCTTTTTCCAGTTCTATAAAGAATTATGTTGGCATTTTGATAGGAATTGCACTGAATCTGTATATTGCTTTTGGCAGAATGGCCATTATTATTATGTTGATCCTACCTATCCATGAGCATGGAAGATCTTTCCATCTTCTGATGTCCTCTTCAATTTCTTTCTTCAAGGACTTGAAGTTCTTTTCATACAGGTCTTTCACTTGCTTGGTTAGAGGTACCCTTGGGTATTTTATATTGCTGGTGGCTATTTTGAAGGGTGTTGTTTCCCTAATTTCTCTCTCAGCCCATTTATCTTTTGTATAAAGAAGGACTTCTGATTTTTTGAATTAATTTTGTATCCAGCCACCTTGCTGAAGGTGTTTATCAGTTGTAAGAGTTCTCTGGTGGATTTTTTGGGGTCATTTGTATATACTATCACATCATCTGCAAATAGGGACAATTTGATTTCTCCGTGTCCAATTTATATCCCCTTGATCTCCTTTAGTTGTTTTATTGTTCTAGCAAGAACTTCAAGTACTATGTTGAAGAGATATAGCGAATGTGGGCATCCTTGCCTTGTCCCTGAGTTTAGAGGAAGTGCTTTGTTTCTCTACATTTAATTTGATGCTGGTTACTGGCTTGCTGTATATCACCTTCGTTATTTCTAGGTATAGTCCTTGTACGCCCATTCTTTACAGGACTTTTAGCATGAAGGGGTGTTGGATTTTGTCAAATTCTTTTCAGCATCTAGTGAGATGATCATGTGGTTTTTGTCTTTCAGCTTGTTTAAATGGTGAATTACATTGATGGATTTTCATATTTTGAACCATCCTTGCATTCCTACGATGAAGCCTACTTGATCATGGTGTATAATACTTTTGATGTGTTCTTGGATTCAGTTTGCCAGACCTCTGAAATAACATGAAATTGTTTTGCAAATACAAAGTATTGTTGATAAATTTCAATTTAAATTATTCTGGTAAAATTTACACTTGAAACATTCATTGGCATTGATGTACTGTGTTATTTCTTTTGTAAATTTTTACCTGCTGAATTTTATTGTTATGATGAACTTTCATCAAATTTAACAGTGAGGCAAAGAAAATTAGAACATTCAATTCTAATTTTTAGACTTAAATTTTAGGTTGCAGTATTCAGTAAAATTATAGCTTTGAAAGTCAAATCTAACTTTAATCAATCTATGAATTTATGTGGCTATGATTTTATGTTGTTAAAGGTTTTCTGTTTGTTTGATGTTTGTTTTTTCATGTAGCCCAGGGTATCTTTCAAATAATGATCTTCCAATTTTAGCCTCCCCAGAGCTAGGATTTTAGACACTCACTTCTATGCCTTTAATTATTAAATTTAATTTACTAACTTTAATTTCCTAACATTAATTTCCAGAGATATATTTATAACATTAATAATCACATATCATAGATAATTTCCAGGTGTAACAAATGTTTTATAAAATTCATAGACACTGCAACAAAGTTCCAGAGAGAATTCAATTATATGAATTGGATCATTGTCAGAATGATCTTGCTTCTAACAGTAACACATGGTTCATCCAACTACAGAGCAGGAGAAAGCACCAAAAACATTTCTTTAATTTCATTTTCTTCCTTCAAAAATATATTGTTATTTTAAATATTTCTGTACCTATTATTTTTCCTTTACAAACTATTTTATCACATATAACAATAATGTTATGTAACAAACATACAATTTTTTATTTTGTAATTTAAAAATTCAAATTAATATGTTATAAATAACTAAGATTAAAACACATTTCAAAAGAGATTTAAAGTTTAAAGTTTAGACTGTATTTTTATCATTTCTTACACTATAATAAGTAAGTAAATGATGATTATATTTTCAATAAATATTATAATTCTCAGGATACTCCTAAAGACATTAGCATAATCTAGTGTTTCTTTAATAAAGATCTAGATAAACTAGTACAAACAGATATTTAATGAAGAAAAATGATTGTGCCCATATTAAGTTCTAAATGCTACTCAATTCAAACTAACAAAAAAGAAAAATATTAATCAAGTAATGCTAGTTAATGATACTGCGAAAATTCTTCAAGTATATCATATGACCAGAAGTAATTAATACATACCTAATTCTATTAAAATAATACAATTTGAAACATATTAGCTATAACATATTGGAAAATCATCTAGTTTGCCTAGTATTGTATATTATTATCATGAAAACCAGTCATCTTATATGGCATTACAACAAATAAAAAATGTAAAAGACACAATAGTATTATGTGGAAACTTTAAAAATAAATGTTGGTCTATTTTTAACTCTTTGATAAATCCATGGAAAGTAAATTCCTTATTTTGTTGCTTGGCTGACAATATCTTTCTCACTCACACTCAAAAACTACTTGAGCTCTATCCCAGGGTTAGGAAAACATCTCATGGTATTCTTATAAAGGCCATGCCCTGTACCCATAGAGATTAGTGTAAAGAGAAATGGTGCCAAAGATGTGACAAATAAAGATCTGATGTTTATTTCAGCTGCTTTCAAAGCATATGAAGACTAGTCTCCTTAAGTGTGCTCTTTATTGAGCCCTAGTACTCACTGTAAAGTTAATGCTATTTTCCTGAAACTCTGCCTAGCTTCACTAAATGTACATTCCCATACATTCTACTAGCAGGTAGCCCACTGATAACAGGTGTAGTGATAATCCACTGACAAACTGAGATCTGATGTTGAGGAAGCATTTGTGTCAGGAGTCAAGGAGTAAACCACAGTGTGTTACAATTTTGAAAAATGATTTGCAAAAAGATAGATAGATGAATGAGTGAGTAATGGGTAGATTGCATGGATGATGGATAGGTTATTAGGTGGATGAGCAGGTAGTGTATGGGTGTATAGTAGACAAAAAAAATGGATGGTGGAGGAGGTGGAAGAAATTAACAAAAGAAACTCCACTGTCCAAATTAATCTGTAAATACATGTCTTATCCTGAAGAACACCCCTGAAAATGTGGCATTGTCAATCCTATTTAAAGGACAAAGGCCCCTGGGTTCAAGTCCTCACAGCTCCAAGTACAGTAGAATAAAAATTTATTAACATTCAATGCCCCTTAGTTTTATTATAATTTAGTAAACTCAATATTAGAAGTTAGTTAAGACTCTGATCATGCTCATTTTACAAAGCTTTTTATTTCTTCTCTCATATATTCTTACCACAATTTCTCTTCCCTCCTCCCTTTCTAGTCTCCCCCTTCCACCACTCACCCCTGATCTACTCCTCTACTTCCCTTCAGAAAAGGGCAAACATCCTAGAAATATAAATCAAACATGACATATCAAGTTGCAATAAGACTAGGTACTACCACTCATACTAAGATTCAAAGAAACCAGTAGAAGGAAAAGGTTCCCCAAAGTAGCCAAAAGTCAGAGACAGCCCACACTCCACCTGTCCCATAAGAAGAGCAAGCTACACAACCATAACATATATACAGAAGACTTAGCTCAGACCCATGCGGGCTTTTTGATTGTCACTTCAGTCTCTATGAATCCCTATGAGCCCAAGTTAGCTGATTCTTATATTGTCCTTGATGCTTCTGGATCCTATGATCCTTCTTCCCCCTCTTCCACAAGAGTCCCTAGTATCACCTAACATTTGACTGTGGGTCTCTACATCATTTCCATCAAACCCTGGATGAAGCCTCCTTGATGACAATTATGCTAGACTCCTGTCTAAGAGTATAGGAGAATATAATTAGGTATAATCTCAAGACAAGAGAATGGAAATAGAAGCAATAAAGAAAGCACAAACTGTAGGAATCCTGGAGATGAAAAAACATAGGTTAGCAAACAAGAACTACAGAAAAATATCATCAACATAATACAAGAGATGACAGAGATTATCTCAGACATTGAAGATACAATAAGACAAATTGATAGGCAATCAAAGAAAATGTTAAATCTAAAAAAATTTCTAACACAAAACATCCAGGAAATCTGGGACACTATTAAAAGACCAATCCTAAAAATAACAGGAATAGAAGAAGAAATGTAATCCCGGGAAAAAATATCAGAAAACAAAAGACAAATTTTTAAGAAAATTATAGAAGAAAAATTTCCTAACCTAAAGAAGGAGATGTACAAGAAGCTTGCAGAACACCAAAATTATTGGACCAGAAAAGAAGGTCCCCTGCACAGAACAATCAAAACACTAAACATACAGAACAAAGAAAGAATATTAAAAGCTGTAGGAGAAAAAGAGCAAGAAATCTATAAAGGCAAACCTATTAGAATTACATCTTGTAGAGGAATTCTAATCCAGCAACATAACTGCTTTGGTAAGGAATCACATCCAAAGACCTTCAGGGTCTGTGCAATCAGGAGGGAATGACACACTTTTATATATACCATTAGCATACACTTTTAATCCCAGATAATGAAGTTAAAGTTAATTTGTAGAAGGGAACACCCATGTTTGAAATTGATGTCTAATTGAGAGGTAGACAAAGGGACTAATCAGAGAAAGATTTGACAGAATAGGATATGCCCAAGTCTCATGAGAACAGAAAGGAAAGACAGGCTACTTGAGAGAGAGCCAGGGAGAGAGGAGGCAGTTTTACTGGGGCAGTTTTACAGAGACAGGTTGTAGGGAGAACAATCTAGACACAGGTGAAGATAGAATGAGCCAGAGAATGAAAAGAAGCTAGAAGGTTAGATCAGATTTCTAGAGTTAGTTTGAAGCCAAGCAGAGCAATTCAGTCAGAAGATGAAAGAATCCAGTTTGAATCCATCATCTTAGAGAGGAGTTTGAGCTAGAATAGCTGAGTTGAATCAGCCAGCCAGAGTTTAGAAAGACTACAAAGTGTGAATTTATTCAGTAGTAAGTCTCAGAGGCTGAAAGCATTGTAGGCCTAGATGACATTCTATGAATGTTAGAAATTTCCAGGACTAGGCCTAGGTTAGTAGAAGGAGGCAGTAAGCCCCTGAAACAACAATTACATCAGGCAAATAAAAGTTACCATTACAACACCCAACTTCTCAACAAAGACTCTAAAAACTAGAGGGCCTGGACAGATGTCTTGCAGATTCTAAGAAACCACAGATGTCAGTCCTGATGACTACATCCAGCAAAACTGTTAATCTCCATAGATGGGGAAAACAAGCTACTCCACATCAAAGTCAAATTTAAACAATATCTAGCTACAAATCCAGCTCTACAGAATATACTAGAAGGAAAATCCTGTCCATATAAGGCTAACAACTCCCATGAAAACACTGGAAATAATCTCATACCAGGAAAACTGAAAAAAGAGAAACACACACACACACAACACTACCACCATCATCACAGCCACCACCAACAACAAAATAACAGGAATTAGTAATCATTGTTTATTATATTTTCAAAATCAACATACTCAATTCCCTAATTGTGCTCATTTCTTAGAAACAAATGAGTAAAATTATGAAAGGGTTATACTTAATGTCATGGCTTTAATCTTAAATGTCCCCCCACAGGCTCATATTTTGAAGACTTTAACTCTAAGCTTGTCTATTTTGAAAACTCTGGAGCTTTCAGGTGATGTGTCATGGCTGACTGATACCTCATGAAAAAAAAATGGCTTTTGAAGTTCTACCTATTTATGGTCCTACCTCTGAATATATCTGCTTCTTGTGATCATGTCATACCATAATCTGTTTCCTTCACCTTTGCCTTCCCTGTCAGGTTGTTCTGAAACTGTGGGCCACATAATTCCATTTTCTGTTAAGTTGCTTCTATAGGCTTTTGATCACAGCTGTGAGAAAAGTAGCTCACATGCTTCATACAGCAAGGTCATGTAATGGATGCTTAACACAAATATTTGGAAAAATACCCTACTTTTGATGACTTTATACCCTATATTTTCAAGTAGCTGATTGTAATTTAACAAGAAATCAAATATAAAAGCATCATTTCAAGTCTCAGGAATCATCAAGGAAGAGAAGACAGAATGTAAGAGCCAGAATTCTGGATCAAGGTTTTGAAATCTTGTCTTCTGGGTATCTGTTACACCCATGAAATCACAGCAGCTGTAATTATCCACACAAGACCTGTGCCTGACCAAGCCAGCAAGTAACGCAGCAGCAGACTTGGTGTAGATGGCCTTCAGGCCTTGTTGTTACTGAGAAGCAAAAAACAGTGGGTGGCTTATACAGAAGAAAGGGTCATTCTTTTTTGAAGATGTGACTCTTGGTAGGTTTCCCATTCTCCAGTGGATGGCCCCACAACTGTTGATTGAAGTGAGTACATCCAGCCTGGTATTAGGGAAGTGGAGAGCCACCCCTTGTCTGCTGGCCCTGCATTTTATAAGAAGTCAGGCTGAGAAAGCTGTGAAGAAGAAAAAATATCTCTCAGCCATTCAGGATTCCTCCTTTGTGAATTCTCTGTTTAGCTCTGTTCCCCATTTTTGATTGGATTATTTGGTTTCTTGGCATTTAATTTCTTGAATTCTTTGTAAATTTTGGATATTAGCCCTCTGTCAGATGTGGGGTTGGTGAAGATTTTTTTCCCAATCTGTCGGTTGCCATTTTGTTCAAATGACAGTATCTTTTGCCTTATAGAAGCTTTTCAGTTTCATGAGGTCCCATTTATTGATTGTTGGTCTTAAAGCCTGAGTTGTTGGTGTTCTGTTCAGGAAGTTGTCACCTGTGCCGAAGAGTTCGAGGGTTTTTCCCACTTTTTCTTCTAGTAGATTTAGATTGTCTGGGCTTATGCTAAGGTCTTTGATCCATGTGGACTTAAGTGTTGTACAAGGTGATAAGCATGGGTCTAATTTCATTCTTTTACATGTCAACATCCAGTTGGACCAGCAGAGAATTCACAAAGGAGGAATCCCTAATGGCTGAGAGACACTTGAAGAAAGGCTCAGCATCCTCAATCATCAGAGAAAAGCAACTGAAGATCTCTCTGAGATTCCATCTCACACCTGTCAGAATGGCTAAGATCAAAAGCTCAAATGACAGTACATGCTGACAATGTTGTGGAGAAAGGGGAACACTCCTCCATTGCTGGTGGGAGTGCAAGCTTGTACAACTACTATGGAAATCAGTCTGGCGATATCTTAGGAAAGTTGGAATAGCTCTATCTCAAGACCCAGCCACACCACTTCTGGGTATGCATTGAAATGATTCCTCACCAAACCACAAGGAGGTTTCCTCATCTATGGTCATAACAGCCTTATTTGAAATAGCTAGAAACTGGAAACAACCCAGATGTCCCTCAACCAAGAAATGGATTAAAAACATAAAACAAAAAACAAAAAAACAAAACTGTGGTAAATCTACACAATGGAATACTACTCAGCCATCAGAAACAACGAAATCATGAAATTTGCAGCCAAATGGATGGAACTAGAGAAGCTCATCCTGAGTGAGCTAACCCAGACTCATAAGGATGCACATGGCATCTATTCATTTATAATCGGATTTTAGCCATATAGTACCAGATAACTATACTACAAAAAATATACCAAAAGGAATAGCAACATAGACTTTTTCTTTTATCAATGAGACACTTTGCCCTAGTGGCGCTGCCTTATAGGCCTCCAGTGTATGAGGAGTTTCTTGGCCCTCATATGACTGCTGAACTGGAGCAGGGGACTATTATGTAGGGACACTCCACTCCAGAGGAGTGGGATGGAAGGGATGGGCGGTAGAGTGTGGGAGGGCAGGACTGGGAGAAGTGGAAAGAGGGCACTGTGATGAAGATGTAACCTGAAGTAATAAATAAATATTAAAAAAGAAAAACAAAATGAAATAAAAAAATAGTAAACTGTGTTCCTTCAGTTTCTTCTTCAATTCCTGCCTCTGGGTTCCTGATTTCCTTTGATGATACACTATGATGAGGAAGTGCAAGCCAAATACATACTTTCCTCCCTAGTTTGCTCTTGTTCTTGATATTTTATCACAATAAAAACCCTATGACACCTATTAACAGTGCAGTACTAATTGAACTTAGTGGATAATAAATTATATATATATATATATATATATGTATATATATATATATATAGGAAGTTGGCAGTGTTGAGAGCATATAGCAGATGCTATTGATAGAAAATAAGTGATAGATATGACAATATTATATTTTATACATGTATGATATTCTCCAAAATAAAGAAAAATATTAAAATCATACATATAATACTGGTATATAAAGTATATGGGTAGCATATTTTAAGTATGCCAGGTACTTTTTATCTTTGTGTGTGTTCATGTGTATAAATGCAGGTGTTTGGGTTTTATGGCATCATTGGGGTGTTTGGTAGAAAAAGTAGTGTTGATCCTTGCCTTCTCTGTGGATTGAGATAGACTTCCTCTAGTCTGTGAGCATCTGGAGACTTTTTTTTAATAAATAAATTTATTTATTTGTTGCTTCAGGTTACATCTCCATCATATTGTCCTCTTCCCCCTCTTCCCAGCCCCGCCCTCCCACCCTCTACCCTCTAACCCTTCCATCCCACTCCTCTGGAGTGGAGTGTCCCTACATAACAGTCCCTTGCCCCAGTTCAGAAGTCATATGAGGGCCAATAGCCTCCTCATACACTGGGGGCCTACAAAGCAGTACCACCAGTGAAAAGTGTCTCATTGCCAGGGAGAGAAAACTAAAAAACAAACAAACAAAATAAAAAAAAAAAGTCTATGTCCATGTTCCCTTTGGTGCATTGGTTGTAGTATAGATATCCTGTACTATATAGCTAAAATCCTACTATAAGTGAATAGATGCCATGTGCATCCTTCTGAGTCTGGGTTAGCTCACTCAGGATGAGCTTCTCTAGTTCCATCTATTTGGCTGCAAATTGCATAATTTCATTTTTTCTGATAGCTGAATAATATTCCATTGTGTAGATGTACCACAGTTTTTTAACCCATTCTTTGGTTGAGGGACATCTGGGTTGTTTCCAGTTTCTAGCTATTACAAATAAGGCTGCTATGAACATAGATGAGGAAACTTCCTTATGATTCCGTGAGAAGTCATTTGGGTGTATACCCAGAAGTGGTATGGCTGGGTCCCAAGGCAGAGGTATTCCAAGTTTTCTAAGATATTGCCATACTGACCTCCATAGTGGTTGCACAACCTTGCACTCCCACCAGCAATGGAGGAGGTTTCCCCTTTCTCCACACCCTAGCCAGGCCAGCATGTGCTGTCATTTGAGCTTTTGATCTTAGCCATTCTGACAGGTGTGAGATGGAATCTCAGAGTCATCTTGAGTTGCATTTCTCTAATGATTAAGGATGTTGAGCATTTTTTCAATTATCTCTCGACCGTTAGGGATTCCTCCTTTGTGAATTCTCTATTTAGCTCAGTCCCCCTTTTTTTGATTGGATTATTTGGTTTCTAAAATGGGGGATGGAGCTAAATAGAGAATTCACAAAGGAGACTTTCTTGTCTGTAAGTCTCACCTCATTGTGCAAGCAGAAGGATTACAAACATATACTAGTGTGCTGGGCTTTATGAGAGTTTAGGAAACTGAACTACTGTCTGTCTTAATGCCTTTCTAGCAAACACTTACCCACTGAGTCTTCTTTTCAGCCAGCATCAGTTTGCTTGGTTTTAAAATTCTTCTCAGATCTGGTGAACCATACTATATAGGGACGCAGCATTTAAAGTTAAGTGCAACCCAATAGAAATTCACCACTTTGTTGGTGGAAAATCTTCATCTTCCATTTTATTTACTTTAACTCGTGGATAATACCACTTCCCCCACTTGTTATATTTGTGAAATTTTTGGTATTTGTATCAAAATTTGTAGTGGAAATTTTGATATATTCAATGTGTTTTTATTAGATAATAGGAATAAATCCTTTATTTTATTAATAAACTATGACTCTTCTAAGTAGCTTAATTTTTCCTTTCTGTAAAAAACAATCCATGATTTTTGTTCAAGATAACTTTAGTTGCTTAAAAATATGTTTCCCTGTTTTAGTTCTTTAACCATCATTTCAATTTTAAAGTAGAAGCTTGTAACACTTAGTTTAAGTATATGGAGTTCTCATGAGAACTATCAGTGATATTTTATACATTTATAATAATTATGGTACACTCAAATATTAAAAAAGCTGTAGAGTTGAATATACTTACTATGGGAGGTGGGGTGAGGCTTAGAGTTCCTTACTACATTATAAAAAAAGCAAAAGCTTAGGCATTTCAGTCTTAGATCACAGATATTGCAGTTGGAGGAAGAGAAATTGATACAATAATGTTGTGTCAACTTCATTATAAAGGTGCAGAGCACAAAGAGCATGAGCGCTGATTCCCAGTCTGGGTTGTAAGAACCCCCTGTCAAAAGCATAGTAACAAAAATGTGCTCCCTAATATTTGGGGTGAAGATCTTGAGAAAACTAGTATTCAGACAAGCCTTCCAGCTTCATACTAAGTCTACTTCTCATGAAATTTTATATGTAAATGAAATAGAATTGATATCCTTAACTTATCAATAAAGAGAAGTCCATGCCCAAATAATTAGCAAAAACCCAAGCTCTACAGACTTTCTTTCTCTATGTGTTACAGGGTTCCTTCCCTGTTCAGTCCTGTTGCTTTCATTATTCTGCCCCATCTTTCCTCCCTCTTTCCCTCTTCTTCTTTCTTCTTCATTTAGACCTTTAATTCATATAGGGATTTTTTTTTTTGTCAAAAGTATGTAACCTTTCATCGTAATATTCTGTTTGCTAATTTTAATCATCATTGACCCATTTGGCCTCTACTAACAGCAGTTTCATGATAAGGTTTTCTTTCTAGATACCAATAAAGACAACCTGTTATTTATTTTGAAAGACATTTTTACATCATTTTCAGAACTAACTTTATGATTAACAAGGAAGAGTTTTATTTTTATTTTAAATGTTATACCCTAGATAATACACATGTAGTTAACAAAAAGAAATCCACCTTCTCCCCCCAAAAAAACCCAACCTTGTTTAAAAAAAATATTAAACTCATGAAATATCTTCTGTCCCATTACTATTTTCACATCTCTTTTCTATGTTCTATCTTAAGCCTCATCTCTTCTTCAGACATTTTAACATATTAATAAGTACCCATTTGACAATTATTTCACTAGCTACTTGGTACCTTCATGGTACCTTCATGGTACCACATATAGCACTTGTGATGTTCTGTACTTACTGCCAGAAATATTCACTGTAAAAGCAAGAATACAAATGTCTAAGTTATTTAGCCACAAAAAATGTCCCTTCATTCTACCCCTTGAAGACAAAATGAAATAGACATTTGTAAAAGAGGCAGAGCCATCTAACAGGATGGAGTGAGCATCACGGGCTTCTGTAGATGTAAAGGAGGACAGAGTCCCTCTGGGGACACTGCGTAGTGGTGCTGAATGCACCTGTAGTTGAGGTGAACATCCATAGTGCCAAGGTAGTGTACACAGGGAAGAATGCAGCAGTATGGTGGCCAGAGGAGGGCACTTGAAACATTTTGGCTTTACTTCATTGTGTCCAATTTTATGTTGGCTGTCTGTTCATAAGAGAAATGGAGAGAAGGTAAGTGTGGTGAAGCCTCCTGGGTTAGTGACAGTGTGCTCACTTAGAGGCAGCTCTCAGCTTCCTTACATATATCACTACTGTGCTTGCTCCTCTCCTGTCTGTCTGTTTTAATGTCGGTATGGAGCTTCACATACTCTGGAATATTGGGACCTTTCTTCAGCAGTCTCCCACTTCACCTGAAGCTATCAATGATGATGCAAGGAAAGATAAGTGGGCTGCCGGAGATGCCACAATGACAGAGTGCTTGCAGAGCAAACAGAAGGACCTCAATTCAAATCCCTAGAACCATGTAAAAGCTAGGTGTGTTAATCCATGCCTGCATTCTCTGTGCTTTTGTGGAGAGATGGAGGGTGGAGACAGGAGAATCTTTGAAATTCCCAGCTAGCTAGTCTGGTGTACACAGAGGCAAACAACAAAATGACCCTGTCGCAAAAAGGGTAGATGGTTAAGAACACAAGCCAGAAATTGACCTTTGACCTCCACAGGAGCACTGTAACATGCTGACTTGTGCCTGCACAAATACACATATCATATACTCTACAGAAGAAAGGAAGATGAAGTGAATGAGGAGAAGGAAGAAAGGATGGAAGGAGGGAGGGGGAGGGAGGCAGGATGAAGAAAGGAACACAGGAAGGAAGGACAGAGGAAGGGAAAGTGAAAAGAAGGGAAGGGAAAGGGACAGAAGGGGAGAGAAAAGGGGGAAGAAGGTATGTGAATGGAGGGGAAGGAAGGGGCGGGGAGAAAGGGGAGAGAAAAGGGGGAAGAAGGTATGTGAATGGAGGGGAAGGAAGGGGCGGGGACAAAGGAAGGGGAGGTCAGGGTTGGGCAGAGCAGGGGAGGGAAGGGGAGAAAAGAAACTAAGTTAAAGTTTGAATGCATGAACTCAGGGGTGTGGACGCAGGGGAGGGGGTGGTAGCTGTCAGAGTTCCAGAAAACACTCCCAAAACTCATGAGATAATTTGCGTTGCTCCAAGGAATCACTTTATAAAAAGCACAGGACTGATATTGAAAGCAATTTACTGAACATGCTTACTTCACAAGTTAAATAGTATGCAAAATACAAATAAGCCAGTTTAATTTCTGAATATTTCATGGTCTTCGAAAAGCATTTCAAAAACTAATGAAGTCGTTATTATGTATGTTGCGTTAAATTTTGAGTTGTTTAGGAATTAAGAAGACTTACCTGCTTCTGGATCTAAGATGTTTTTAAAATTGTGATGCAAGTTAGGATGGAAGCTGAGTTGGATAGAGAACTTTAAACTCATGGAGATGGTTAGATAGTAGAATGTTAAAGTCAGTTGCCAAATATGTATGAACTGGACATTGGGAATGTATGCTAAGCCCTACAACTCTCATAATTGTGGCC
Organism: Lophiomys imhausi; assembly: GCA_907164525.1. Taxonomy (NCBI): domain Eukaryota; kingdom Metazoa; phylum Chordata; class Mammalia; order Rodentia; family Muridae; genus Lophiomys; species Lophiomys imhausi. The sequence goes on along the minus strand of CAJQZJ010001694.1, from coordinate 8,048,712 downwards.
TAACTAATCAAAAAAAAAAAAGAAAGAAAGAAAAAAACACTTAGTTCTGACAGATTAAAAAATATGTTTTTAAACAGAACAATTTTTATCTCTTCAACACTCCAGTGCTTACTAGGACACAATGACAGTGGGAGGCTGGAAAAGGAGGTTTACTGCCCTTCACATAAAAGCAATGGGTGATGGGAATAAGGATTGCAGGCCCTGAGCTTGGCTCCAAGCAGCTGTCAGACAACCTAACAACTGTCTGTAGCTCCAGCTTCAGAGCATCTTACTCTCTCTTCTGGACTCCTCAGGCAAGTATGCAAACAATTTACACACATAAAGAAAACAAAAGTAAATAAAAATTAGTAATGGATGCCAATGATAAAGTTACTTAAACACAGTACTGATCATGGGAACACAAAGTTCTGCAATTTCTACTGTGAAAGTGATTTTCCTTTGGCAAGCTTCATGTGCAATGGCTAAGAGCACTTATTTTGAGGTAGATAGCAATACACACATAATAATGCAACTGGTTAATTAGATCATAATAATTAATATAAATTTCTGTTTGGATATAGTTTAATCATAAATAGAAATCTATGATTCTAGAACTCATATGACTTATAATGTAACACCCAAGCTAAATAATAATTGCTATATTATATTTACTTATTTATTTCACTTCTTCAAGTTACATCTCAGTCACAATCCCCTCCCTACAACCCACTACTGGTCTCACTCTGCCACCCTCTTCCGACTCAACACCCCATACTCTTCCCTTTTTTTTTTTAGTTTAAGGTATATCTTTTTCCTCCCAACAGCTCCCCTTTTCAGTCCAACAAATGGTTCTTTCTCTTATAACAATAAATACAGTACAAAACAACTGAAATAAATAGGCCACAATTCTGAGAGTTATATGGCTTAGCATACATTCCCAACGTCCAGTCCATATGTATTTGGAACCTGACATTAACATTCTAATATTTAACCATCTCCATGAGTTTAAAGTTCTATATCTAACTCAGCTTTAATACTAACTTGCCTCACAATTTTAAAAATATCTTCTTAGATCCAGAACACCCTCTTGATTCCTAAACAACTCAAAATTTAACTATGAGACTCTAGCTCTCTATTCTTCAACCACCTCAGAGAGCTGAGAGGGATAAATATATCTGATTATATAGGAAGTGCAGGGCCTGCAGCTCCCAAAACTAAGAAATGACATACCACTGGCTGCCTGGACAGTTCCCATTTTCTCTCCATACATTACAGCATCAATCTTCAGCCATTTGCCCCCTTTCTCTGACAGACATTGATTGTAGAGCAGAAATTATGAAGGACTTACCTACCCTGTCTTGGCAGAGCTAGGCTGTCCACTTATCTGCTTCCAAGTTTTGTCCTCTTTGGACAGAAATCTGTCTAGAGTTGAAGCAAGGGGTTTTTCTTGCCAAGAGAAAGGCTTACCACCAATTCAATCATCTCCCACTGGAGATTCTTCAATGCTCATCTTCTACTTGTAGTAGAATAGGGGGTGCTGTCAGGAGCCTACATGTCTCGATATCAATAAATCTTAAGTTAAGAAAACATCTTTGAATGCCATATTCTGCAGATCTCTTGAGGTTTTTGAAGATGCCCTATCTATCTCTTATATTTAGATAAGCAAATATTGCTTGTCTCTTAGCAACTTGATTTCTGAGTAGCTTAGAAAATAACTGTGATATTTTTGAAGAGGCCCTATATATCTCTTATAAGAGGGTAAAAACTTCAAGAGATCTGCAGAATATGGCATTCAAAGATGTTTTTGTAACCTTAGATTTTTTTATATCAAGACATGTCAACTCCTGACAGCACCCCCTATTCTCCTTCAAGTAGAAGATGAGCATCGAAGAATCTCCAGTGGGAGATGATTGAATTAGTCGCAAGCCTATCTCTTGGTAGGAAAAGCCCCTTGCTCCAACTGTAGACAGAATGCTGTCCAAAAAGAATAAAATCTGGAAGCAGGTAAGTCGACAGCCTAGCTCTGCCAAGACAGGGTAGGTAAGTCCTTCATATCCCCTGCTCTACAATCAATGTCTGTCAGAGAAGCGGGGCCAAACGACTGAAGAGCAATGCGGTAATGCATGGAGAGAAAATGGGAACTGTCCAGGCAGCCACTGGTATGTCATTTCTTAGTTTGGGAAGCTGCAGGCCCTGTACTTCCTATAAAATCAGATATATTTATCCCTCTCAGGTCTCTGAGGTGATTGAAGAACAGATAGATAAAGTCTCATAATTAAATTTTGAGTTGTTTAGGAGTCAAGAGAGTGTTATACATCTAAGAAGATACTTTTAAAATTGTGTTGCAATTAGTATGAATGTTGAGTCAGATATAGAACTTTAAACTCATGGAGATGTTTAGATAGTAGAATGTTAAAATCAGGTACCACATACATATGGACTGGTCACTGGGAATGTACGTTAAGCCATATAACCCTCATAACTGTGGCCTAATTACCTGTGTTGTACTGTATTGTATTTATTATTATAAGAGAAAGAGCCATTTGTTGGACTGAAAGGAGAAACTGTAGGGGGAAATAAGATATACCTTAAACTTAAAAGAAAAAAAAAGGGAAGAGGATTGGGGGTTGAGGGTGGGAGGGTCGGACTGGAGGGGGAATAGGGAGAGGACTGTGATTGAGATGTAACTTGAAGAAATAAAAAATAAAGGAAAAAAAAAAGAAAAAAAAGTTGGTAATGCAAGTTAGGATGGAAACTGAGTTAGGCATAGAACTTTAAACTTATTGAGATAGATAATAGAATATTAATATCAGTTGCCAAATATGTATGGACTGGACATTGGGAATGTATATTATACTTTATAATTTTCACAATTGTTGCCTAATTGTTCTTATTGTTTTGTATTGTATTTATTGTTACAAGAAAAAGAGTCTTTTATTGGACTAGAAGGGGGAGCTATTGGGGGGGGAAGATACACCTTAAATTTAAAAAAAAAAGTAGATAGGAGGGAGAGTGGGAAGAGGGTAGGAGGGTGGGACCATGAGCTTCACACATGAGCTGTGGCATATGTTTCCCCAATTAATCAATCAATTAATTAGACATATAAATAAATATATGTAAAAACTTAAAAAAAGAAAAAGGAAAATAAGAAAATAACTGTGATAGACTGTCATAGTAACTAACAAAATGACACGTTTTCATGACTATTAGTTTCTGTTTCTTAATTATTCTAAACAGTTTATGTCAGTTAGTAGCAAGAGGCCAAAACTTGACATTTCATTTTTAAGTATTTCTAGGAACAATACCTTTAAGAAGCGTTACCCTTAATTTTGTATCAATATACAAAGATCAATACCAATGTGGCCAAATATAATCTTAATTTTGTATCAATATGCAAAGATCAATACCGATGTAGCCCAATACAATCTTAATTTTGCATTAATATACAATGATCAATACCAATTTAGCCAAATATAATATTAATTTTGTATCAATATACAAAGGTAAAAGGCCATATTCAATAATCTGTCATTTTTTCTTGATCTTTCCTATACTATGTCTATGTCCCATTTTTCTGAAGTCTGTTCACTCCTACATAGGAGAGAAAGAAGGATAAAGAAAAGCAAAAGAGAGAAGTCCCTGGGTCTAACCTCCAAAACCCTTTTGACAAGACCATTTAACAGCTTGTAGTCTTTTCCCCTAAATAACAAAATTTTCTATTATCTATCAAATAACCAAAGGGGGGGGGACACCCTCCCCACCTTCTGGGGCTGGGATGTTGTTCTCTTAAAATAATTTCCTGCTGATTTGGGACGTAGTAAACCTGTTTGGGGCCCAAATAAGAATGGAAAAATGGTTAAAAATGTTAATAGAATCATTTGATGTTCAGTCTTTTTGTGCTCAGCTATTTAGATGTCCTAAGAAGTTCATAGACAGAAGCTGATATTCAGAGCTTTACTGAAGATCTGCCTGGAGTAGTCTGTGGAGCTGAACGATCTTAGCGATTTTGAATTGTTGTTGTAGACTTTTGAGGAAACTGCTATTGAAGATGTCTGCAAGGCTGGATCATCTGGGCCACTCGTCTTCTTTGGTGTCTGATCTGTTTTCTGCTGAGGTTTCCATTGTCCAGTTGTCCCTGGATTCCTTGAATGGATGCTTTAAATCTCCTGGAAAGATAAGAACAGAGCCCTGCCCTAATCCTAACTCTGGGACAATTACCTTTTTTTTTGGGGGGGGGGTCAGGTAATATTTTTCCTGGAGCAAATTTGGTTTTTTGACAATATATAAAGTATTACCTTTCAATCCGGATTAAAGAAGAAATTATTTTGATATTTTGGAGCTAAACAAACCTTTAGTGTATATATTTTGAGATCTCAAAGGACAATTTGTTTGAATTGCAGCCTGCCTTTTGTAAGTAGCTTTTAAACTTAAATCCTTCCAAATCCTATGTGCCTGTCTCTGCATTCTAAGTTTTGGGATCAAAGACATATGGTTCCCAACTGATGGGATTAAAGATGTGCTCCCCCACCCCTGGATCAAAGTTTTTCCCTATGTAGAGCTTGTTTTGTATCAGGCTGACTTGAGCTCTGAGATCTGCCTGTTTCTGTCTCTAGTGTGTTGGGATTAAGGGTGTATTCTTCCCCAATGATGTGAGTAAGGGTGTGCACCATCACCACCCTGTTTCTTGTAACTCTAAAATTTATAAGACAACTAGCTCTATAGTGATCCTCCTGTCTAGGCTGGAGGTAAAGGCATGGGCTAACACCATGCATTATTTTACCTTAGATCTAAGTTTTTTCAACTCTTGGAGGTTTGTAAAACCAGGTTGAACAGCTGTCACCTTTAATTTATTTACAGTGTTTTAAACCTGTTACCTGCTTTTTAATTTGGCACCTGACTTTAACATTCTACTATTCAACCATCCCCATGAGTTTAAAATTCTATATCCAACTTAGCTTTCATTCTAACTTGCATCACAATTTTAAAAACATCTCTTCAATATAGTACTTGAAGTTCTTGCTAGAGCAATAAGACAACTAAAGGAGATCAGGGATAAACATTGGAAACGAAGAAGTCAAATTATCCCTATTTGCAGATGATGTGACAGTATACATAAGCGACCCCAAAAATTCCACCAGAGAACTCTTACAGTTGATAAACACCTTCAGCAAAGTGGCTGGATACAAAATTAATTCAAAAAAAATCAGAAGCCCTTCTTTATACAATAAACAAATGGGCTGAGGAAGAAATAATGGAAACAACCCCCTTCACAATAGCCACAAACAACATAAAATACCTGGGGGTAACTCTAACCAAGAAAGTAAAGGACCTGTACAACAAGAACTTCAAGCTCTTGAAGAAAGAAATGGAAGAGGCCTTTAGAAGATGGAAATATCTCCCATGCTCATGGATAGGTAGGATCAACATAATAAAAATGGCCATCCTACCAAAAGCAATATATAGATTCAATGCAATTCCTATCAAAATACCAACACATTTTTTTATAGACTTGGAAAGAGCTATTCTCGATTTCATATGGAACATCAAAATCCCAGAATAGCTAAATCAACCCTGTACAATTAAAAAAACATCTGGAGGTATCACCATCCCAGATTTCAAGCTGTACTATAGAGCAATAGTTGTAAAAAACAGCATGGTATTGGTATAGAAACAGATGAGTAGATCTATGCAATCGAATTGAAGATCCAGAAATAGACCCACACACTTATGGCCACCTAATTTTTGACAAAGAAGCCAAAATGCCACAATGGAAAAAGTACAGCATCTTCAACAAATAGTGTTGGTCCAACTGGATGTCCACTTGTAAAAGAATGAAATTAGACCCGTACTTATCACCTTGTACAAAACTTAATTCCAAGTGGATCACAGACCTTAACATAAGGCCAGTCACACTAAATCTACTAGAATAAAAACTGGGAAAAACCCTTGAACTCATTGGCACAGGTGACAACTTCCTGAACAGAACACCAACAGCTCAGGACCTGAGATCAACAATCAATAAATGGGATGTCATGAAACTGAAAAGCTTCTGTAAGGCAAAAAACACTGTCATTCGAACAAAACGGCAGCCTACAGACTGGGAGAAAATCTTCACCAACCCCACATCTGACAGAGGACTAATATCCAAAATCTACAAAGAACTCAAGAAATTAAATGCCAAGAAACCAAATAATCCAATCAAAAAATTGGGGACAGAGCTAAATAGAGAATCACAAAGGAGGAATCCCTAATGGCTGAGAGACATTTGAAGAAATGGTCAACATCCTTAATCATTAGAGAAATGCAACTCAAGACCACTCTGAGATTTCATCTCACACCTGTCAGAATGGCTAAGATCAAAATCTCAAATGACAGCACATGCTGGCAAGGGTGTGGAGAAAGGGGTACCCTACTCCATTGCTGGTGGGAGTGCAGGCTTGTGCAACCACTATGGAGGTCAGTCTGGCGATATCTTAGAAAACTTGGAAGAGCTTTGCCTCAGAACCCAGCCATACCACTTCTGGGTATACACCCAAATTCCTCTTCACAGAACCGTAAGGAAGTTTCCTCATCTATGTTTATAGCAGCCTTATTTGTAATAGCTAGAAACTGGAAACAACCCAGATGTCCCTCAACCGAAGAATGGGTTAAAAACTGTGGTACATCTACACAATGGAATATTATTCAGCTATCAGGAACCATGAAATTATGCAATTTGCTGCCAAATGGATGGAACTAGAAAAGCTCATCCTGAGTGAGCTAACCCAGACTCAGAAGGATGCATATGGCATCTATTCACTTATAGTAGGATTTTAGCTATATAGTAGAGGGTAGAAGGTATCGATTGTACAACTAATACAACTTGGACATAGACTTTTTATTTTTATTTATTTATTTATTATATTTTTATATTTTCTTTCTATTTTTTAGTCTTTTTTATCTGTTTGTCTGCTTATTTGTTTGTTTGTTTTTTAGTTCTCTCTCCCTGGCAACGAGACACTTTTCACTGGTGGTACTGCCTCGTAGACCCCCAATAAATGAGGAGGCTCTTGGCCCTCATACGACCTCTCAACTGAGATGAGGGACTGTTATATAAGGACACCCCACCCCAGAGAAATGGGATGGAAGGGTTAGGATGTAAAGAAAACAAAATGAAATGTGATGTTTCAGCCTTTTAATACTAATTGTCATAAACTGTTTAGGATAATTAAGAAATGCAAATTAATAGTTATGCAAGCTGGTCATTCTGTTAGGTACTATGACAGCCTATTATAGTTATTTTCTAAGCTAATCAGAAATAAAGCTGCTAAGAGACAAGCAACATCTGCTTACCCTAATATAAGAGATAGAGAGGGCCTCTTCAAAAACCTCAAGAGATCTGCAGAATATGGCTTTCAAAGATATTTTTGTAACTTTAGATTTTTTTTATATCAAGACATATCAACTCCTGAAAGCACCCCCTATTCTACCTCAAGTAGAAGATGAGCATCAAAGAATCTCCAGTGGGAGATGACTGAATTAGTCGCAAGCCTATCTCTTGGTAGGAAAAGCCCCTTGCTCCAACTGTAGACAGAATGCTGTCCAAAAAGGGCAAAACCTGGGAGCAGGTAAGTCAACAGCTTAGCTCTGCCAAGACAGGGTAGGCAAGTTCTTCATAACCCCTGCTCTACAATCAATGTCTCTCAGAGAAACGGGACCAAACAACTGAAGATCAATGCTGTAATGTATGGAGAGAAAATGGGAACTGTCCAGGCAGCCACTGGTATGTCATTTCTCACATTTGGAAGCTGCAGGCCCTGTACTTCCTATAAAATCAGATATATTTATCCCTCTCAGGTCTCGAGGTGGTTGAAGAACAGATAGCTAGAGCCTCATAATTAAATTGTGAGTTGTTTAGGAGTCAAGAGGGTGTTGTAGATCTAAGAAGATGCTTTTAAAATTGTGTTGCAAGTTAGTATGAATGTTGAGTTAGATATAGAACTTTAAACTCATGGAGATGGTTAGATAGTAGAATGTTAAAGTCAGGTACCAAATACATATGGACTGGACATTAGGAATGTATGCTAAGCCATATAACCCTCATAACTGTGGCCTAATTACCTTTGTTGTTTTGTATTGTATTTATTGTTATAAGAGAAAGAGCCATTTGTTGGACTGAAAGGGGAAACTGTAGGGGGAAATAAGATATACTGTAAACTTAAAATAAAAAAGGAAGAGTATGGGGGATTGAGGGTGGGAGGGTGGGAATGGAGGGGGGAATAGGGAGGGGACTGCGATTGAGATGTAACTTGAAGAAATAAAAAATAAAGGAAAAACAAAACAAAACAAAACAATACCCACAACACCTTCTTAGATACAGAACACCCTCTTAATTCCAAACAACTCAAAATTTAGCTGAGACTCTAGCTGTCTAGTCTTTAACCACATCAGAGACCTGAGAGGGGTAAATATATCTGGTTATCCAGAAATTGCAGTGTCAGCAGCTTTCAAAACTAAGAAATGACATACCAGTGGCTGCCTGGACAGTTCCCAATTTCTCTCCATACATTACAGCATAAATCTTCAGCCTTTTGGACCCCTTTCTTTGCAGACATTAATTGTAAAGCAGGAATTCTGAAGGACTTGCCTACCCTGTCTTGGCAGAACTAGGCTGTCGACTTACCTGCTTCCAAGTTTTATCCTTTTTGGACAGCATGCTATCCACAGTTGAAGCAACGGGTTTTTCTTGCCAAGTGACAGGCTGGCTACTAATGCAAGCATCTCCAATTGGAGATTCTTTGATGCTCATCATCTACTTGGAGTAGAATAAGGGGTGCTGTCTGGAGCTGATATATCTCAATATAAAAAAAATTCTTAAGTTAAGAAAACATCTCTGAATGCCATATTCTACAGCCCTCTTGAGGTCTTTGAAGATCACCTATCTATCTCTGTATATGTGGATAAGCAAATGTTGCTTGTCTTTTAGCAACTTGATTTCTGATTAATTCAGAAAATACCTCTGGTAGATTACCCTAGTATCTAACAAAATGACATTCTTGAATGACTATTAGTTTATATTTCTTAATTATCCTAAACAATTTATAAAAGTTGCTATCAAACCGCTAAAACTTCACATTTCATTTTTAAGTGTTACCTGGGTACAATATCTTAAAAAGAGTTCACCTTAATTTGTGTCAATATACAAAGATCAATACCAATGCAGCCAAATATAATCTTAATTTTGTATCAATATACAAAGATATTAGAGCATATTCAATAATATCCCCTTTTTCTTTATAATTCTTATGTCTATATCTCTTTTTTTCTCATCTTTTCCACCCTACATAGGTTAGAAAGAAGGATGCAGAAAAGAAAGAGAGAGAAATACCTGGATCTAACCTCCTAATCCTATAATTAATAACTTGTAACCTCTCCCCCTAAATAACAACAAGTATCTATAACCTATCAAATGACCAAGGGGGGAGGGAATCACCCACCCCGCCTTCTGGGGATGGGACATCACTCTCTTAAAATTACTTCTTGCCGATTTGGGACATAGTAAACTGTTTGGGGAGAAAATAAGAATGGAAAAGTGGTTAACCACCTTAATAGAATCATTTGATATTCATTCCTTTTGTACTTAGTTATTTAAATGTCCTAAGAAGTTTGTAGACAGAAGCTGATCTTCAGGGCTTTACTGAAGTTCTGGCTGGAACAGTCTGTGGGTCTGAACAATCTTAGTGATTTTGAGTTGTTGTGGTTGTAGAGTTTTGAGGAAACACCTATTGAGGAAGTCTGTGAGGCTGGATCATCTGGGCTACTTGTCTTCTTTGGTGTCTGATCTGTTTTCTTCTGAGGTTTCAGTTGTCCAGTTATCCCTGGACTCCTTTGATGGATGCTTTTAATCTCCTGGAAAGATAAGAACAGAGCCCTGCCCTAATCTTAACTCTGGGACTCTAGTTTTTTTTTTTTTTGTTTGTTTGTTTTTTTTGTTTATTTGATTGTGGTTTTTTTGGCGGGTGGGAGGTGATATTTTTCCTGGAGCAAATTGGTATTTTTGACAATATAAAAAGTATTATCTTTCAATTGAGATTAAAAAAATTATTTTGATATATTGGAATTAAACATACCTTTAAGTGTATATATTTTGAGATCTCAAAGGACAATTCACTTTGAATTTCAGCATGCCTTTTTAAGTAGCTTTTAAACTTAAATCATTCTAAATCCTATGTGCCTGCCTCTGCATTATAAGTATTGGGATCAAAGGCATGTGCCTCCCAACTGTTGGGATTAGAGTTGTGTACCACCACCCCTGGATCTATGTTTTTCTCTATTTGGAGCTTGCTTTGTGTCAGACTGGCCTTGAACTCAGAGTTCTGCGTGTTTCTATCTCTAGTGTGTTGGGATTAAGGGTGTATCCCTCTCAAGTGATGGGATTAAGAGTGTTCACCATCACCACCCTGTTCACTGTAATTCTAGAATTTAAGACAACTAAATCTATAGTGATCCTCCTGTCTCTGCTGGAGTTAAAGGCATGGGCTAATACCACCCTTCTCAAATAGTTTACCTTATCTTCAAATTTTTTCATCTCTTAGGGGTTTAGAAAACCAGGTTGAACTATAGTAACCCTTAATTTATTTATAGCATTTTAAACCTCTTAACTGCCTTTTAAATACCAAACAACGGAAATATCCTCTATATATACAAAAAAAGTCTTTAAGCTGATATCCAAGTGTGTGTGAGCTTTATGGCAACCTGCAGTCTAGCATTCTAACCTGAAATTAAGACCATTTCTCCTTTCATCCCATTAAGGCAAGTATGGCTTCGGTAAAGTATAATTTGAAAATTTTATATTTTATTTTTATTATATTTTTAATCTTATTTATCCTTTAGAAAAAACAAATTAATTTTTTTCTCAAGTTACTTCTAGAACATAGTTACCTCCCTCCTCCCCTCCTGGGTCATTCCTCCCTCCCTTCTTCCCTCCCTCCCTCATTATTCCTCTACATGTTATTCTTCTTCTCCTCAGATAGGTGGGCCCTCACATATCATATTCCCTCAGTTTCCAACAGTCATGTGAGGGCCATGAGCTTCCTCTTATTCTGGGGATTGGTATGGCACATCATCTAGTGTAAGGTGTTCCACTAATCTGCAGCAGATTCCATAACTCACTGCTGGATAGATATGCTAGGTTCCTCTCTGTTTGTGTCTGTGGATTGCAGGATGGTTGTCCTGTGATATATGGTTAATATCCACTTATAAAAGAGTACATACTATGTTTATTTTATGGTTTGTGTCAGCTCCCTTAGGATGAGCTTTTCAAGATCCATCCATTGAGTTTTGAATTGCATGATTTCCTCATTTCTGATAGCTGTATAGTATTCCATTGTATAAGTGTACCACAGTTTTTTAATCAATTCTTCAGTTGGAGGACATCTGGGTTGTTTCCAGTTTCTGGCTATTACAAATAAAGCTGCTTTGAACATTGTTGAAGCAATGTCCTTATGGTTTGGTGTAGAATCTTTTGGATATATGCCCAGGAGGGCTATGGCTAAGTCTTGAGGTAAAATTATTCCCAATTTTCTAAGATATATCCAGATTGGTTTCCAAAGTGGTTGTACAAATTTGAACTCCCATCAGCAATGGGGGAGTGTTCCTCTTTCTCCACATCCTCTCCAGCATATGCTATCATTTGAGTTTTTTATCTTATCCATTCTGTCCAGTGTGAGATGGAATCTCAGAGTTGTTCTAAGTTGCATTTCCCAGATGACCAAAGATGTTGAACGTTTCTTCAAGTGCCTCTCAGCCTTTAGAAATTCCTCTTTTGTGAATTCTCAGTTTCTCTCTATACCCCATTTTTTGATATTTTGGTGTTTAATTTATTCAATTCTTTATATATTTTGGATATTAGTCCTCTGTCAGATGTTAGGTTAGTAAAGATCCCTTCCCAGTCTGTAGGCTGCCGTTTTATTATAAGGACAGTGTCCTTTGCCTTACGGAAGCTTTTCAGTTTCATAAGGTCCCATTTATTGATTGTTTGTTTTAGCACCTGAGCTATTGGTGTTCTGTTCAGGAAGTTGCTACCAGTGCCAATGAGTTCCAGGCTTTCCCCCACTTTCTCTTCTATCAATTATAGTGTGTCTGGATTTATGTTGAGGTCTTTGATCCACTGATACTTAAGTTTTGCACAGGGGGATAAGTATGGGTCTATTTGTATTCTTCTACATGTTGACATCCAGTTAGACCAGCACAATTTATTGAAGATGCTTTCCTTTTTCCTTGTACGACTTTGGCTTCTTTTTCAAAAATTAAGTGACCTTAAGTGTGTGGGTTTACTTCTGCATCTTCAATTAAATTCAATTGATCTACTTGTCTGTTTCTATACCACTACCATGCTGTTTTTCTTACTATTGCCCTGTAGTACAGCTTGAAATCCATGTTGGTGATACCTCCAGATGTTCTGTTATTGTACATGATTGATTTAGCTATTCTGGGTTCTTGCTATTCCATATGAATTTGAGAATTTTTCTTTCAATATCTGCAAGTAATTGTGTGATATTTTGTTAGGAATTCCATTGAATCTGTATATTGGTTTTGGTAAGATGACCATTCCTCCCTTCTTTCCTCCATCCCTCCCTCCTTCCTTCCTTCCCTGTTTATACCTCTACTTGGTAGTCACCTTCTCCTCAGATGAGGTGGGCCCTTACATATCATACTCCCTTAGTTCTTCTGTCATGTGAGGGCCAAATGCTTCCTCTTGTACTAGGGCTTGATATGACACACCATCTAGGGTAAGGTGTTCCACTAACCTGCAGCAGATTCCATGACTTACTGCTGGGTGAAATTTTTCCTAGGATAGATATGCTAGGTTCCTATCTATTTGGGTCTGTGGGTTGTAGATGGCTATCTTGTGATGTATGGTTAATATCCATTTATAAGAGAGTACATACCATGTTTATCTTTCTGTGACTGGGTCAGCTCACTTAAAGATGAGCTTTTGTCTAGATCCATCCTTTGGTTTCAAATTGCATGATTTCCTCATTACTTATAGCTGTGTAGTATTCCATTGTGTAAATGTACCACAGATTTTTTTTTATCTATTCTTCAGTTGAAGGATATTTGGGTTGTTTCCAGTTTCTGGCTATTAAAATAACGCTGCTATAAACATTGTTGAGGCAATGTCCTTGTGGTTTCATTTTGAATCTTTTGGATATATGCCCAAGAGGGGTATGGCTGGGTCTCTATTCCCGATTTCTAAGGTCTCTCCAGATTGATTTCCAAAGTGGCTGTACAAGTTTGCACTCCCACTAGCAATGGGGAAGTGTTTCTCTTTCTCCACATCCTCGACAACATGTACTATCATGTGAATTTTTGATCTTAGCCATTCTGACGGGTGTGAAATGGAATCTCAGAGTTGTTTTAAGTTGCATTTCCATGGTGACCAACGATGTTGAACATTCAAGTGCCTCTTGGTCTTTAAAATTCCTCTTCTGTGAATTCTCGGTTTAGTTCTGTACCCCATTTTTTTGATAGGGTTATTTGATTTTTTTTTTTTTTGGTTCTTAAATTCTTCAGTTCTTTATATATTTTGGATATTATCCCTCTGTCAGATATGTTGAGTTGGTGAACATCCTTTCCCAGTCTGTAGGCTGCTGTTTTGTTCTAAGGATGGTGTCCTTTGCCTTACTGAAGCTTTTCAATTTCATGAGGTCTCATTTATTTATTGATTGCTTTAGCACCTGAGCTACTGGTATTCTGTTCAGGAAGTTGCTACTGGTGCCAATGAGTTCCAAGCTTTTCCCCACTTTCTCTTCTATTGATGTTAGTGTGTCTAGATTTATGTTGACTTAATTTTTGTACAGGGTGATAAGTATGGATCTATTTGCATTCATCTACATGTTGACATCCAGTTAGACCAGCACCATTTATTGTCAAACAGGTCTTTCACTTGCTTGGTTACAGTTACCCACAGGTATTTCATATTATTTGTGGTTATTGTGAAGAGTGTTGATTCACTTATTTCTTTCTCAGCCCATTTGTCTTTTGTGTAAAGAAGGGCTACTGATTTTTTTAAAATTGATTTTGTATCCTTGCTGAAGGAGTTTATCAGGTGTAGGAATTCTCTGATAAAATTTTTGGGGTCACTTATGTACACTCCCATATCATCTGCAAATAGGGATACTTTGACTTCTTCCTTTCCAAATTGTGTCCCCTTGATCTCCTTTAGTTGTCTTATTGCTCTAGCTAAAACTTCAAGTACTATGTTGAAGAGATAATGGGGAGAGTGGGCAGTCTTGCCTTTTCCCTGATTTTAGAGGAAATGGTTGAAGTTTCTACCCATTTGGTTTGGTAGTGGCTATTGGCTTGTTCTAAATTGTCTTTATTATGTTTAAGTATGGTCCTTGTATGCCTGATATCTCCAAGACTTTTAACATGATGGGGTGCTGGATTTGTCGAAAGTTTTTTCAGCTTCCAATGAGATGATAATCATGTGCTTTTTTTTCTTTCAGCTTGTTTATGTGGTGGGTTGCATTGATGTATTTTCTTATGTTGAACAACCCCTGCATCCCTGGGATGAAGCCTACTTGATCATGGTGTATGATACTTTTGATGTGATCTTAGATCCAGTTTGCAAGTATTTTATTAAGTATTTTTATTCTATGAGTGACTCTGGACTCATAGAATAAGTTTGGCAGTATTCCATCTGTTTCTATGTTGTGGCAGAGTTTGAAGAATATTGGTGTTAGCTGTTCTTTGAAGTCTGTAACCGAACTTTTAAATTATTATTTATTTATTACTAAATTCACTTATAACAAACACCAACAATTTCTTAACTATTAATCCTATAAATTTCTACAACCCCTTTAACCTATCCACTAAACCTATTGATAATTATAACAACTACTTTCATAACCTCTTAGAATGATACAGTCTCTGGGGCAGGTCCTCAGTCGTCAGGAATACAGTCTTTGTTGTAGATTCTTTAACGCACTTAGCAGTCCTTTTTCTGGATCTCTCAGATGCAGGTTCATCAGGGTAGTTGGTTATTGCAGTCTCACCTTAAATAAGGCTTCATGCTTTCTTCTCTGTGGGAGACCCCAGCCGTCTGCAGGCCAACTTCTTTTGAATCAGGAACTCAGCTGCTCTGCCTCAGTCCTTAAAGCCAGGCACAGTTTCCCCTAGGCCACTGTTTGGACAGATCAAAGCCCTCTAGGCAAAAGCTGAGCCACAGGGTCCAGTCCTTGGCCTTTTGGTGTCTTGCTCAGGCTTTCTTTGCTCACCGGCTTCTTTCTGCTTCAGGGAGAGAGCTGGCCATCAATGGCCAGCCCTTTTTTCAGCAGGACTCTTGGAGCTCTCTAGCATCAGGGGCCTCTTCTCTTCTGGGCTCCACGCACTATCCTCAAATAGGAGGAACTCTGTTTTAGCTTAATTTGGGCTCCGCCCACTTAGCAGCTGAAAACAATGTCAGGCCAGATACATTGTTTCTTCAAATCCATTAAATCTTTCCTGTTTTCCTGACTTCAACCTTGTTTTTCAGTCTATTGAGTCTTTCCTGTTTTTGCTGACTTCATGCTGATAATGCTCTTCAGGCCCCGAATTAAGAGACAGTATCAGAAACTCCTATATATTTTCTAAATCTAATTTATCTAACCCCTACATATCCCCCTTCTAGTAAAATAAAAAATAAATCTACATAATATCTACATATACAATGTAAATAAACTGTCTATATACAATACATAAACTAACTTTAAATTTTTATCAATATACATTAAAACAAGTGTTAAAATAACCTTAAACTTCTCACATTACATAGTTGTACTTACATCTTTTGACAAAAGACATTAAAGCAAACAAAACATTTTAAATTCTTATCAATAAACTTACTTTCTATTACATACAAAACTTTTTTTAAACTTGCATCAATAAACAGAATCTTAAATTTCTACCAATATAACAAAATAATCTTAAGCTTTTAATAATAAAAGGGACAAAAAAATAGAATGAGGGAAAAAAGAAAATCCTCAAATCCAATTCACAACACATAACACATATCCATTCAAAAAACTTCCAACCCATCTTTTGGGAATGGAGTGTA
>CAJQZJ010001694.1:7976687-8017655 GCA_907164525.1 Lophiomys imhausi | reverse complement strand
AGACTCATGTGAAAGGACAGTGACATCCGCTCCCATGTCAAGCAATCTTTCTATTTCAATACCATTCACTTGTATTTGTGGAAAAGTATATCAATCACCACTGTTTATTTATGCTGCACAGCAGACACATATAGTTTGAAAGCATGGCAGGGACAGTGCACCTGTGAGCACCCTCCTGCATTTAATGCTGTGATCACAGTTATAGTAAAAGTAATTACCTTAACACTGTGAATCTATTTCATCAACAAAATGGAGCTTCCAATAGAGTTTTTGAGCATACATTTTTCTGGTTGTGATCCCTACAATTCTGTGGGATTATTGTTTGTATAGGGAGAAGCTACAGTGGCTCACTCTTTCAATCCCAACACATAGTAGACAGAGGGAGGTGAGTATCTGTGAGTGTGAGCCAATGCACAGCAAGTCCCAGCCAGAGTTATATAGACCTAGTCACAAACAAACAAACAAGCAAACAAAATCCCAAGCAAATAAACTGAAGCTTGATTTGATAAAATTTTAAATAAGTTAATAAAACATTAAATTGTTCTCTCAAAATCTCAGAATCTGATGAAACTCTTGAACTTTCAAGGCTTCTGGAGGTTCTGTTTGTGCCAAGAATGATCTTCTTCCATCCATATACAGACCATGAATCTTGATATCTGTTGATAAGTGGGAGATTGTCTCTGAGATTCCTTAGGTGTCTTTATTGAGGGAAAAATCCACATTTACGACAATGGGATGGGATTTGACAAGTGTATGCAGACACTGGTAAAAACACTAAAGCCAACTAACAGAAAAAAAATTAAAAATCCATTACTCTTGTTAGTGCGCATTTGCAAGCTGGTCTGTCCTGATTTTGCCAACCCCTGGCTTTGCTCCTGCCCTGACCACTAATACGCAGTCTGTCATGGATACGTTTATTTTTTCTCATTTATATAAATAAAATTATTATAAAGTGTACATTTTCTTTGGGGAAACTATCCTTAAGTAATCGGGTTTGTTTTAATAACTTGTGTATGAATGGTAAGTTTGTTCTTCATTTCTGAATAGTATTCCTTTACAAATATAACATTGTTGATGGACATTTGTGTGTACTGAGATACTCTATTATTGTATGTTAGTACTATGAACCATATTGACTTTTTAAGATAGGTTTGAATCGATACAGAAATGCAGAATTCTGTTTTGTGAAATAACATACTTGGATAAATACACACATTTTATATTGCTTAAGTTAGTTTAATGTATCTCTTCAAAGGTCTATAACTTCTTCAGACTAAAAGCATTCAACAATTTTTTCTCCAGTCTCTTTATATACAAAACATTGTTGTCCATTTTAGTTGCCTTCTGTAAAATAACATAGCAAAGATTCTTTAACTATAACTTAATAACCTTGATGATTCTTTCCTTCGATCCCTCCCTCTTCTCTCTCCTCCCTCCTTTCAGGCTACTTTCTTCATTTCTACCAAACAATGTGTTACTCTGAAGTAGTATGAGCACATCACTTTTTCCTTCTACATGTGAATGTGACTATCAGGCACTTGTCTTCTTGAGCCTAGCTTTGCAGGAAATATAATGACTCCAGTTGTAGTATGTCTTTACCAACATCATTGTTTCCTTTTTATGGCCGGATAGCTTACACTAAGTTTGTGGATCACATCTTCATGCATTCCTCAGTTGACTGGACAGTTTGTTTTTCACATCTTGGCTATTGTGAACAATGAACAGTAAACAAGTGAGCATAGATGTCTCAATATCTTTGGCCACATATGCAGTAGTGGGTTTATTGTATCATATGCAAACCCTGCCACTCAAAGGGTGCAAGGCTTCCTTCTCCACATCTTGTCAGCACTTACTGTCTTGTATTTTTGATAATGACTATTTTTACTGGAGTTGGGTCATTCCTCCTTTGGTTTTCAGTTTTTCTGTGATCAGTAGCAATACTTTAAGCCAGATTATTATACAACTAAGTTCATTTCTATTGTTTTCCTTAATACAAGAGCATACATTCACACATCTTCATAAAATCAGTGTCTTCCAGTGCTTACCAAGTGGCTGGAGTTGAGCCACTATTTTAGGCATCAGTGCCTTTGGCCATGGGATAGGGAAACTCATACAATTAATGACAAGAACATATATTCATGTATTTTAGTGACTGAGTACAAGAGGATTCAAGGTTCTTGACACATACTTAAAATCCAGTACCATTTTCTCAAATCTTTCATTTCATTTAGATTATTTTTGAATTTAAAAAAATGATACCATTTTAATTTAGAAAAAAACCTAAGATAGTTTTCAGATCATGTGAAGTGAGGTGGCTATGTTGTTACCTATAGGTATCAGTGTCCCATTTAAACTCATAGTCTTGTTCTCAATAGACATACACTTTATATTGTGTCTAAAAGTATTGGCAAATGTTCAGTGTAAATGTAGAGATTGTTTTACAAATATAAAATGGCCTTACATTTCTGTGATGCTATTCTCAGTCTTTGCCTAAGTGCTTTATTTTTAGTTTCAAACCTTATAATGTGCTTCTTGTTTTCCAGATGAGTCATGCATGCAAACAAGTTCTCTGAAGCAAAGACCTTACTTATAAGATGGACATTTAAAATCCACCTATCTCCCCTTGCCACACACACAAAAATCTAAATATCTTTTAAATATAGTGATAAAAGCATATTTTCCAGAGTAAATTAGCATATAGCTACAAGAAAAGTTTTCATATTGTTACAATGGCATATATGAAATTAAGTAAATAGTGTCATAGTATTGTCATAAGATTTATAAAAGTGTGTTTACATACTGTGCATAGGGGATGCTTAAACTCACTGTGCTGCAGAGTCTCTGAACAGTAGAAGCAGCCTGCATTTTGTGGTGCTCCAGACAGTTATGCCTCAACAGAGGTATTCTCCTATAGATGCCATCTCACAACCATTAGAAAATGCATTTTTTTTTTTTTGAGAAATAGTCCAGCCTTCTTAGGAGTGCTTCACAGTAAGCTACAACCAGACTAACCTGATACATGAATCCCAGGAACAAAGCTGCAGGTACAGCGCTCTTTAAGAAAGTGTTTATAAGGAATGTTAAATGTCATAATGCATAATTTATGCTCTCAGTACAGATCTTAGGGAGTTAACCCATGCAGTCAAACTATCTATCATATCACAATATTTAATGTGTAATTTTAATTAATAAAAGGACAACCTATTGCCCTCATGGATAGAGCCGATCAATCCTTTTTAAAAATGTATTTTACTTTATTTTTATAAGTGTTTTCCTTGCATATGTATGTGCACCATGTGCACGACTGCTGTCTAGGGAGGACAAAAGAAGGTGGCAGCTCCTCTGGAACTAGTTATGGATGCTTGTGAAACAGCATATGGGTGCTGTGAATCTAACCCATCTCCTAAGCAAGAGCAACAAGTGCTCTTAACTGTTGAGCCATTTCTCTAGCCATAGATCTGCCTTTTTGGTATCTGATTCTACAATCTGATCCCTTTTAGTGGGTTTCTGGTAATTTTCTACAATGTTATCAGTATGAAAATCATCAGGCTTTTTGATGATTTAAAATAACATTGATAACAGCTGACCCTACTACTACCAACTTATATGAAAGTCGTAAAACTAGCATATTGTAGTTCCCAACATGAAGTCTAGAAAGGTCTTAGACAATAGTTTACACGCACAAAGATTATTCTTTTTATTTTTAATTTTGTTTTCATTTTTTGAGATTATATAATTTACTCCCTCTTTTTGTCTCCAACCCTCCCATGTATCCCCTTAGTTTGAAGTACAGTGTTCTTTATACTCCTGGAAAGTGAAGCAAGCAGACCCTACAGGAGAGCAGTTTAGCACAGATGCTGCTAAAGGATGTAAGTTATTACTTAACCTATTAACACAGCTACTAGATTCAATTGTCTATTTACATTTGGCACTAAATCAAATTGAGCAAATTTAATGATACTGACGGATTGCCTCCTCCATATTTACAGATAAGATGTCTAGCTCATGGATTTGCTTTGTAAAATGTTGCAGTACATGTTACCTGTTTTAGAGTTGTCAATGGCCTCAGCCCTTTGTACTTCATTATAAATATCCCTACCTCAAATTTTAAAATAGGTTATGAAAAATGACCACTTAATAGTCAAGAGTGTTCTAGTTCTTTTAATATATTCTTATTTTAATTATTTTTTTATTTTTGAGATTATTTTGTACTATATTATTAACTTTCTCTGAAATAAATTGTTTTAATTTTGAATTTATATACACTTAGAAAACCTATTTGAAGAGTTTTCTCTATGTATCCCAACTTTTAGTAAAAGACTAAATAATGAAAAGGCAAGAACTTTTCACTCATAAAAATCATACTATTATTATCATTTGCTTTTGTGTGTTTTCATAGTGCCCTATCATGTTCTTGTGCAATAATACTCCAATTTTCAAATCCAAATACCAAGGAAGACAGACTGTCTTACAATGAGCCCCATTTTCCAGATTAATGCACCTGAGAAACATTTATCCTTATTTAATATCCCTTACTCATTTCCTCTCCTGTTACAGGGATAGCACAGCTGTTTATCTGGCAATTATCTTTGAATCTATTAGTGAAATGTCTAAATTAATCATAAAAGGACAAGTGCATCCCAGAGTAACTGTGCTCTGAATATGGGACTTTGTGTTTTTTTTTTTTTTTTTGTCATTCTCACTGGTTCCATATGGCAACCTTGCTTCTTCATAGTGTAAATCATAAATTCATTCCAGATAGAAACCCCACTTAGATGTGCTAGCATCAGCTATTTAATTCTAGTAATTACTAGGCACAGAATATTCCCAAGTAGTTAACAAGTCTTATAACTAGGCATCATGGTTACTATTTATAATACACTGAAATACTTCATTCAGAAGTTTGACAGATTCAATGTTCTGGTTAATAATAAGAACATAGTTTTCAATCAATCTGTTGAACATTGGCTTTTTTAATGCATGTGATGTTTGGCAATGTAAAGACAGGATAGTGAAGATCAAACATGTGAACTGACAAATAGAAAAAGTAAATAAAAAAGCAAATGGGAAGCAAACATAGAGTGTAGCATTGATAAGTTTATTCAGTTAAGGAACATTAGAATTTATAAGATGTAAGCTATGCAAACATGGATATGATGTGTTCTTTTAACATTTTTTCTGTTTTGAAATTAAAATGTAAATATCATTTTCCCTTTTCTCTCCCTAGTCCCACTCATACACCCCTCTCCTTGCTTAAAATCATAGCCTCTAGTTTCTTTTTCTTTAATTGTTCTATTTATATATTTTGGAATATATAAAAATATTAAAAAAAAACCAAAACTGTGTTTTAGGGAGTTCTACATCTACAGGAGGAACAGAGAAACAAAGATGTAAATTACAACAGAATTTTAAGTGGCATCTTTGTGGTATGATGTAGGGAGTTACAAGCATAAAATGGGTACAGATCCATGCCAGGAAAGAGACATGTTTCTCAGAAAGACAGCATTGACCTTTCTACTGCAGCTGATAAGATCATGCGTGAGCAGACTAATATAAATGAGGAAGAAATGGAACGCAAGCATTAATTCCCCAAAGACAAAGCCTAGCGTCCTCATTTAATGTTGCAGTCAGAGGAAGGAGAGGTCATCAGATGTAACTGTGTGTTCAGACACATCTCACTAACAAAATTTAGCTAAGAAAGAACAGCCTCCAAGGGTAACAATTCTTCTCTAAGCTCAATCTTTAGCTTGTGTAGGCTGAAAAAATAGTCATTGGGATGTATAATCAGGGTCTCTAAAGTTACAGCAAAAGAAGAGGAAAATTGCCATTTGTGTTTTTGCATGCAACCTTGATTATCTTTGTGTTCACTTTATACTACTTTTGTTTATGTGTTGTAAATCTGACTGATAAACACAATTGTGCCTGTCTGTACTATTTGTGGTTTGAAACACAGGAAGAAACACGTGCATGTTAAGTGATTTTATTCACTCTCCAACAGACAGTGTCTACTTCCGGCCCCACGTGGAGGAGGATTGATGACATGGGCAGAACCAATTAGAGATGAATTGAAGAGTAGCAATATAAGAACATCATATTTACCAGCTCTGAGGGAAGGAATTGGGAGTGAAGATTTAAAGAGGCAGGTTCACTTGAGTTTCAGTCTGAACTGTTTATCTGGGTAGGTCTTGTTTGTTCATTTGTTTCAAAACGAGTTGCTTAATTTCACTACACCACAGTTTCTTTTATGGTACAATTGTACTAATCGTTGTACCTTTTTCATATATGTTTATAGTACCAAATGTAAGAGAGAGCTTTGGCAACACTGTCCCTTTAAGCTTTGTTTATCATCGTGCCTAGCACACATAAATGTTCTCCATATAAGCTTAAGTGAGAGTGAGGGAATTATTGTTAATAAACTACTAGTATATTTTAAAAGAACTTATTAATAAACAGAGTTAAACACAGCCATTAAAAATAATTATACTCCTAACAAGGCAATGCTTGAAACTATGTGTACACTGCCACAATAACTTGTTGTTTCATTCATGCTACAAATACTTATTGAATAATTTCTGTATTTGCATTCCAAATAACACAAATGAAACTGTGTAAATTTTTGCATTTATGGAATAATTTAAGTCAACTAACATTTAATAAATGCACTTCTATTGCAGAAAAAAAGGGAGCTATTTTACATGGTATTCTAATAATATATTTGAGGTTTTGGTCCTACTACTCTGAAAATATTTTCAAAACTGAAATAAGTATCTTAAAACTTTGAAATTCATTTCCAGTGTGCTAACCTAGTTGGTTCTTTGCTAGAACGGTGCATTGAGGAGTGTAATATTTAAGTTCTCTATTCCTTCTGAGAACCTGAGAAATTTCACTAAATTGTTACTGAAATCTAAATGACAACAATATTTGCTGAAAGAGCTTGGAGAAGTTTTCAGAATCCAAACTAATTATTCTATATATACATAGGGTCTCCACATATTCTACTGAAGGCATATAGAAATATGATATTTCTAATGACTTAAAAACAGATTACACAGCAGAAGAGGGAGACCGAGGTTTTATTTTTAATGTATCTGATTTCCTATTGTTGACCACAATGTGCATGATTTTCTAAGAAACAGGCTGGTATAATAAAATTTTATTGTTAATTAACATTTATACCAAGTGGCTAATGACATCCACATTACAGACTTGAATTCAATGCAGGATTAAATAATTCTAAACTTATGCTATAAGTATACATTTATAAAATTATGTTCACTTAATAAAAGATACGAGTTTAAATTTTAAGGTTTGACTCTTAGAAAAAAAATTGATGTCTTAAAGAGGACATTTCAGAAATAATATCGGATGATATTGATCCCCCATAGCTATTAATAGGCAGTTATTAGTACTGACTTTGAAATTTTATTTGTTAAGATGTACTATTTGAATATCAGCAAGAGAAAAATATAGAATTCATACTATGTTGTATACCATTCACAAAAGCATAAACTCAATTACTACAGAAGAAAATCAGGTACAAAGCAGAAGAGATTCATTTGAGTATGTCTCTAATAAAATTACAAATGGTTATATTATTAACTTCAAAGTGTGGATTAAGATGCCTAGATGACCCCTCACTTATAAATCAATATCAATTAAAAAATAATCATGATGAGACAACTAAACCATGTCTGTGTTACAGAAAAAGGGTTTTCCTTAGTGACAGATCATTGCTACAACCTCTCACACTATTGGGTGATGTTTACCATATGTCCCAAGATTGATAGTGGGATTTAATGAGTTCTTACAAGCAATTAAATAATCAAGAGTTCCTGCTGTTACATGGCATAGCGTGATATAACAGTGACAAATGAGAGAATATCTACAACCTAATCAAAAGGACATATTTCCTTGGGAACAAAATAATATTATCCAACAGTGCAATCACAGTACAAAAGAACATAGGAAGGACACCAACAGAATGAGATAAATCATGTCCTCTTTTCATTATTCTGACTGCACAGTTTCCATTTATTGAGTCATATTAAATCAGAAGGAAAATTAGGCTTGTTAAATATGTTTAACATATCATATGTTGTTGGTTGGTGTATTTATGTGCACACACACACACACACGCACACATGCACACATCCTTAACTTTAAAAATAAACTATTGTTAAAAATCATTAGTAGTAAAATATATTATTCTCTAGACTCCTAAGGAAAACTTATCAAGAATAAAGACTAACAGACATGCTGAAATGTTCAAGGTTGTCACAAGTGGTTTTTCTTGAGAAATTTTAAACTTCTGTGTAAAATGTTATTCTATTGCCCTCCCTAGGTGTTCAACCCATGTAAATGTAACGATTTTTTTCCCTTTCATCTGTGGATGTGAATTTACAATAAAATAACCCATCACCTTTGAGGATTCTCTGTATTAGTATTGTTTCTCTGCAGTAATTTCCTACAAATGTCAAGTAAAATCTTTCTAATATGTATAGGATTTCATGAATAACTTTGCTTGTTTTTTATATTACTAGGAAATGACTCTGTGTTCTATTAAATTCTGTTGAATTTTGAATTCCATTCATGAATCTCAGGAGGTCTATATTTTTGCTTCTCATATTTGCTTTCCTAGAAGCATGTAAGGTGGTAATAAAGAGAATAATAATAAGAAATGTTTATTATAAAAATCTATGCCAGTATGCTCTATTGTTTATTTTATCTAACAAAAACCCTGTCTGTGTTCTCTTCTTGTCTTTTGGTAATCAGGGACTCTGCTTGTATGAAAGTATAGGTAGAGTCTTTAACCCAGTAGGAGACAGCATTAGAATTTGGGTCCTTGCCCTTTGCACTTCCGATGCAGATTCTTAGTCAAAATCAAATATTCTAGAATTTGCCCCCCCCATTTTTTTTTTTTTTTTTTTTTTACTTATCTTCCCTCTGACCATGGAGAATTTATTTGGACTCAGGTAACCCTTGATTACTTCCACTAAAAAAGAGAGAAGAAAATATGTCTCTGTAGGTAGAATATTACTTACCCAATATATTTATTTATATTTTCGAATGTGTATTAGACATATATATGATATTCAAGGCAGTTGTGACCTTTGATGAAGGTACATCCCAAGTGAAGACAATATACAAATAAATAGAATGTTAGGATAAATATCATCTATTTGTATTCATTGATGGAAGTAGTCCAGTGAAATGTAAGCAATCAAAATAAAGCAAACAAAAACAAAACATAACAAAAAAAGGAATAAAGACAATCTAGTTGAGTATATGGCTGTGAAGAGGTTACTTTCTAGAAAAACTGGCTTCTGTTGTGTCAGCCTGAGTCTGAAATATCAAGTTCATATTGGTTCATTGAAAATGAGTCATGAAGGCCTGAAGATTTGGTTAGATTATGGAAGATTCAGGGAACTAAACTTCATTTAGTTTAGAGCTCAAAGAAACTCTAGGAGAATTAATTTTATTAATCAAAGAACAAACAAATAGAAATTTACATTTTTAAAAATCCAAAATGTTTGCTATTCTTTCTGAAGGTTATGGAGGATGAATGAAGAATGTTAAAGTATCGAAGGAAGAAGGTAGTCTGAAAACATGCAGGAGAGTTATTACAACTACAGATGGTGGTGGCCCACATAAGTGTAGTGGTGGTAAAGATGGGCAAAACAAACAAAAAAAGTTCCAGAAAGTAGAAAATAACAAAATAAAAGGCACCATCTCAATACATAAAGATGAAACAGGGGTGGGAAAAGAAAAATGATTGTTAAGGAATACAACTCTTCAGGGTAGGGAGGTGGGTTAATCAGTCTTGGAAATGTTGGATTCCTATACAACATCTAGGAAAGAATGGGCAGGACCAAATCTGTCATGAGGGTTATAGTTTGTAAGGGGAGTCACTGTAGGAGTTGAAATTTTGAGTGTATAGACAACAACTGAACAGATGCATAGAAGAGATCATCATGAGAAAGTAGACTTGTAATTAAAAGATGGCTAGACTGAAAGAATTAAGTATAGTGTGTAAGTACTATGTAATGAGGAGAATTGCATATAAATGCAAGCAGACATGGGAAAATAGATCAGAGTCAAGGAATTTGGCTACTTAGAAGTGAAGACCACAATGCAGTTCAAAAGAAAAAAAAATTCAAGAAATCAAATATTCCAATCCAAAAAATGGGGAACAGAGCTAAACAGAGAATTTACAAACTAGGAATCCCTAATGGCTGAGAGACATTTGAAGAACTGCTCAACAACCTTAATCATCAGAGAAATGCAACTCAAGATGACTCTGAGATTCAATCTCACAGCTGTGGCTAAGATCAAAAACTCAAATGACAGCACATGCTGACAATGTTGTGGGGAAAGGGGACTACTCCTCCACTGCTGATGGGAGTGCAAGCTTGTACAACCACTATGGAAATCAATCTGGTGATATCTTAGAAAAGTTGGAATGGCTCTACCTGAAGACCCAGTCATACCACTTCTGGGTATACATCCAAATGATTCCTCACCAAACCACAAGGACGTCTCCTCATCTATGTTCATAGCAACCTTATTTGTAATAGCTAGAAACTGGAAACAACCCAGATGTCCCTTAACCAAGGAATGGATTAAAAAAAAAAAAAGCAAAACAAAAAAACTGTGATACATATGCACAATGGAATTCTACTCAGTCATCAGAAACAACAAAATCATACAATTTGCAGCCAAATGGATGGAACTAGAGAAGCTCTTCCTGAGTGAGCTAACCCAGACTCAGAACGATGCACATGGCATCTATTCAGAACGATGCACAGGTCATCTATTCAGTTATAATCGGACTTTAGCCATATAGTACAAGATACTATACTACAACCAATGCACCATAGGGAACATGAACATAGATATTTTGTCTATCAGTGAGACACTTTGCCCTAATGGTGCTGCCTTGTAGGTCCCCAGGGTATGATGAGGCTCATGGCCCTCATATGACTGCTGAACTGGAGTGGGGAGTGATATGAAGGGACACTCCACTCCAGAGGAGTGAGATGGAAGGAATAGGGGGTAAAGGGTGGGAGGCCTGGACTAGGAGGGGTGGAAAGAGGGCACTGTGATGGAGATATAACCTAAAGTAATAAATAAATATTTTATTTAAAAAGACAGCAGCCAGGGTAAGGATAATAATGTTCCTCAGTAACTTCAAATCCGTTTTGCTGCAACTGTTTCTTGGCTATTTGGCCATTTATAGAGTCCCCAGCCAGTAGAAACAGTCTATTTTCCCCATAGCTTTCTGTAGTAAAAAGCCTTGGGACCTCCTTAATAACTATGAGTCCAAGGACACTAAAACCAATTTCTAGTGCTCTTATATACACAATTTACAAGTACAGTCTTGCATGATGCCTCATTTTTGAACTGTAAGGAAGAAAGCCAGTTAGCATTTTCTCTTCACTGTCTGTTTTGATATACTTTTCCCAGAAGCAATAATTTACAGAAGCTCTCAGTAGATGGTGGCAAGAGATTAAAGACCAATGTTTTTCTGTTGTGCTTAACCATTAAACAATGGAATAGTCCATCTTTATTCCAGTTTATTCTTCCCATAGAATCTTATTTTGCTCAAAATCCCTCTACTTAAAATGTAAGTAAATAAAACTCACAGTGTTTTTGTCTCTGCATTTAAATTCCAGCAATAGTAATCGTTCTCATCACTATGCTTTCTAAGTGTATCTAGGAGGACAACTCTCTATGACTATTTGGGAAACATGCAAGATACAATTTAAGAATTCTTTATTTTTTACACATTTGATTTCAAAAAAGAGAATTCTCTATTTGAATAATTTTGGTGAAATTGTTAAAACCAAAGTTTTAGCAATGTGGAAATATCACACCTTTCATTTTCATATGATTAAAAAATTACTATAAAGTAGACCAAGTACCTGCAGCATTATCTCATATATGCTGGAAAAACACACTATTACATACCATGTCTATGAGATGCAATGCTCTACAAGCAGTCATCATATCACAGTATATTATTTCACACAATTCATTGCTATATTCCACTCATCAAGACCTCTTAGAATACTAGACACAACTGTGAGAATTGTTTGTAGGATTGCATGTTCTAGAGAATTGGGGACATCTTCCTCTGGTGCTGTCATAACATTCTAGAGTACAAAAACCTACCAAGAGATAAATTACCTGGTCTTTGAGACCTGAAGCAAGATATAAGGCTCCAAATACAACTCTCCAAGTATTCAATGATGCAACACAAAAACCCTAAGTAACAAAAATCCTTAAAGATCTGGAGACAGAGTTATGGAAGTGATTTAATAAAACATTGAAGTGTATAATGCTTAAAAAATGTTCTATATGCACATTCAGAGGAAATAGTTCATGTATAATAAAAGTAATACAAAGATGTTAACAGCTGACACTAAAATACTATTGTCTTTATTTAAGATAAATGAAAGTTTAAAAATATGAAAATTTTAGTAGCATTAAAATCTTTGAGTCTTTCAGAATCAATAAGTTCACAAAAATCACACCCTCATTAAATTCTACACAGATTGCAAAGCTAGCTATAATGTAGAAACAGGCAGACAGTCTGTCTCAATATTATTACAGGAAGGGTTGGTTAAATTAATAGCTTTACATTGATTAAAATATCTTGCATTTTACATGTTCTTAAGTTGGTTCCCACCATTACCTTTCAATAACAGAACAAGTCTTTGGATAAATGTGACTGTATTGAAGTACTAAAATACAAAGGTAGACAAAACACGACATTTACAACATTCTATCCTTGTTTCCTGTCATAAAGGGCTGCCTACCTAAAAAAGACAAGATGTTTGCTTCCGTATATATTTAGTGATTTTTTTTAATGCTTAAAATTTCCTACTGCTAAGAATATTAATTAGTCTTTAATGATAACTAAGCATAAAATATATTACATCATTATAACTTCTCTGGTCAAGTCATCATTTTGTCCAGGTAAGATATTATTTGCCATTGCATGTGATAATGCCACAGGTAGCTGGTGCATTTGTAATCACTGTCCATTTGGAAATGTTCTTTACCAGATGACTAGTCAAATGAATTTTTTGCATATTTATTTAGCTCATTTCCACTTTCATTCATTTAAGAAAACAAAATATTTATGTTACTTATCTAGAAAGATTTCATTCTGAATGTCGATTTTTATGAAACTTGAACATTGGTTTTTATTCAGTATGAATTCTGTTTTGAAACTTTTATTGTGTTTTCTTGTTCTCTTAAATAATTGTAAATTATTTACCTGTAATTTTCAGGCATATTAAAACACATTGAAACATATATATATACACATATATATATATAATGTATATACATGAAACTAAGAAATGATTAACTCTTACTTTATACTTGAATTGAAAATATTTAAATGTGTTGATGATAGGGCACTCAGTCCTAAATGGGATCACTCCATCATTCCTTTCACAACTCAGGGAATATTGGAAAGGAGGAAACAAAATGAATGTAAGAACCTAGAGATGGAGAGATTTCAGAAAAAAATATGTTTTCTGTATATTACATAATCATTGCATTTACTCGCATGACTTTCAGCCCAAGAACTGCACAATATTAGGCCAGTCAAAATTTCATCATGGATGAAGGATGGGATCATGAGGCCCCATCCTCCTTAAGGGACTCTTAACAGCAGTAAGGTCTTGGTGGAGAAAATATCTGCTGTTTTTCTTTGGAATTATTTTATGTAATTTTAATGTCATTCAGAAATTCAGAGTGCTAGAATGGATTAATATATTCCCCTAATGCCATTTCACAATATACATTAATTCATTCAGAGACATATACTAACATACTATTTTTATTTTATATATTTTAACTCTAAGAAAGCATGTCCCAACATATCTTTTTTTCCATTTCTTTGGATTTATTTTTTTAAATAGATAAATTTATTTATTTGTTGCTTCAGGTTACATCTCCATCATATCATCCTCTTTCCCCCCTTCCCAACCCTGCCCTCCCACCCTCTACCCCATAACCCTTCCATCCTGTTCCTCTGGAGTGGAGTGTCCCTACATAACAGTCCCTCACCCCAGTTCAGAAGTCATATGAGGGCCAAGAGCCTCCTCATACACTGGGGGCCAGCAAAGCAGTACCACCAGTGAAAAGTGTCTCATTCCCAGGGAGGGAAAACTAAAAACAAATGAAGAAAGAAATGGGAAGGCTTTTAGAAGATGGAAAGATCTCCCATGCTCATGAATAGGTAGGATCAACATAATAAAAATGGCTATCCTACCAAAAGCAATATATAGATTCAATGCAATTCCTATCAAAATACCAACACAATTCTTTATAGACCTGGAAAGAGCTATTCTCAATTTCATATGGAACAACAAAAACCCAGAATATGCTAAATCAATTCTGTACAATAAAATAAAATAAACAACAGCAACAACAAAACATCTGGAGGTATCACCATCCAAGATTTCAAGCTGTAGTACAGAGCAATAGCAGTAAAAAAACCAGCATGGTATTGGTATAGAAACAGACCAGTAGATCAATGAAATCGGATTGAAGACCCAGAAATGGACCCACACACTTATGGCCACCTAATTTTTGACAAAGTAGCAAAAACCACACAATGGAAAAAGGACAGCATCTTCAACAAATGGTGCTGGTCCAACTGGATGTCCACTTGTAAAAGAATGAAATTAGACCCATACTTATTACCTTGTACAAAACTTAAGTCCAAGTGGATCAAAGATCTTAACATAAAGCCAGTCACACTAAATCTACCAGAAGAAAAAGTGGGAAAAACCCTCGAACTCATTGGCAAAGGTGACAACTTCCTGAACAGAACACCAACAGCTCAGGACCTGAGACCAACAATCAATAAATGGGACCTCATGAAACTGAAAAGCTTCTGTAAGGCAAAAGACACTGTCATTTGAACAAACAGCAGTCTACAGGCTGGGAGAAAATCTTCACCAACCCCACATCTGACAGAGGGCTAATATCTAAAATCTACAAAGAACTCAAGAATTAAATGCCAAGAAACCAAATAATCCAATCCAAAAAAAAAAAAAATGGGGGACGGAGATAAATAGAGAATTCACAAAGGAGGAATCCCTAATGGCTGAGAGACACTTGAAGAAATGCTCAACATCCTTAGTCATCAGAGAAATGCAACTCAAGACGACTCTGAGATTCCATCCTACACCTGTCAGAATGGCTAAGATCAAATGCTCAAATGACAGCACATGCTGGTAAGGGTGTGGAGAAAGGGGAACCCTCCTCCATTGCTGGTGGGAGTGCAGGCTTGTGCAACCACTATGGAGGTCAGTCTGGCGATATCTTAGAATACTTGGAATAACTTTGCCTCAGGACCCAGCCATACCACTTCTGGGTATACATTTCTTTGGATTTATAAAAGAAGAAAAGTGCTTCCTGTTAGAGAAAATCCCACATGAGTGACAGATCTGCTTTATTGAATTTGTTTGTTCTGGCAACATGCTGTTCTAGAGTCACATACTTTGAGGTAAAAGAAAATATGCACTATATTTTGTACATATTCATATTACATAACACTATCTATTATTACAGCACAAACGCGTAGGAGGTTAGTAACAATTATTACTCATAACTGAGGATAAGTGCATACGTTAGACCTTCAACAATTATGAATTTGGAGTATGTGATAATCAAATATTTTAAGTTATAAATATCTTTGTGCATACTTGTCATTGCCACTGTGACAACAATGACTAAATTAATTAACTGTCTACAATCTAGGAGGTGGACATGATTACTACATCATGAAACTGGTTTGTTTATTTAATTACATTTATTCATATCCATATTGTATTTTTAAGTATATTATCATAGTTGCAGTTGTAGAAATTACTTCATGATGGCATTTGTTACATCCTGGTGAACATTCAAAAATGTTCTACAAAACTGACATTCTGCAGATTTATAAAAAAGATTTATAAACTTTAAAGTAAAGTCTGCAATTATTTGGGAGATTTTGTTTATGGTTGTTGTTTTAAACAGATTAAAAACAGACTGAAAATACCAAGGCACAATTTAGGAATGATGTATTTTTTTTTCAGCTTCCTTTCTAGCCATTGCAATTTCTGATAATATCTACCAAAAAGTCTAGTGGACTATTGGAAGAAAAAAGTAATACAACCAAATATCTTTATGATTCAGTTTTTCATCCTTCTTTTGATGCTTTAAACAGGTTGCAAGATTTCATAGAAAGTTTATCCTGTGGCCAGAAAACTACTAAGGATAACTTATGATAACATTACATCATTCCTTGCAGAACATTTCTATTTGTTTGTAGTTAAAATTTCCCCTTATGGTGAAGTGTTAAACTTGATTTGCAAACCTATATATGCTATGCTAACATAAATTTATTTAATTTGTCATTTAAATTCAGTAAGAAATAATGGTTAAAAACAATGTCATGTCACTAAGGTAGCAGGATTCAAGAAAAAAAATATTCTGTAGTTTTACAAAGCTATGAGACAAGATCCTACAATGTACTTCTGCATATTAGGAAAATGCCTGCTTTTAAAAGAAGAGTTCAGTTTTTTGGTTTGACAATTTCATACATGCATATAATGTGTTTTGATTAAGCCTAACCTTCACTCCCTTCACAATCCCCCTACCACTTTCCCTTCTCTACTTTATATGGTTTAATTTTTCTTTTTAGTTCAGTCAGTGTCCATTTAGTACTGCCTGTGTATATATAGGTGAAGGACAGCATCCTGGAGCAAGTGTACTCTCTCAGGGGCAACATCCTTGAAGAAAATCCACTCTCCTCCACCAGCAAACATGTTGCCAATAGCTCTTCGTCTAGGGGTGGGATTTCATGAACCTCTCTCACATCCATGCCTGAGTTCAGCTATCTTGATTTTACGCAGGTCTTGTACATATAGTCACAGATATTGGGAACTCATATGTTAAATGATCCTGCCATCTCAGGCAAAGACCGCAGATGTTCACTACCTCTAGTTCCTATAATCTTTCTGCCATCTCTTCTGCAAAGATCCCCAAGTCTTAGGGAAGGGCATGTCCCGCTTAGAGCTGAGCACTTCACAGTATCTTACTATCTGCGTATTAACCAGTTGTTTTTACTCAACTTATATTCTGAATTAATCATCATTCCCAATTGTTTTATTTTTGACTTACTTATTAAAACTTTTTTTGGACAGAACTGGAGAAGAACAAACCATGTATGCTTAATGATTTAGCATCTATAGTAAAAACCTACTGAATAACAATCATAGTGGTGGAAGGGTTGCATACTGTGCTGGAAAACACAAATAATCAGCAGTTTTAGCAGGTTGTAACCTTATGAGCTATAATAATGACTGGAAAGATATGCTTGCTAGTGCAATAGAGGCATGAATTTATGCAGGCCTTGTGCAACCAACTATAATCTTTTGGATTTAAAACCTGATATCCAATAAAAGCT
Organism: Lophiomys imhausi; assembly: GCA_907164525.1. Classification (NCBI taxonomy): domain Eukaryota; kingdom Metazoa; phylum Chordata; class Mammalia; order Rodentia; family Muridae; genus Lophiomys; species Lophiomys imhausi. The sequence continues at coordinate 8,000,179 of CAJQZJ010001694.1, read as the reverse complement.
CATGCCTGCTATTGTTTTTTTTTAAACACTTTATTTTTTTTCTTCAAGTTACATCTCAGTAACAAACCCCTCCCTATTCCCCCTTCCTATCCCGCCCTTCCACCCTCTTCCCCCCAGAAGTTTCCCCTTTCAGTCCAACAGATGGTTCCTTCTCTTATAACAGGAAGTATTATACAAAACAACAGATATAAATATGCCACATTTATGAGAGTTAAATGGCCCAGTATACCTTCCCAATGTCCAGTTTATACATATTGGCCCCTGACTTTAACATTCTACTATCTAACCATCTCCTTGAGTTTAAAGGTCTATATGTGACTCAACATTCATACTAACTTGCAACACACTTTTAAGAGTATCTTCTTAGATCTATAACACCCTCTTGATTCCTAAACAACTCAAAATTTAACTATGAGACTCTAGCTGTCTATTCTTCAACCACCTCAGAGACCTGAGAGGGATAAATATATTTGCTTATATAGGAAGTGCAGGGCCTGCAGCTTCCAAAACTAAGAAAGGACATACCAATGACTGCCTGGATAGTTCCCATTTTCTCTCCATACATTCCTGCATCAGTCTTCAGCCTCTGGGTCCTGTTTCTATGACAGACATTTGTTGTAGAGCAGGGATTATGAAGGACTTACCTACCCTGTCTTGGCAGAGTTAGGCTGTCGACATCCCTGCTACCAAGTTTTGTCCTTTTTGGACAGCAGTCTGTCTGCAGTTGGTGCAAGGGGTTTTTTCATGCCAACAGATAGGCTTGCCACTAATTCAACCATCTTACAGTGGAGGTTCTTCGATGCTTATCTTCTACTTGGAGTAGAATAGGGGGTGCTGTCAGGCGCTGATATGTCTCGATAGCAAAAAAAAAAAAGAAAATCTTAATTTAAGGTAACAACTTTGAATGCCATATTCTGCAGATCTCTTGGGGTTTTTGAAGATGCCCTATCCATCTCTTGTATTTAGATAAGCAAATGTTGCTTGTCTCTTAGCAACTTGATTACTGGGTAGTTTAGAGAATATCTGTGATAGACTGTCATAGTAGCTAGCAAAGTGACATGTTTTCATGACTAGGAGTTTGTTTTACTTAACTATCCTAGACCATTTTAGACGGTTGGTATCAAGAGGTCAGAGCTTCACATTTTTTTTTTTTTTTTTGGTTTTTCGAGACAGGGCACATTTTATTTTTAAGTATTTCTAGGTATGATACCATTAGGAAGCGTTACCTTTAAATTTGTATCAATATACAAAGATCTATTCAATTGTGGTTAAATATACTCTTAATTACGTATCAATATACAAAGATCAATGCCTATGTAGCCCAATACAATATTACGTCCATATGCAAGGGTCAATACCATTGTGGCCAACTATAATCTTAATTTTGTATCAATATACAAAGATCAATACCGATGTAATCCAATACAATCTTATTTTTGCACAATAAACAATGGTCAATACCACTTTAGCCAAATAAACTAGTAATTTTGTATCAATATACAAAGGTATAAGGGCATATTCAATAATCTGCCCCTTCTTCTTGGACCTTCCTGTGCTATGTCTATATGTCATTTTTCTCAAGCCCATGCACTCCTACATAGGAGAGGAAGAAGGATACAGAAAAGGAAAAGTAGGAATTCCCTGGGGCTAACCTCCAAAACCCATTAAGACAGGACCATTTATCAGCTTGTAGTCTCTTCCTCTAAATATCAGAGTTTTCAGTTATCCTTCAAATAACCAAAAAGAAGGGTGGAGAAACACCTTCCCCACCCTCTGGGCATGGGACGTCGCTCTCTTAAAGTGACTTCCTGCTGATTTGGGTCGTAGTAGACCTGTTTGGGGCCTGAACCCAAATGGAAAAAATTGTTAAAAATGTTAGTACACTCCTTTTATGTTCAGTCCTTCTGTTCTCAGCTGTTTAGATGACCTAAGGGGTTTGTAGGCAGAAGCTGATCTTGCAGGCTTCACTGAGGCTCCTGCCGGGGCATTGTGTAGAGCTGAACTGTCCCAGTGACATTGGATTGCTGTGGTGGTTGCAGGCCCCCGATGGAGACAGCTATTGAGGAAGTCTGCCAGGCAGAATCAACTGGGTCACTCATCCTCCTTGGTGCCTGATTCTGCTCTATGCTGAGGATTCCGCTGTCCAGCCGTCCCCGGGCTCCCCTAATGGACGCTTCGATTCTCCTGGAACGATAAGAACAGAGCCCTGCCCCAATCCCAACCCTAGGAAAATTGCCCTCTTTTTTGGGGGGGAGAGGAGTGGGGGGGGTAGGTAGTACTTCTCCTGAAGCAAATTTGGCCTTCTGACAACATACAAAGCGTTATCTTTCAATCCGGGTTAAAGAAGAAATCATTCTGTCAACTTGGAGCTAAACCAGCTCTAGTGTATATATTTTGAGATCCCAAAGGACAACCTGCCTTGCATCGAGAAGGCCTTTTGTAAGTAGCCTCCAAACCTAGGTCCCTCCAAATCCCATGTGTGTGTCTCTGAACTCTAATTATTGGGATCAGGGACCTGTGTTTCCCATCTGAAGGGATCAAAGATGTGTTCCACCACTCCTGGATCGAAGTCTTTCTCTATTTAGAGTTTGCCCTGCATCAGGCTGACCCTGAGCTCCGGGATCTGCCCGTTTCTGTCTCCAGTGTGCTGGGAGCTGGGACCAAGGGTGTACTCTTCTTGGATGGTGGGACCAAGAGTATGCACCCTCACCACCCCGCTCCGTATGACTCCAGAATATATAAGACCACCAACTCTACGGTGCACCCCCCACCCCCCGTCTCCACTGAAGTCAAAGGCATGGGCCAATACCACAATTCTCTTGGATTTTACCTTAGCTCCACATCTTCTCTACACCTGGAGGTCTGCAAAACCAGGCCGAATGGCTGTATCCTCTATTCCATTCACAGTGTTTCAGCCCTGCCCTGTGTCTTTTTTTTTTTTTTTTTTTTTTTTTTTTTTAGTTAATAAATATATTTGTTTGTTGCTTCAGGTTACATCCTTATCATATTGTCCTCTTTTCCCGCTTCCCAGCCCCACCCTCCCATGCTCTACCCCCTGACCCTTCCGTCTTTTTCGTCTGGGGTGCAGTGTCCCTGCCTAACATTCTCTCACCACAGATCAGGAGTCATATGAGGGCCAAGAGCCTCTTCATTCACCGGGGCCTATGAGGCAATACTGCCAGTGAATGGTGTCTCATTGCTACTGTGGGAATACTAAAAAAAAAGACCAACAAACACACAAACCCACAAAAACAAAGAATATCAACAAAAAAAAGAGAGGAAAAAGAGAAGGGAAAAGGAAAAAGAAAAAAGAAAAAAAGAAGGAAAAAGAAAAAGACAAAAAAAATAATTATGTCCTTGTTCCTTTTGATGTGTTGGTTGTCATACAGATATCTTGTACGATATAGTTAAAATCCTACTATAAGTGAATAGATGCCATGTGCATCCTTCTGAGACTGGGTTAGCTCACTCAGGATGAGCTCCTCTAGATCCATCCATTTGGTTGCAAATTGCATGATTTCATTGTTTCTGATAGCTGAGTAATATTCCATTGTATAGATGTACCACAATTTTTTAATCCATTTTTCAGTTGAGGGACATCTGGGTTGTTTCCAATTTCTAACTATTACAAATAAGGCTGCTATGAACATAGATGAGGAGATTTCCCTATGTCTCCTTGAGAGGTCCTTTGGGTGTATACCCAGAAGTGGTATGGCTGGGTCCTGAGGCAAGGTTATTCCTAGATTTCTAAGGTATCGCCAGATAGACCTCCATAGTGGTTGCACAAGCCTGCACTCCCACCAGCAATGGAGAAGGGTTCCCCTTTCTCCACACCCTCGCCAGCATGCGCTATCATTTGAGGTCTTTATCTTAGCCATTCTAACAGGTGTTAGGTGGAATCTCAGGGTCGTCTTGAGTTGCATTTCTCTGATGATTAAGGATGTTGAACATTTCTTCAGGTGTCTCTCATCCCTTAGGGATTCCTCCTTTGTGAATTCTCTATTTAGCTCCATCTACCATTTTTTGATTGGATTATTTGGTTTCTTGGCATTTAGTTTCTTGTGTTTTTTGTAGATTTTAGATAATAGCCCTCTATCAGATGTGGGGTTGGTGAAGATTTTCTCCCAGTCTGTTGGTTGCCATGTTGTTCGAATGATAGTGTCCTTTGCCTTACAGAAGCTTTTCAGTTTCATGAGGTCCCATTTATTGATTGTTGATCTCAGATCCTGAGCTGTTGGTGTTCTGTTCAGGAAGTTGTCACCTGTGCCAATGCGTTCGAGGGTTTCTCCTACTTTTTTTTCTAGTATCTTAGTGTGGCTGGCCTTATGTTAAGGTCTTTGATCCACTTGGAATTAAGTTTTGTACAAGGTGATAGGTATGGGTCTAATTTCATTCTTTTGCAAGTGGACATCCACTTGGACCAGCACCATTTGTTGAAGATGCTGTCCTTCTTCCATTGTGCGTTTTTGGCTTCTTTGTCAAAGATTAGTTGGCCATAGGTGTGTAGATCCATGTTTGGGTCTTCAATTCGATTCCATTGATCCACTGGTCTGTTTCTATACCAGTACCATGCTGTTTTTATTACTGTTGCTCTGTAGTACAGGTTGAAATCTGGGATGGTGATACCTCCAGATGTTTTTTTCATTGTACAGGATTGATTTAGCTATTCTGGGCTATTTGTTGTTCCATATGAAGTTGAGAATAGCTTTTTCCAGGTCTATAAAGAATTGTGTTGGTATTTTGATAGGAATTGCATTAAATCTATATATTGCTTTTGGTAGGATAGCCATTTTTATTATGATGATTTTACCTATCCATGAGGATGGGAGATCTTTCCATCTTCTAAAGGCCTCTTCCATTTCTTTCTTCAGGGGCTTGAAGTTCTTGTTATATAGGTCCTTTACATGCTTGGTTAGAGTTACCCCCAGGTATTTTATGTTGTTTGTGGCTATTGTGAAGAGGGTTGTTTCCCTTATTTCTTTCTCGGTATATTTGTTTGTTGTATAAAGAAGGGCTTCTGATTTTTTTGAGTTAATTTTGTATCCAGCCATCTTGCTGAAGCTGTTTATCAGCTGTAAGAGTTCTTTTGTGGAGTTTTTGGGGTCGCTTATGTATACTAACATATCATCTGTGAATAGGGATAATTTGACTTCTTCATTTCCAATTTTTATCCCTTTGATCTCCTTTAGTTGTCTTATTGCTCTAGCAAGGACTTCAAGTACTATATTGAAGAGATATGGTGAAAGTGGACATCCTTGTTTTGTCCATGAGTTTAGAGGAAATGCTTCAAGCTTCTCTCCATTTAATTTGATGTTTGCCACTGGCTTGCTGTATATTGCCTTTATTATTTCTAGGTATGGTCCTTGTATGCCCATTCTCTCCAGAACTTTTAGCATGAAGGTGTGTTGGATTTTGTCAAATGCTTTTTCTGCATCTAGCGAGATTGTCATGTGGTTTTTTTTCTTTCATCTTGTTTATGTGGTGAATTACATTGATAGACTTTCGTATATTGAACCATCTCTGCATTCCAGGGATGAATTCTACTTGATCATGGTGTATGATACTTTTGATGTGTTTTTGAATTCGGTTTGCTAGTATTTTATTAAGTATTTTTGCATCTATGTTCATGAGGGAGATTGGTCTGAAGTTCTCTTTCTTTGTTGGGTCTTTGTGTGGTTTAGGAATCAGAATGACAGTGGCCTCATAGAATGAGTTTAGCAGTGATCTTTCTGTTTCTATGTGGTGGAAGAGTTTGAAAAGTAATGGTGTTAGTTCCTCTTTGAAGGTCCGGTAGAATTCCGTGCTAAAGCCATCTGGCCCTGGCCTTTTTTTGGTTGGGAGATTATTAATGACTGTTTCTATTTCCTTAGGTTTTATTGGGCTGTTTAAACTGTTAATCTGATTTTGATTTAGTTTTGGTAGGTGGAATTTATTGAGGAAATTGTCCATTTCGCTTAGGTTTTCAAATTTAGTGGAATATAGATTTTTAAAGTAATGTCCAAATATTTTCTGGATCTCCTCAATGTCTGTTGTTATTTCTCCCGTTTCATTTCTGATTTTGTTGATTTGTGTTCTTTCCCTTTGCCTTTTAGTTAATTTGGCTAGGGGTCTGTCTATTTTGTTGATTTTCTCAAAGAACCAACTCTTGGTTTCATTGATTCTTTATATAGTTCTTTTTGATTCTAAGTTGTTGATTTCAGCTCTAAGCTTGATGATTTCCTGTCTTCTGCTCTTCTTGGGAGTGTTTGTTTCTTTTTTTTCCAATTCACCTAGCTTAGCTGTTAGTTCACTAATATGAGCTGTCACAATTTTCTTTTTGAATGCACTTAGTGCTATGAACTTTCCTCGTAGCACAGCTTTCAATGTATCCCATAGGTTTGGTTATGTTGTGTCTTCATTGTCGTTGGATTTTAAGAAGTCTTTGATTTCCTTCTTTATTTCTTCCCTGACCCAGTGGTCATTCAGTAAGGAGCTGCTCAATTTCCATGTGTGTGTAGGCTTTCTGTTGATTCTTTTGCTGTTGAAGACCAGCTTTATTCTGTGGTGGTCTGATAAGATACAAGGTGTTATTTCAATTTTCTTGTATCTATTGAGACTATCCTTGTGACCAATTGTGTGGTCGATTTTGGAGAAGGTTCCGTGGGGTGCTGAGAAAAAGGTGTATTCCTTTGTGTTTGGGTGAAACGTTCTGTAGATATCTGTTAGGTCCATTTGTTTCATTATCTCTGTTAGACTCAATATTTCTCTGTTTGTCTTCTGTCTTGATGATCTGTCCTTTGCTGTGAGTGGTGTGTTGAAGTCTCCCACTACTAATGTGTTGTGATCGATGTGCACTTTAAGTTTTAGAAGTGTTTCTTTTACGAAAGTAGGTGCCTTTGTATTTGAGGCACAGATGTTCAGTATTGAAATTTCCTCTTGATGAATATTCCCTTTAATGAGTATATAGTGCCTTTCTTTGTCTTTCTTCATTAACTTCAGTTGGAAGTCTGTTTTGTTTGATATTAGGATGGCTACTCCAGCTTCCTTCCTGGGTCCATTTGCTTGGAAAACCTTTTCCCAGCCCTTTACTCTGAGGCAGTGTCTATCTTTCGTAGTTAGATGTGTCTCTTGTATACAGCATAAGGAAGGGTCTTGCTTGCGGATCCACTCTGTAAACCTATGTCTTTTTATTGGGGAGTTGAGTCCATTGATGTTGATGGATATTAGTGACCTGGGGTTGTTATTTCCCATTAGTTTGGTATAGGTGGTGGTACTGTGCCTCTTTTGGTTTAGTTGCTGAGGGGTTTTCTATTCCATTTGTTTTCTTGGGTGGAGTTTTCTTCTCTGGGTTGGGATTTTCCTTCTAGGATTTTCTGTAGGGCTGGGTGTGTGGGTAGATATTGTTTAAATTTGATTTTGTCATGGAATATCTTGTTTTCTCCATCTATGTTGATAGAGAGTTTTGCTGGGTAAAGTAGTCTGGCTGGGCACCTATGATCTCTCAGGACTTGTAGTACATCTGACCAGGCCCTTCTAGCTTTTAATGTTTCTGAGGAGAAGTCAGGTGTAATCTGATGGGTCTGCCATTGTATGTGACTCGACCTTTTTCTCTTACAGCTTTTAATATTCTTTCTTCGTTCTGTACGTTTGGGGTTTCAATTATTATGTGGCGAAAGGAGTTTCTTTTCTGGTCTAATCTGTTTGGTGTTCTGTAAGCCTCTTGGATTTTTATTGGCATCTCTTTTTTCAGGTTTGGGAAGTTTTCCTCTATGATTTTGTTGAAGATATTTCCTGGACCTTGGAGCAGGGAGTCCTCTCTTTCCTCTATACCTATAATTCTTAGGTTCCGTGTTTTCATTGAGTCCTTGATTTCTTGGATGTTGTGGGTGAGAGATTTTTAGCCTTCTCATTTTCTTTGGATGTTGTACTGATTTCTTCCACTGAATCTTCCATGCCTGAGATCCTGTCTTCCATCTCTTGCATCCTATTGTTGATACTCACATCCGTAGTTCCTGTTCTCTTCCCTTGGTTCTCCACTTCCTCTTTTAACTCTGACTGTGTTTTCTTTATTGTTTCTATTTCTATTTTCATGTCTAGTATGGTTTTGTTCGTTTTGTACATTTCCTTCTCCAGCTTGCTTGTTTTTATATGAAAATCTTTCATGGCTTTTTCAGTTTCCTGTTCAAGCTCTGTCACCTTGGCTTGGAGCTCTTTAATGGTGTTGTTCCTTGTTTTGATTTGTAGAATTGTGGCTTCTTTGAATTCCTTCATAGATTTAAGTTCTTCTTGCAGGGACTCTATCACTTTCCATATTGCAGAATTGTCAATGTTTTCATGTGTTTCTGTTGGTGTGTGGTCATCTGAATTGGATGAGCTAGGATAATTCTGCTTTGTTGAGTCATAATTCCTTGATTTCTATTTTTTTTTTTGACCTTTCGCCATTGGATGCATTTAGCTGTCTGTTTTCTGTGCTTGGAACCACAGTGGATGATTTGGTGCACGGGACGAGTTACTTGGCTATCTGTTGTTGCTTACAGGGGGATTTGAAGGTCACTGTGGTTTTAATCGCATGAGGCACTGTGAGCTGGTGCAGCCTATTCCCAGGTTGTGAGTAATGGACTAGGATTGTTTCACTGCTTCCAATTCAGACTTCTCTATGTTGCACTCTGAGTTATCAGCCTGTAATGGTTCTGATAGTATGGGCCTGTTTGCCCAGGCACAGATTCTGTGGGCTTTGTTTATCATCACGGAGGCTGACAGGGTCTGGCTCCACACCTAATATGTCTGGATTTTCTAGGATACAGCTATGGACCCGATTTCTGGTTTCTCTCTAGGCTTCTCACCACAGGGCTGGACTCTGTGCCTGATTCCCTTCCTGTCTGCGCCGCCACGGGTCCCGTGGGTACCCCAAGCCCCTGATCCTCCGGCTGCCTGAGTGGACCTCTCATCCCAGCAGCTCAGCCGTGGTTGCACAGATCCCTGCCCCCGCCCACGCCTGTCTCTCTCCCCAGATGACCTGCTGTGGACTCGTGGACTCGCGGGGATTTGGCCCTTCTAGCCGTGCTCCCTCCCCAGCTGTTCTACCATGAGTGTGCGGGATTCAGCCCCTCCCTCCCGCCTTTGTTTTCCCAGCTTCCCGCGCTCTCTCGGAACCTCCCGCCCTCCACTTCACGAGCGGCTGCAGACCACCCATTGAGCCCCCTGTTTGTTCCTTGCTAAGCCTTCTACTATCTCGCAAAGTTTTTTAAGTGGGTATAAGTTCAACCTGATGTGTGTTGAGCCCAAAAGGCCAGCGATCTATGGCCAAGTGGACCCTGATTCTGCCTGATGTAAGTTGGGATCGATCTTACCAGGCGCCTCTCCAAATGGGAGTTCCTGATCCCGGGTTTAGTGGCTGTGAGCGATGGGGAGAGACTTGCCCTTGGACTTTTAACAGTCCCTTGGGAGCTGTGAGTGTTCGGGGGGGGGGTCTAGCCCCTCCGGTTTTTGCACAGTGCCCAATAACTCTGTGTTTTTTATGGCTGTTTTTTCCCCCGCGTTCAAAATGCGTCACTGTAGGTCGCCGCCATCTTGGCCCGCCCATACCATGATTTTTAAGCCTACTACTTCTACCTAGATCTCTAGAAAAGATATAATCCAGACTGAAAGATTTCCTCTCCTATATTATATGCTACCCTAAATAATTATATACCACACCCTCATTTCTGCTCCCCAAAATATGAGAATATCAGTCCTCCAAACTTGTCCAATAGAGGTACTCTTTTGGTCTGAAAAATAATTTTGGAACAGGCTAAGTAGAGAGGTGGGCCTTCTACTCTGGCCTGCAAGTTAACTAGTTGCTTCTGCTAGGAGGGAGAGCCTATATGATCCACAATGAACTATATCTCTCTTACAGAATCTCAGTGAAGACAAATGGGGAGCCTGATTTCCCATTCATTTGGGAGAGTAACCAGGTTCTGACTCCCTTCTATTCTATTGCTGTGACAATATGCTTGGACAGGAAAAATATAATCTACAAACATAGTCCCAAAAATGTCCTCATAAAATAATTAAAGGCATTCATCATACCATATCACAGATAAATCAATACTTAAATAAGGAATGACAATATAAAGAACCACAAGATGATGGGCCTCTGAAATCATAATTATCTGAGAAAATATGAAAACAATTATATTGATCAGGAAGGAGGTGAGTGAAATGCAGTCCTATAATGCCAGCTACTCCAAAGGCTGAGGCAGAAAGATCCGAAGTTCAATGCCTACCTGGTCAACAGAGTGGGTTCAAAGTTAGCCTGGGTAACATAACAAGGCACTGTCCCAGAAACTGCAAAGTTGTTGAAAGGCTGAGGATGTGGTGCAGTTTTTCTGGTGTATATGTATGAGATTCTGTATGAGGTTCAATAACCAGTGTTACAGAAAAAAAAACACACACACACACAAAATACGCAGGTAAATATCTTTAAAATATCCTTTAAATTATTGCAAAATGTTAGGATGTGTCAGAAAAGAAACTTAAGATATAATAAAGACTAAATGGAATTTATGAAAGTGTAAATAGCAAAAATGGAAAGACAAAAGAAAAGAATAGAACCTTTCAGAGAGAAGGTGAGAATTAACCAAGCTAAACAATAAGGTCAAACAGGATACAATGACACTCTTTTTCCATGTCTTCTTGAAATTCTTCCTTCATTGATCTAGTCTTTGATAGTAAATGTAAAGATCCCTGAAGAAGAGTTTTGCTGTAATTCCTGGTAATGTCACATTCTCTTGTCTAGGTTACAAATACCGGAAACTGAAAACAGAAATGAGAATATCGGATTGGATACATAACATTTGTATTTAGTCCCACATCAGATATTAATTAGTTAGATCATGTAACAACATCCCTTCTCTTTCAGGCTGAGTTCTCTTAAGATAGGTTTGAGTTGCTTGTAAATTAAAACTCATAAAATCAAGTAAATTAATAAGTTCATGAGATTCTTCCAGACGTCTCTGGTTTTCTGTGATTTCCAACAGTAATTTGCAATGAAGTTCCTTGGTGCCATTGAAGTAGCAATTGTTCCATTTTCTAGTAATTCTGCAGGAAAAAAATAGGAGTTAACAGTAAACACTGAACAAACAGCATTGTAATGTGATGAAAAGTAAATACAGAAGGAGGGAACTTTTCATATTTCTCTGAGTGATGAGAATTAATCAAAAGCAACCTGTGTTAATTGAAGAGTTGATATGTGTTTTCCAAAGGAAACTGGAAGACCATTAACAGGTAGAGTTAGAAAGGTCAATATTAATGCTACTGTTAAACACTTTATAAAGTATTATGATCACTGATTTATATAAAACATCATAGTTAATCCTGAGAGAACTCACAGAGTACATAAATATTTGTTCATATGGGGACAAGAGAACTTTAACTTAGTAAAGTTAAATAACTTCCCAGACACTGCATGTGGTGGCAACTCAGATCATTACAGTAGCTCAGGTCAGCTGCTTTCCAAATAGGTTCTCTCTATCCCCTCTTCTTCCTTCCTTCCTTCCTTTCTTCTTTCTTTCGATCTTTTCTTTTTGTGATTCTGGTAATTGAACCTAAGGATTTACGCATATGAGGCAAATGCTCTACAACTAAGCTGGGTTTACAACCTAGAATCTGTACTCTTAACAATAGTATTTGTTGAGATTGGTGCTGTGAATAGATAAGTAACTGTGGAATGGAAAGAAAACACCATCTCAGACTACCTAGGCAAAATGACCACCATAATACTGAAATTAAAGCTAAATTGTTCTTACAACAGTGATGAATTTATTAGGGTATTCAGAATCCCACCTTTGGTCATTCTTTATACCATGTACTTTGCTTCTATGCCAATTCTACAGCATAGAACAAAGCCATTTGTGTACACTAGAGATGCTGCTTCAAATGCAATGAACCTCAGAAGTACATTACATTCAATTAAATGGACCTTAAAAAAAAAACCTAAGAAATGATAGAGGGGCTATTTTCCTAAAAGCGGAATATGATGGATAACGAAACCAAAGAATGAAGAAAGCAGGGGAGAAGGAAAAAAAAGGGGGGGGGGGAGACTGTGTTCCACAGTGGTGGAAACAGAATTTAAAAACAAGAGGCCAGGTGTTCCCAACATAAACTAAATGTGCTTTGCAGTTCAGCTCAGAATCCACACAGAAAAGAACAAGTCCATTATGAGACTCAGCTACAAAGGGGAAGTCAGTAAGAACTATATGAATTGCCTGTGTGTTTCTGAAACTGCCATTACAAAGACCTTGGGAACAGAGGTCTATTCCCTGGCTAGTTATTCCGACAGGAACAACAAAAGAACACTATGTAGGCTTTAGCATGCAGACACTTGTGATTTACTTCAAAAAGCCTGTCAGAGAACATTGTGATGTTCTCTGTCTGGCTCTGCAGTTATCCCAGGCAGCAGGCCAAAGATAAAGACCACTTAAATATTATTTAGAAATGAAATGGCCACTAAGAAGGACATAGTTGCATGTTAAAGAGACATGAAGCCATTTTGAGTCAACTAAGTTAGGTCTAGGGCAAGAATAAATGAATACAAATGGGAAATGATATTCTGCTTAGATGTGGCCCTGTAAGAGTGCTGTGAAAGGCCAGTGAGGAGGCAGGGAGCTGTCAGACCCCTGTCACAAATGTATATCCGAGTAGTATTTAAGCTTCCTGTCCTTTGTATGATTCAAGTGAAAAGTAACACACTAGGGTCGAAAGCAGCCCATGAATTCAAATTGTCCAGTCCAAAGGGGGGGGGGATGAAAATTAATATAAAAAAAAACAAAGCAGCAATCTTGTTTAAGATAGTTTTCAAACTTGGGGTAAATACTGCAAATTTAGAAGAATGATTGAAATTTCCCACACAGGTTAGAAAAATAAATTCAAGAATCAGAAGAGAAAATTAAAAGAAACAAAACCAAAATTTCTTACTATTGTTCTTGCAATATGTGTAAAAATAAGGATATTTTAATAAATACATGCTGATTAATTTCAAGTTCTTGAAGGTTTTTTTCAAGTTTGAAAAACACTATTATATTAGAGATTAAAGCTACAGAATGGATGGATAGATGGAAGATGATAAAAATAGATAGATTGATTGATTGATAGATAGGTAGGTAGAAAGAGAGAGAGAGAGAAAGAAAGGTAGGTAGAAAGAAAGAAAAAGAGAGAGAGAGAAAAGAGAGAGAAAAGAAAGATAGGTAGGTAGGTAGGTAGAAAGAAAGAAAGGAAGAAAGGTAGGTAGGTGAGTAGGTAGGTAGGTAGGTAGATAGACAGATAGATAGATAGATAGGCATGTAGGTAGTACACAAATATATAGTTAGGTATTTGATAGGATTTAGTGAGAGAATTGACCCTGTGATCATGGAGGCTGAGGAACTACTGTCAATCACCTGTAAGGTGAGAGTCAGAGAGCTAATACCATCACATCACTCTCTCCAGTCTCTAGGCCTCACAATACCTACTAGGATGACATACCATTTTAATCATTTCTGAGGAACTATTTGCTGGAGAACATCCTGAAGTTTAAAATTGAAGAAACTGGAATTCTAATGGCTAAAGGGAAATAAGAGGAACTTCGGGAGGGAGGAAGAAAGGAAGGAAAGGGTGGAAAGAGGAGGGGATAAATATGAATTTGCCTTTCTTTGTCTTTTTGTCCTATCTAGATCAATATCTAATTGAATAACTCTTGCTCATATTAGGTGTGAAAAAAATCTTTTTTATTCAGTTCCTTGACTGAAAAGCAAATATCTTTTAGAATTTCTCTAGATGCACCTAGAAATTATGCTTTAGAAGCTGTATGGATATATCTATCCAGTCATGCTGAAATCTACATTTGGCAATAGAAGTCCACTCTACTGATTTGACACTGTGTGAATTTCCTTACATCAGACTTGTATCTAACTAAAGGCAAGATAATTAGTTGTTCCTAACATGATATAACTCTGCTGTGTAGAACAAAAATGGTAGTAATTTATCCAAAAGAAATGAGGCAAAGACCTTAGTGAATTTTTTGTTTTTCTTCAGATTTTATAACTATATTTTAATGTTAATAATATGGGGATACTATATATAAATTCAATACAGATTATAAATATACATTACAAAAGAATATGTTAGAAAAAACAGCTATTAATTTAATATATCATAAATTATTATGTGTATTATTATGATATTGTGTATGCTTAACAAGATAGATGTATTCCACACAGCAGTTGAAGTCCTCATGTCTGTAAGTGGTTACATGACTGAAACTAGTATTTATAGGTATTTCGTTCCTACTATGGATTTTATCTTCCCCTTCCCTTTAGAAGTGCCGCAGGTGGCTGTGATTCTTTATCTGGTAGGGTGACACAACCATTTATTTTTAAAGTGTCTGGTCATTCGTAGTCTTATCTGGAGCTGGAATTTTTCAGTTGCTGAAGTTTCACATTGGCCATCATCACAGTGCAGAACAATGTTAAGAATTAGACTCAGAGCTCATTTATATTCCATAAATACTCTTTCTTAAATTATTGAGTACCAGTCTAGTTCCCTACTAGTAATCTAGATCAGCACCCCATCCAATACTACAACCACCTTCTTACTTGTTGGTGCCGATATCTTAGGAGGTCAAAGTGACTGGGGGCAAGTCCTGCTTCTTGTTCAGTGGAATCATTACTGAGATTTGTTGGAATCATTTCCCCTTCTAAAACTAAGCCTTAAGTATAGCCAAGTAAAAGTCATGGAAAAAAGAAGGTGAGATGTGTTAGTAAGTATATAGTTCTTGTTTTCACCTCTAGTTCCATAAAGACAAACTGCATACCTAAGTGCACAGAGCCTTCTCTAGAACCTGGCTCCATTTCTGCAAGACCCTGACATTAAAAACCTATCATAATTCTCCTTTAATTCAGTGCATCAACATGGTAGGTAATTTTGTGTGACCAGTGAATACTGTCCTAGCTAGATTTTATATAAACTTGACAAAAACTAGAGTCATCTGAGAGGAGGGACTATCAATTGAGAAAATGTGTCCATAAGATTGGGCTGTGGATAGGCAACCCTGTAGAACATTTTATTAATTAGTGATTGATATGGGAGGATCCACTCTATTGTGGGCTGAGTCTCCCTTGTGTTGGTATAAGAAAGCAGGTTAAAGAAGCCATGAGAAGCAAGCAAATAAGCCACAGGTCTCCATGCATTCTATATCAGCTCCTGCCTCCAGCTTCTGGTCTTGAGTTTCTGCCCTGATCTCCTTTGATGATGAACAGTGATGTGGAAGTGTCAGCAAAAAAAACCTTTTCCTCCTCAAGTTGCAAAAATAATCATAACTTAGACAAAAACCATGAGTGTGAAGCTGAAGCTGGAGTGTTTTAGGGCCAAACTGAGTGCCTTGGTTATAATCAATGTTGTGTATAACACCATGACAGTGAATGAAGCATTCTGAAACTTTACACATGGTGCTTTTGGCAGAGGCATATTTGCAGAGAAAGCAAAACTAGACCCTGGACCACTGTTCCTCTAAGAGTTAAACACCATCTTTAAATGATGGAAGTGATCCAATATAATTAATCAGCCACCAAGTAATTGACTAATTATCTCTGGAAATAGTGCCCTGTCAGACCAATACTGGTTTCCTTTGGCTACAGACCGGACACTTGATGGCTGCCATAGCTAGCCCCCCTGTGTTTGTATATAAAAGTTCATGTGTTTGGTGTATGATCTACTCACATCCCTGCCACCATGACCCTTTTGTCTCTGAGCCCATTAGATGAAAGCAGATGGGAGCTGATTACTATTCTCTGAACAAACTAGTGACCCTAGCCATTTGAAAATAAAAGTCTTTCTTTGCTAAAATCTCTTTCTTCGAGTATACCCTAGGAAGAAAAATACCTTCACATCTGTGCTCATTCAGAGAGTTTCATATATGGATCTCTTCTGCAAATTTGTTATTTAGTGCCAGAGACTAAGAGGGTCTGGGTGAAAGTACTGAAACTCCATGTCTAGTGACATATTTGTTGTGCATCCACATGCACAGATGAGAAAGGCAAGTAAGGTTCCAGTTTGTTCCCTCTTGCCCTTTTATAAAGTTACTAAGGAAACACATGAGGAAAGATCTCTCATGACTTGTCACCTAATGGTCAGTCTCACTGAGTTTAACTGCCATTGAACATTGGAGAAGACAGTGCCTTCTCGATTCTCCATATTTTCTTTCTTTATCTGATAACCCAGAACTCACAGATTCCTCCTTGTTTTTTTAATCAACACAGTCAGTCAGTAACTAGATATTTTACTATATCAAAATTTCCAAGTTTTATTGCTGTCTATAAAAATCTTTTCCCCTTTTTTCAATCTTTTACTTATATGTATATTTTTGTACTCATTCATTCACTATTTGTTAATCACAAGTCCTTAGTTTGAACCCATGCTATAATAAAAACCTAAATGTAGTCTTTTCCTTATGATGTTTCTGCATTTCACTTAATAGTGTCAAGATCTAAATAAAAATATCTTACCAAAAGCAATATACAAATTCAATGAAATCCCTATCAAAATACCAACACAATTTTTTACGGACCTTGAAAGAACAATTCTCAACTTCATATGGAATAACAAAAAAACCAGAATAGCTAGATGAATCCTGTACAATAAAACAACATCTGGAGGCATCACCATCCCAGATTTCAAGCTATACTACAGAGCAATAGTAATAAAAATAGCATACTACTGGTATAGATACAGACCAGTTGGTCAATGGAATCGAATTGAAAACCCACACACCTATGGTCACCTGATTTTTGACAAACAAGCCAAAACTGTACAATAGAAAAAGGACAGGATCTTTAACAAATGGTGCTGGTCTAACTGGATGTCAACATGTAAATGAATGCAATAGACCAATATTTATCACCTTGCACAAACTTAAGTCCAATTGAATCAAAGACCCTAGCATAAAACTGGACACACTAAATCTAAGAGAAGAGACAGTGGGGAAAAACTTCAAACTCATTGGCACAGGTGACAGCTTCCTGAACAGAACACCAATAGCTCAGGCTCTAAGACCAACAATCAATAAATGGGACCTCATGGAACTGAAAAGCTTCTGTAAGGCAAAGGACACTGTCATTTTAACAAAATGGCAGCCTACAGACTGGGAAAAGATCTTTACCAACCCCACATCTGACAGAGGGCTAAGTATCCAAAATTTATAAGGAACTTAACAAGTTAAACACCAAGAAATCAAATAACCCAATCCAAACATGGGGTACAGAGCTAAACCAAGAATTTACGAAAGAGGAATCTCTAATGACTGAGAGACACTTGAAGAAATGCGCAACATCCTTAATCATAAGAGAAATGCAACTCAAGACGATCCTGAGATTCCATCTCACACCTGTCAGAATGGCTAAGATCAAAAACTCAAATGACAGCACATGCTGGCGAGGTTGTGGAGAAAGGGGAACACTCCTTCATTGCTGGTGGGAGTGCAAAGATGTACATCTACAATGGAAATCAGTCTGGTGATATCTTAGAAAACATGGAATAGTTCTACTTCAAGACCCAGTCATACCACTCCTGGGTATACATCCAAACGATTCTTCACCAAACCACAAGGACATCTCCTCAAAAATGTTCATAGCAGCTTTATTTGTAATAGCTAGAAACTGGAAACAACCCAGATATCCCTCAACAGATGAATGAATTAAGATGGTGTAGTACATTTACACAATGGAATACTACTCAGCTATCAGAAACAAGGAAATCATGGAATTTGCAGCCAAATGGATGGAACTAGCAAATGAATGGGACTAGAAAAGTTCATCCTGAGTGAACTAACCCAGACCCAGAAAGATGCACATGGCATTTATTCACTTATAACTGGATTTTAGCCATATAGTACAGAATAACTATTCTACAACCAACAGACTGCAAGGAACAGGAACATATACTTTATTACTTGTTAGTGGGACACTTTGCCCTAGTGGAGCTGTCATGTAGGCCCCCAGTGCGAGAGGAAGCTCTTAGCCCTCATATGGCTGCTGAACTGAAGGGGGCTATTGAACTGAAGGGATATGTAAGACACCCCATACCAGAGGAGTAGGATAGGTAGGAGAAGAGGGAGAGGGTGGAAGAGTGAGAGGGTGGGCCTGGGAGGAGTGAAGGGAGGGGATTTTGATGGAGATGCAAAGTATAAATAAAGAGTAAAATAAAACAAACAAATAAAAAACCCCACCAAAAAAAAAAAAAAAAACAAGTACAACAGAGAAAGAGACAAGTTCCATGAAGGGTCCTCAAAGATTCACATATGATTATGATAGGAAGCTTCATGAGGATATTTCTTCTAAAGTAAAATTTGAATGACACTTTAGAAATCAGTTATCCCAAGAAGATGAAGAGACAACGAGGAATAGTGGCACACACTTTTAATCTCAGCACTCAGGAAACAGGTGTAGGTAGATCTCTGTTAGTTTATAGCCAGCCTGGTCTACATACTGAGTTCTAGAACAACCAGGGTTACATAGTGAGGTTCTGTCTCAAAACAAAACAAAACAAAAAGAATATGAAGAGAAGAAAAAATGTGAAAAGAAGTAAAGAAATAAAAATATAATAAATGAAAAATTATATCATATATGTCCAAGTGAACATTTTCAAACAGGAGGGAAAAAAGTAGATAGGAGGGTGAGGGGGAAGAGGGTAGGAGGGTGGGACCTGGAGGAGGAGGAGGAGGGAGGAAACTATAATTGAGATGTAACTTGAAGGAATAAATACATGTATAAAAATCATTTTTGCCATGTGATATTTATTATATGCTTCTTTAGCAATAATTTAAACTATGAATTTTAAAATGCATACAATTAAGTCTATGTATGACATTTATATGTATAGAAAACATATACAATTCATACCCATTTCTTAAGAAGCAATGGCAATTGTATGTAACCTAGCCCAATATTTATTTCTATGTAGAAAGAACTATGAAGCAAAATAAATGCAAATTATCCATTTTCATGGACAATTTCAACCATATGGAAAAATAAACAATGTAACCATGGTGAAAACCTTCCTGTGCTTGCTGAGGAGGAGGAGGGCAACACCATATGCTTTTAAGTACATCTACCCCAGGAGGGCAGTGCCATATGTTCACACGTATGTCACCCTTCTTGGCCTTCCATACATGGCAGTGTCCCATGGGATCTGCTGAATGGGAAAGAGAAAGCAGGTGTGGTAGGAATATGAGGATGTGGTGTAGTTCTCCTGTTGACAGATTTTCTTAGTCCACTTGCTTCTGTTGGCAAGTGCCCAGAACAGCTGCTTTATAGTGGGGCAGAAGTTTCTGTGATGCCAGAAAGTCTCCCCAGTGAGTGTGATTGTGGAGTGCTGGGGGTGTATGCTTTGGGAGTGGACTTTTCCTCTTGAGTCACAGGTGAAGAAAAGGTGGGATTTCCACATAAGACATTACTGATTTGTATGCTCATGTTTGCCTTACCACTAAGTACTGGAAAAATATGCACAGATAAATGTTATATATAATTATAATATAAGTGAAACAAAGTAGTAACAAAAGAGAAAATAAGTTCAGAGAATTCTACCACGCTAAGTTAATTCTACTTGTGATTGCATACCAATATTGATTAAAGTTCAGAGAATGATTTCAGACATCTTGGGTTCATATCAAGGTTATTCATGTGTGATAATTTGAGAAATAATTATTTTATATCATACCAGAAATGGTAGAGAGAAGGAAAGCATCTCTCAAACTCATTCAATAAATACATGCACAAATTATTTGCCATTCAGAGGCATGGTAGAACCTGCAGAAATGTAACATGAGTTTTTTTCATCCAGAAAGCCAACATCAGGAATAGGTGGGGGACTATTCTAGAGTCCATCTCAAAATGCTTTGCTTCCTCTGTGCTTTCTCCTCCACAAAATCTTTGAAATGTGCAATCTCTTTGTATATAATTTATGACTCCTACTACCTATGGTTACATTAACCAATCTCTGTACAGAGAGGAACTGTTTTAAAGTCTATGATTCTGCTCTCTAGTTCAACTAATAAAATAGTTACTGTCAATCTTTCAGTGTTTTCCTTTACATTTCAGCTTCTGTCACTAAGATAAAAGATAAATCTGGAGAAAAGTTAACAGCTATGGGCTAAAGAAATGACTCAGTGCTTTTATTGCAGAGGGTCCATTTTGGATCTTACTACCCAAATGGTAGCTCACAGTAGTTTTTAACTCCAGTTCTAATGGTCCAACCACTTCTGCCTCTGTGGGAAGCAGGCATTTACATGGTGATGCATATACATGAATGAAAATACTCAGATAAAATAAAAATAAGTAAATATTTTTTAAATTAACAACTGTGCCTAATAATTAAATGTACATTTTGTCTCATGCGAGTAAAGTTTGAGCCTCTAACAGATAGATATTTCTCTTTATCATTTTAAGACAAGAATAATTTGAAATATATTTGTAAATAGACTTTGACAAATGGAGAATTTGGAGGTACTTTGTTAGAGATTTACCAGAAAATTGGAGACATTTTTCTTATTTTATACATGGGAACTAAAACCACCAGGAAAGTTTGGTGACTCTTCTTGGCTGGTCAGGCAGCAACTCCAAGATCATAGCAAAGCCTATTTTATCCTAAAGCTGAAATGTACTTTCCAATCATGTGGCATGTTGTGTGTTATTGATATGGAGCTAGAGAGAAACTGTTGACACAAAGGCATCCTAGTGGACCAACAGGGTCACCT
The DNA here is from genome assembly GCA_907164525.1 of Lophiomys imhausi. Classification (NCBI taxonomy): domain Eukaryota; kingdom Metazoa; phylum Chordata; class Mammalia; order Rodentia; family Muridae; genus Lophiomys; species Lophiomys imhausi. The sequence goes on along the minus strand of CAJQZJ010001694.1, from coordinate 7,979,439 downwards.
GTCCTAGAAACCAAAGATATGAGCAGTAGCTGAAGGCAGGGAAGGAAAGTTATTCATAGTATGTTTGCTAGAACAAAGAGAGCTTTGATAACTTAAAGTCTTTTTTCTTTTTTTCAAATGCCCTGAGTGATCTGTTTCAAATCTAAGTCAAGTATTTGGAGTTTCTATTGCAGTAGCACATGCTGTCTTGGTCTGGATGATCAGTATCTCAGCCATTATCTCAGGATCTGCCCTGCAGAGCTATGCTAGACAGTCCTGTTATTGGGGGGCAGTTTGAGTTATTTGTCTTGGCATATTCATCCATCAGCTGTAGGACATAAAGAGTCAGCAGAACTCAGAAGGAAGACAATAAAACAAGATGGTAGCAGAAGCCACAAGTATTGAGTAGGCCATTGACTGGAATTGCTTCATAGGATAATGAATCAATACTTTGTTTTGTTCTCACAGGCAGATCATTCTAAGACCTGAGTTAGAGCCTCTTAGAGGGCTCTGCCACCATGCCATAGTCACCTCATGACCCACATTTATGCTGTTTTTCTCCTTCTCTTTAAACTCCTGATGCTTTTTACCTTTAACCTATGACCATTTTATGAAATAAAGTTGCACAGAGATGTTTTCAGCTCAGATTATGCAGTCGTAGAGTCCTGAAGATTATTTTTCATATCACACTTTTCTCCCAATTCTACTGAAAGGTTTGGGCACCAGATTAGCTATTCATGCTTGAGTTTTTCAGTCCATCCCTGAGTCACTGAAGTAGGTACATTTTTAAAGCTAGAAACTCCCTTTCTTTCATTTCTTTTTCTCTAATCTTCCTAACCAGACTTTCCAATCTTTGTATCTCTTTACTGCTTGGTAGGTTTTCTGAGTTCTCACAGCTTTTCTCTGTATTTCCTTTCCATCAAGACCTGAACCCATAAAATGATAAATTAATCTACTGTACAATATGGCATGAATTACAGGTAACAATGTGTTTTGTGCTTTGTAAGATTTCCTCTTGGAAACAGGATCCAGGCCACTTCTATGTTATTTTTAATACTGCACAATTTTAGTTTTTTTTTTACTAATAATACTATTTTTAAAAAATCATACTTTAGTTATTTTTAATACTCCAAATAATGTTTTTAAAGATTGAAGATGAGACCAAAGGAAAATAAATGGTCATTAATCTGTCTTTTGGAAAAATTCTGTGAGGTAGTAGAAAACATTAACTTATATTGAAATAACTTTTATCAGCATATGTATCAACATAATTTGTTGCATTAAAATTTATGAAGTCACAATTTTATAGGATATAGTAATTGCTATGAAACAGTGTTTTGGTCAACTGTTAAATAATAGTGGTGTTATATTTTCTATGGTTATAACATGGCTGTCTTCAATTGCTTAAGAATACCAAGAAAATTGCTTAATGACAGACTCATCTACAAAAGATTTCTTAGAATATATCCCCAAATGAAGGTGTTGAATGATCATATATTTTTCTTAAGGGTCTTTTTCCTAGATAGAATGATATTTTTTTTCCTGGTTCATAAAATAAAGTTTGTTTCTTTTTTATATCGTCAATTATATAACATAATAACATTTTTAAGACACAAAGATAGAACAGCAAAACAGGCTGAGGAAAGCAAGAGTCCCCAGCATGCTCAGTGTGATCAAACAACAATGGAAAATGTCACAGCAATGCTCATTAATCAGCAATGAAATGGCACATTTCGTTCTGCTTGAAGTCAAGCCACAAACATGACTTAGATCCACTGTTGGCAGCAGCACAGAAACATGGAAGAACCTATGCTACCCCACTATGCCTTTTCACTAGCAGCCTGAGTCATTCAGAAGTTACATTGCCAGAGTAAACAGGAAGGGACCCAGACGAATGTCACCACAGCTAGAATCTCTTGAGTCTGATAAGTCAAACAGTACTATGATTGTTTTCAAGTTTACTACAAGTCAAGATGTTATAGCAGCACTTTACTATTCACTGTGAAACAAATCTAAGTAAATTTTGAAGTTGAATTTTCCTTTAGGGTTTCAGGAGAAATATTTTAGAGATGTTTAGAAAGTAACTTCAAAAGAGAAAAAAGGAGATCTAAAGTAACTTTAACTCATGAGGTTCAAGCCTAAAGTAATTTGCTGTGGCAAATCTGTTTATATAAATTTAAAACATCTGGAGAATTTCAGAAAATCCTGTATTCCCATTCCTCTGACTCTGACCCAGAAGAGAAAAGTAAGAAAGAAAAAAGAAAGGAAAGAAAAGAAATATAAATATTTTTTCAACATTTATTTATTAATTCAAGTTATATCTCAATCACAACCCCCACCCTCCTTCCCTTCTGGTCCTGCCCTACCACTCTCCTCCTCCTCTCCCTCCTATCCTTCTCCTTTGGTGAGGAGGATATGCTCTCCATATGCAGCCCCCTCACTTTATCAGTGACATGAGGAATAAGACCTTTCTCTTGCTCCAAGGCCTGGCATGAAGCCCAACTAAGGTAAGGTATCCCACTAACAGGCAACCGAGTCCATGACTGAGAGAACCCACTCCCCACCTGTAGGGGATCTGTATGAAGACCCAGTTGCTGCTTATCATCAATATATATGTAGGAGGATCTAGTTCTATTCTAAACTTTCTTCTTCTTCTTCTTCTTCTTCTTCTTCTTCTTCTTCTTCTTCTTCTTCTTCTTCTCCTTCTCCTCCTCCTCCTCCTTCTCCTCCTCCTCCTCCTCCTCCTCCTCCTCCTCCTCCTCCTCCTCCTCCT
>CAJQZJ010001694.1:7896664-7976677 GCA_907164525.1 Lophiomys imhausi | reverse complement strand
CTCCTCCTCCTCCTCCTCCTCCTCCTCCTCCTCCTCCTCCTCCTCCTTCTCCTCCTTCTTTGTTAGTGTTTCAGTCTCTGTAAGCCTCTAGAGGCCTAGGTTGGTTGGTTCTGTTGATCTTCATGTGTTTTTCTTGTCCCCTCTAGGTCTCTATTCTTCCTCCCTCTCTTATATAGGACTCACAGAGTTCCACCTAATGTTTGATTGTGCATTTCAGCATCTATCTTGATGCTCTACTGGGTGGATATTCTCATAGAATGGTTATACTAGGTTCCTATTCCTTTGGGTCTGTGGGTTATAGGATAGTTATCCTGTACTACATGGCTAACATCCAGTTATAAGTGAATACATGCCATCTGTATCTTCCTAGGTATGGGTGAGCTCACTCGGATGAACTTTTCTAGTTCCATCCATTTGGTTGCAAAGTGCTTGATTTCCTTGTTTCTGATAGCAGAATAGTATTCCATTGTGTAAATGTACCACAATTTTTAAATCCATTCTTTGGTTGAAGGGCATCTAGGTTGTTTCCAGTTTCTAACTATTACAAATAAAGCTGCTACTAACATAGTTGAACTGATGTCCTTGTGGTTAGTAATGAACCTTTTGTGTTTATGCCCAGGAGTGGTATGACTGGGTCTTGTGGTAGAACTATTCACAGTTTTCTGAGATATTGCCAGATTGATTTCCAAAGTGGTTGTACATGTTTCCACACCCACCAGCCATGAAGGAATATTCCATAAAGGGAATTATTTCATCCTACCTATTATCTCCTCCTTCCACTCACTGCTATAAATAAACAATTGTTTTCTTTCTCAATGCAAAGTAAGGTAACTAAGACATAAAGTCAAATGAAAAATGCAGCATTTGGATCTCCACCAGCCAGTCTGTGAGTAATCAATCTTCCAGAATACTTACTGTATGTATACAAATGTCTCCATATCAAATTTTAAGCAAGCTATTTCCTAAGATTTCATGTATAATGGGATTAACCCTAGTACTATTTTAATTCAATTTATTTATTTATACTCTCCATTATCATACTGTTTAAGATAGCTTTATGCATTTTAATATTATCTTTATAAAAAGTCTAGACTTACTATTTCTTATTTAAGCAATTTTACAAGCATCACTCCTTTTAACAGTATGTAAACCAATGCAATCACTAGATTTAAATACTGATTTGAATGTCTAATATAATCCTATCTGTGTTTTATGAATCTGCATACAATAAGTGCTTTCAAAAATGAATGTCTTTTACAGATAGGAAGGAAGTCCAATTATTCCTATTTGCAGAACATTGCTCCATATGAAGTCTAAAGGCTGTATAAGTTGATTATTAGAACACATGAGCTACAAAATCAACAAACTAGTAGTATTAATATACCAGTAATGAGCTTACTAAGAAAAACATCATGAAAGTAATCACACTTATAATAGCTATAAAATAATCAAATATACACAAAAACTTAACAAAAAGTAAAAAAAAAAAAACACCAACAAAGGCAACAAAAGTTACTAATCTCTGATAAAATGAAATAAAAGGACATATAAATATAGAAGTCTATCTCATGTTTATGATTAAAAGAATTATATTTCATATGACCCAAAGTGATTCACAGATTTAAATGAAGTCCCTCCAAGATACCAATGAAAATTTTTACAGAATTAGGAAAAAAAGTCTTAAAATGATATGTAGGGACACTCCACTCTGGAGGAGTGGGATGGAAGGGATGGAGGTAGAGGTGGGAGCACGGGACAGGACTGGGAGTGGTGGAAAGAGGGTACTGTGATGGAGATGTAACCTGAAGTAATAAACAAACAAACAAAAAATGAGGCACCAGCAGGAATAAAAAAAATGTGTATGGAAGAATAAAACATCATAAAATAACTGAAACAATAAGGGACAAAAAGTATAAAACTGAAGATATCACAACACACAATTTTAAAACACTGTCTGGAGCCACATAACAAAAACATTGTCAAATAATATAAAGCATTTGCAACCAGAAATGTGTGTGCATAACTGATAACACTATAAACACAGAAATAAATCTATATCTCTACAGTCAGTAAAATTATGCTAGCTGCATGCATTGGAGAAAGAACAGCATCTCCAACAGAGGACATTAGAGAAACTACATATCTATATGCAGAGTGTTGACATTTGACCTCTGTCCTATGTCGTATATAAAATGAAAAATAATAGTTCAATCAAGGAATAAGGAGATATTGATGAAATTTCACATGGCTCCACCCCTAGATGAAACATTACAGGCAATGCCTGCCTGCAAAGAAAGGGAGAATCACCTTCTCCAGTGACAAAAAGTGTAACTGGTTAACCAATCCTAAAGGAACAATACAACTAATACAATACTAAGGGGACAACTAAAACGTGTATGCACAAGCAGGACTAAGTTGACTCTATAGAATTTATATATGTTGATAGTTGCTGGGAGAAGGGTAGAATCATTTATTCTTGAGGATGTGACCACTGGTAGGTTTTTCATCAGAAGATGGTCCTACATCTGTGCACATGTTCACAGTACTAATGTAATGGATTATCAAAAACGAACAAACGCAGGGCATAAAGTTGGGAGAGGTTGATGATGATAGGGAGACTAGGCAAGTTGGAGGGCAAAGGAGAATAGGTATCATCATATTTTATTATATACGTGTATTAAGTCTTCAAAAATAAAGAAAAGTTAAGAGTAAAGAAACGGGAAAGTAATCTGAATACACATTTTTCAAAATGAAAGATACAAATAATCAATAAAAATTTTTAGATGCTGAATATCATTAATATTCTGAGAAAGTAAATAAAAATTAACAAGCATCTTATTATGGCAGTTAGATTGCATATGAATAAGTGACAGTCATTACAGAGGACAGTACAGAAGTTCCTCAAAACCCAAAAACTCAAAAACTTATTATCTGACTCTACCACATCTAGCTATAGATCCACAGGAAATTAAATCACCACATCAGAGACACTTACATGCCTGTGTTTATTGCTTTCTAAAACATTCACTTCAGAGCAATGGACAATTTACTTTTTCTTCCCTAATTTTGTTTCAAACTTAGCATTTCTATTCTGATTTTTTTTCTGATTTTATTTCTAAGAGTTTGCCTCAAGACTGTCTTTTAGGTTGGATAAGGGTCATCAATCTTGAAATATAAGCTTAGTAGTGTATATGTATATATACATTATATATAATATCCCAAAGATAGATAGATGATAGATAGATACAGAGATAGATACATAGATATAATCTTTTGAATGAGTGATTTACATTATTTTGGGAACTTCTATTTTTAAGGATCTTTCAAGAGTTTTAGTGAATTATTAAAGTGTAGTCTTGGTTCACATAAAATGAACATATAGGTTGTTTCCCTTTCTTAGTTATTGTGAGTAAATGGGCAAAGGACATAGATAAGCAAATATCTCTGACATAGACTATATGACAATGCTTTATAGACTTATCAGGGATATTGGGCCCATTACATCTCAACAATATGGTTACCTAAATGGTACATTCATAATGAAAACACTGGCCAGCATGTCAATGTGGATGGGGAAAATTTCACAAAGCCCTGGCCCTTTATGAAGTGCAGGCAATCACTGGCTGAAGAAAAAGAAGAATCCATCTTCTCTAGGAATAAACCCTGTAATAAGTTATCTGATATCAAATAGACAACCCTAAATACACATGTATACAAGCAACAATTAATGAGCTCGGTAGGATATGTGTGTGTGTGTGTGTGTGTGTGTGTGTGTGTCTAAAACAATAACTGTAAAAGACAACGCCATGTATTTGAAAAGGATTGGGAGGACACATGACAGAAGCTGAATAGGGAAGGGGTGAAAGTGATATTAATATGGAACACATGTATGAAACTCAGAAAATTTCAAAAAACCATAGTTGATATACAAGACATAATAGACAGGAATGGATGATCGGGAAAGGTTAGTCAGCCAGAACAATGTTGCAGTTAAGGCGAGATACATAAATTTTCTGTTGCATTATATTACAGAGTGTTATTAGTCAACAATATGAGTCTTAACTAAGTGTAACATTACTCCTCAGCCACCAAACCCATATTATACTCCCAATATTTTAAACACTACTTTTTAAAAATGTTTATTTATTATTTCAAGTTACATCTCCATCTCTCCACCCCTCCCGGTCCCACCCTCCCACCCTCTCCCCGTCTCCCACCTATCCTACCCTTACCCCTACATATCAGCCCGCCTCAGTTCAACATTATAAAATTTCTTTTTTACTTTAACTATCTTTTTTGCAGTAGTACCCTGGGTGGCCTGGAAATCATTATGTAGCCCAAGCTGGTTTTAAACTCACAGAGATCCACCTGCCTCTGCTTTCTGAGCACAAGGATTAAAGATGTTGAAGCAACATGAACCATTGGCAAATTATTTTTTAAGGATTTGAGTTTCTGGTAATAACCTCCTAATAACCTAAAGGAGTTTAAATGGTGAGAAAATGTTGAACATGTTGGTACACTTTTTGTGTGTGGTTCCCTGGTGCAACATGCAAGGAGGAAAAGGAATAATCTTCTCTGCAAGTTCAGCTACATTGAATCTCCTCTGTTCCTTTTACAAACTCCAAAAGCAACTCTTCTCCAAATACTTTTGTTCAAATTCTAATCCAGGCTATGAAAATATTTTATTTTAAATATTTCAGTAGCCCATTAGTGAAATGAACCATTACAGTCAACCTGTCAAAGCAATTTTCAGCATCATTGTCAAAAACTTCTAATAATGTACACCAAGTAACGATGTCACATTTGATAGTCTCCTTCCTTAGGGTGAAGTTGAGTCCTGTGGAATTTCATGTGAGTGGTGATGGCAGGTGACCTTATTTCTATACACAGATCATTGGTTGGCCTCCCAATGCTCCCAATAAACCCAAGAACCAAGAGGGAAGAGTGATTCCAGCCTTAGGCTTGTTGATGAGAGGCAAAGCTCCTTCACTGTTTAGTTGAACCTGAGGACTGGGGTAGCTTCTATTTCCTCAATGTTTTCATTGGGATTTGTAAAGCCTCATTACATTCTAGAAATCAACCCATAAGATGTATATCATATACCACATGCTACGTGACTGAATATCCAATGCCATTTTTCTTTACACAGCTAATATTTCTTTTTTTATTATTATTACATTTATTTATTACTTCAAGTTACATCTCCATCACAACCCCCTCCCTCCACCCTTCTTGGTCCCACCCTCCAAAACTCTCCCCCTTCCCACCTATCCTACTCCTCCAGTGTGGGGTACCCCCACATATCAGCCCCCTCATCAGTCATATTAGGGTTAAGAGCTTCCTCTTGCACTTAGAGCCTACATGGCAGCTCCACTAGGGCAAAGTGTCCCACTAACAGATAACAAAGTCCATATTCCTGTTCTTTTCAATCTGTTGGTTGTAGGATACTTATCCTGTACTTTACTTCCAATTTCTATAAAATGCTGCAAAATTCATTGGTCATATGACCTTGAAATGAATAGCCTTTAGTCCTACCATCTGGAAGGCTTATTTTAATACTCCTGTAGATATTTTTAGCATATTTATTATTGTTATTTTTATTATATGTATATGGAGGGAGGAGTATGTGCATATAAGTACAAGTGCCTGTGCCATCAAGAAGTGATGTCCTGGTGCTGGGTTGCAGGCAGCCGTGAGGACTATCAGGTGTGTACACATTGAACTTAACTTGAATCTTCAGATGAGTAGTATGTGCTCTCAGTCTTAGAGCAAAGACCCTGGCCCTTTCTTTAGGCATGTATGACTTGAGACAAATTATATATGAAGTTACAAAAATAACCCTGAATGACCTCTAGACTTTTTTCTAAATCTTTTTATCAGTTAAATTTGAATATCAGTATTCTTTGGGGTTTTTGAATGGTTCTCTATTATTCTAGTTACTTATCAGTAAGGAATAAATCATGAGAAAGTGTCTCACAATAATACTACTGTTCTTATAACTGACTGTCTCATCTTTCCCAAATTCTTTCTTGAAGTATCTGTTCCTTTTTGGCTCACTGATAGTAGGAGGTTCTCTGATGGTTTTGATCATCTCACAGACTTCAAGAGGAGTGCCTTGCATTTTTAGAGCCTGCTGAGTTTTCATTCATGCTTCTACCACATGGATCTTTTCCATGTGACCTTTCAGTCTCAGCCAATTTTGCCTCATCTTATCCACTAAATAAGCAACATGGCCAACACACATTTAAGAGGATGGTGATGTGCTCTTGCATGTGATGAGAATGGTAATATGATACTGCAAATGAACCTGGCAGGTGCTATTTTAGTATTTTAAACAATCTTGCTTCTGTACAGAGCAATTTGTACTCTTCTCTTGCAAGATCCAAACTGTCTGCAACTCATTGCCTCCAACATCTTATCCAACTTCTGTATTAACCTTAATATGGAGCATTTGATTTCTGAATTTGGTGGATGGGATGAGAAGGCTTGTGCACCACTCATCTTTCTGGATCCTCTTCATCTGGAGACTTGTGAAGTCCAAAGGCAAGTTGTCTGACACTCACCCTCAAAATTCAATGATCAGCAAAAAGAGTATAACCTCAGGGACACCTCATCCAAAAGAAGGAGTCAAAGATTTGTTTATTGCCTAATTCAGATCTAGCTTGAACTCCAGACAAATCTGTGTTCTTAGGACTCTCAAAGGCTCATTGCCTTTGGGGAAACCTATTCTAGCTACTGGGCAACCCAATACTGCCCAATATTTCCACCTAGAGAATCTTTCTTAAATCGCAATGAATGGTTCCTACCTTTTTTGCCAGGTTCCTACCTTTCTAGCCATTGGTCAACTGTTACCTTTCACTTGAAAATCAAATTGTCAATCCTATCTATGTTGAACTTAGACTCTGGGGATGAAGTTTAGTGGCAGATCACTTGCCTAGAGTTAAAAAAAAAAGAGAGGGTGTTTATTTTTTTTCATATATCTCTCATAGAGCTTATTATATTTGACAATTCAGTTACTATCTTTTATGCTAAATTTATTTACTTAAACAGCACATGCCTCTATCAACTATAGCAACATTTTATAAAGGTGAAAACTCATTTCTTATGCACTATTTAATTTCTCAATCTTAATACATAAACTAGCACTTGGTAGAGTATGTTTATCAATAAATGCCTACTAAATGAACAAAACTATCTCAAAACCATCCTTCAAGGATGTTTCCTTGTTCCATAGATAAAGAAAGAATAAGGCTTGTGTTTGTAAGTTGCTTGCCAAAGGGCACACATATTCAGACAAGCGCAGCTCCCAGCTTCACTGGGCTAGTATGTTCTTCCCACATCTCACAAATGACAAAGGATGTGCCCTTTAAGGGCTGCTGTTTCTGGGTCCTTTCTTCTTGCCTCACTGCACCATTTCATGGAACTTCAGGTCATATTATATCACAGAGTTCAAGAAGAATGCCAATGACTTTCACCTTGCTTTATTCCTGTTTGTAACTTTTGCAAACACTGTGTATTATTCAATAAACAAGCAAACAGGAGCTGGCAGATGAACCTACCCTATGATGATAAAAAATACAGTGAGTATATGCCCCGTGTCTATTTCCCAGTGGCTACTCACCTTACAACATATTCTCCAGGCAGGGTTTTGAGGTCTTATTATAGAAATAAGGGTACTGTATCTTGAGGTGAATGAATGTCAGCACTTCCCTCTCAGATAAGTAACAAAGTACACTCTCCATAAATCATATTTAATGTAATTTTATATTACATAATAAAGTCATGTAATTAACTGTGGCTATAGTACCAACAGCTCTTTTATTAACAACCCTAAAAACATGAAGTATATAATGTAACTGAAATAACACTTTATTCTACTCCATACAAATGCAGGAAGCAATTCTACTGTTAACGTAAACCATCATGTCCCAGGTAAGATGCAAAGAGAACTCACTGACAGGACCATCCATGCGAACTACTCTTTGAAAGGAAGAAAACTTTCTTTTTTCTTATCTATCTCCAGAATGGTCTGAGATGGTGACTAACTATAGCTACATACATGACACAACCAGCAACTCCAAGGTGTTTAAAAAAGAAAAAACTAGAAACAAATGGTTCTCTGGCTTGATCTGAAGTATTGTGATTACTTGGAATGATTTTTGTGCATGGTAAGTGACCACATTTACCCCTCCTTAACTGCATCAGAGTATCTGTACGACTCTGGGAAAAGCAAGAAGACTTTTTGACCTTAGCTTTCCTCATCTATAAGCACACACTTACTGTAACCAACCATATACACTTATTGCATAGACTGCTCTGAGTAATTATTAAGGCTATCATTGAGTGATGCTTATTAACTAATGGAAACAGTTCACATTAAACATGGTATTAATGTGAACTTCCATTTAAGTTTTTAAACTTTATTGAGGTATACAGTTTTCATATTGTTTTTATTGATTATTTGGGAATTTCGCATCATGAACCCTGAACACCCTTACTTCCCAGTCCTCCCAGGCCTGCCCCTCCACCCTTGGTACCACTCCAAAAGATGATAATAAAAGAAAAAAATTGAATTTGTGTTGCTCACATACTCACTGGACTATCAAGCTGATGGCTAGCCCTTTAAAGAAAACTGAATCCTTCCATACCTGCACCCTGCCAGAAGCCATCATGAGCTACAACTCAGCATCCTTTTCAGGTTTTAAGAGTTCTCTTTGATGGCTTTCTGTCTATAATGTTACTTTTTTGGTAGGTGGTGTCAGGATAGGAGCTGTCACAGAAGCCTTCTATGACTGTCTTTATCAACTGTGAGTCTGACATCATCAATATCATGGCAAAAGTAGCTTTTTTGCCCTTTCCAGTCAATGGGAGCATGAATCACGGACTTATACATGGTGCTGGTGACAGCAAGGACCACATCCACATGACACCCAGCATCAGTATGTGCCACCAATCTCAGCATGGTGTCCTGTGGGAGTACAGAGGTCAGACATCAACCTGGTCCTCTGTTCCTACTAGAGCCATGGACAAAATTACAGCCATTGGCAGTAGCATCGGCCATCAACATGGCCTCAGGTGGCAGCCCAGGCCACTAACATTAACATGGTCTTATGGGCAACACAGACCATAGTCATCAATAAATGGCTTCAGGCTTCAGTACAGACCACAGACATCTGCATGGCCCTCAGCCAATGGAATGTTCTCCAGTCAATGAGCCATAGACATCAACACAGATTCCGGCTGCAGTAGGACTATGGACCCAGACATGGCTGTCGGCAGCAGCACAAACCTGGACATATCATGATCTCAGGTAGAGTTCATGCCACCCACATCAATATGGCCACCAGGGGCAACACTGCCCACAGACATCAATGTAGCTTCAGGCTTCAGCACAGGTCACAGACATCCAAATGGCCCTCGGTAGCAACAGAACCACAGACATCAACACAGATCCCAGCTGCAGCAGGACGACAAACTCAGACATGGCCCTCGGTGGCAGCAGAGACCTGGACATCACCATGGCCTCAGGTGGCTACCCAGGGCACCCACAGCAGTCTGACCCCAGGCAGAAGTATGGTCTACAGACATCAGGATGGCCTTGGGACTGACCAAGGACATCTCTATGGCCTTCCATGGTAACTTCTGCCAGAGACATCAACATGGCTCGGGTCTGCTGTAGGACCACAGACATCTACTTGAACCTCTGGCTTCAGCAAGATATGGGGCAACTGACCACAGATACCAAAGTGCTCTCCAGGAGCACCACTGACTATAGAGGTCTGTTGAACCAAGGCAATTGTGCAACTGGGCAGCACGAGTCAGACTACAAAGTCCAGGTTGTTGCCCACCACCCTGTGTGCCCAACTCAGCAACAGCATGTTTGAACATCAACGACACTATTTCTCACAAGTATTATCACTTTCATGTCTCTAGTTCTGCCTCTCCACTGCTCACTCATTGCTCCATTCCTCTATTATCTCACCTCTCAAATGAATATTTGTGTTCATTGTAGTGGCATTGGAAATTGTAGTGTATCACACAGTATATCTATATATTTGTCCAGAGAGCTTTGCAAATAAATATTCATTGCAATGAGTCGTTGGTGTGGTTCAAGGTTTCTGGCTTCTGAAACACCATAAATACTGGGCCATCAGCGAGGCTCATCTCGATATCCTCAGAGTCAGAGTGATGTTGCAGACACAAGAGATTCAGGCTATTAAGTACCTAAAATCTACAAACACTTCCTTAAATATAATTTTACTCATGTTTTCAAGATCAGTAGTTCTTAGTTATCTTGCACGATTATATTTTGTCCTATAGTTATGGTAACATAGGTATGAATTTTAAAAAGAAAATAATCCCTTGTTTCTAGTAAATTATATCAAATAAAACGCTGAGAAATGTGAACTATGATAGTATATGCAAATAGAAATGTCCTATACATCTCCCCCCCTCCTCAGGACTTTGTCACAATACAATTTACCACCAGTTTGAAGATTTTTTTGAGTTTTCTTTCATTTTGTTTAAAATTTTTCTGCTGCTGTGGTCCAAGTCATTAGTTTTAACTGAGATCATCTCACTCAAGCAAAAATTCCAATTATGACTTCCAGTATGCTAAGTAAATACTAATTACATACTAAGGGCTAAATTCTGTTCTTGAATTTAAACAAAGAATTTACAGTGGCTTCAATTAAATCTGACCATCTAACAGATTTATTACCAAAGTCTTTAATATTGAGGATAACACACACACAAAATGATACAACTATCCAGGGAAATACAATATTCAGTCAAACGTGATCTTAACTGGACATTGTCTCCAGAAAGCATGCTGCAGGCACTGTTATATTTGAGCCTCTCAAGACTGAATATAAAGGCACATAGGATCCATACAGACATTAAAACACTGTGTGTCACAGTTTTTGTTTTCATAATAATTTCACTTTTCTTCATGTCTTGGCATACTTTTAGAGAAAGAAAGAAATTCCCTAAGAATAAAAGAAAGAAAAATTTTATCAAATGAAATTATGTCCTTATATTTTGACAATGCAAACAAAATTCATTACAACACCTAAGAAACATATATTAGGATGATGGTAGCAACATATATTTTTCAACTCTAACAAATAAATGGCTTTTTAATTCTTCATTATTTTATATTTCATACATTCTTTGCTCCCTAATACTATCTCTCATCGCTCTCTTCTATACAACAATACTTCCTTCACTTTTCATGTCCTTGTATGTGAGACCCACTGTTTTTAGTTAGATAAGATTGGCTGCATGAATAGGAATGTGGGTTTATTTACTTGAGTAAGCACAGATTACCAACTGATATACCACTGAGACATTGACCACCCCTTTCCCTAGCAACCATTTGCTATCCATAGTTGCAAAGCAAGTAAGTGGAAGGCCCCATGTCAGCCCCACCTATGACAGGATGAGCTGACTCTTCCAGCTTCAGGTGCTATGAGCAGGTGGTTGTAACAACCATGTCTTGTCCAGAAGAAAGAATTTCACAGCACTCATCTAGCATCTGTCTAGTACATTCGCCATGGCTCCTCTTTGACAATGTTTCCTGAGCCTTAGAAGGGTCATATAGACCCATTTAGGGCCGGATATCTCTCCATCCTTTATTCTCCAGATTTGGAGAAGTTATGCCACCCACTGTAATAAGAATAAAAATTAATATCAGCCTATTAATAATATCCTTATATAGCAAATTGATGTAATAAAGCACTTGTTTCAATACACATAAGTTTAACAGAGAATAAGAGAGTCTCTTGTTTCACCATAAAATAAACGATTTAAAAAGAACATGAGAAGCAGATTAAATATATTGTCCCTCTCTCTTTCTCTTTCTCTCTCACAAACACACACACACACACACACACACACATACACACACACACACACACACACACACACACACACACACACACATCTGGACTCAAGTTCTGAGAGTAACATTATACTTACTAAACAAGACGTATGAACAATCTAAATACCTAGCAACTAACAAATGGATTAACATGCTACTATTGGTACATATAGTATAATATTATATAGTGATAAGAAGGAATGAATTAACATTCTAGGAAAGTATGAAAAGGTAAGTGAAAGAAATAAGTAACACAAGATCATATACCTTATATCTTTATTATGAGATAGAAAATTCATTATAGAGAAATACTAAAAGAAAGTAAATTAGTGTCTGTCTAGGACTGTTAGATTGGTTTGGAAAAGGGGATAAAAGCTAAATGGCATACAACCTCTTTTTAAAGTAACAAAAATAAAATGCGATAATTGAACACATGAAAACAAGCTATATAATATAAGTGGATGAAATGCATTTTATATGAAGTATATCTCAATAAAGTTAATAAATCATAAAAGAAGATTAAAAGGAGAAAAATTAAATAACAGTAGCCAACTCCAAGTCTAATTTATTCAAGTGTCATAGTAGATTGGGTGAATAGTGTGTTAGAGATTGTGTGTATAGACCTTAGATGTGGTTCTTGAGATTGTTTGGCAGAAGTCGAATACTTTGATTTATTATGTTTTATACTGAGCTCCCATAGTGCTGTATTTTCAGGCTATAACCCATTGAAAAAATGATTTAAGATGTTGAATTACATAAATGGCCTAAGATGCTTTTCATACATAAATATTATTTGTCAACTGTTCTACATTTCTTGCAATAAATTATCAGAACCTGATAGTCTGATCAGTTGTACTATACCATGCTATTTAAAGCTCAAAGCCCAGCAGGAATTTTTAAAAATTTAGTATAATTTTAAATGTTACAAAAATAGCTCTCTTAACGGCTCCCCTGCTGTGTCTTAGATTGTTGCCAAGGCTTCTTGTGATATGTTATCACTAGAGTAACATCCCTCTATAAATATTGCATCCTTAATTCTGATGTCACCAAAATAGCAATGTGATACGAAGTTAGATGGAAAGAAGATATGGAGAAAGGAATTAGAGTTTGATTTCACTTTTCTTTATTATATCCTCAGTACCACTTTCTCATTTATCTGCACACTTCCCAAATGTAGCATCTCCTTGAGACCCAGGATGATTCGTTTTTCAAGATCAAAAAACAAGGTTAATGATCTGTCAACTAACTGGATTGTTTTTGGGAAAAATAACAGTAACAAAAGGCTTTAGATTTCTTACCACACTTTGTGAAACCTATTAATCATGTATCTATTGGGTTGCAGATTTTTAATTTTAACAAACCATCTACATACAAATGTGTTTTATGTAGAAGTTTTAAAGACACATCCCCACAGGAAATTGAATATAGTCTGAAACTTAATATGAATTCAAAATCAAACAGGACAAGAATGGTGGTGCACTCCTTCAATGCTGACACTCATGAAGCAGAAACAAGCAAGTCTCTGTAAATTCAAGGTCAGCCTGGTCTACATAACTACCTCCAGTACAGTTAAGACTCCATTTAGGGACCCTGGTTCATAAAATAAATCACAAAGAAAAATGGAGTTGATATCATTTGAGTTGTTTTTTTTTAATTCTTAAAATTTAATCTTTATGTTTTATGAGGAAAATTTAGCACATATGTGACTAACTGTGCATTATTTAATATTCATCATGAAGCTATATTTTAAAAGTTCTGCTTAAGATTCTAATTTAAATAGCTTTTAAAAAGGAGTTTGGATGCCGGGTGTGGTGGCGCACACCTTTAATCCCAGCACTCGAGAGGCAGAGGCAGGTGGATCTCTGTGAGTTCAAGGCCAGCATGGTCTACAAAGTAAGTCCGGGACAGTCAGCGATACACCGAGAAACCCTGTCTCGACAACCCTAAAAAAATAATAAAAAATAAAATAAAATAAAAACAAACAAAAAGGAGTTTGGAAATTGTTTTTTGAGCTATTAAAATATCCTTGAAAAAGAAAGCCATTACTTTGAAATGAATAACAGAAGACCCAAAAGAGACAAGTTCTACATGAAATGATAACTTCTCAATTTGCATTTATTTATTGATTTTGTATGTGGATACCTGTGTGTCATAGTGCACATGTAGATTTCTCATCTTCTACCATATGGAATCTGAGGATCAAAGTCAAGGTCTCTAAGCTCGACACTGCAAGCACTTACCCTTTGAGCCATTTTGTTGGTCCCTCTTTAACATGAAATATTAAACCAGAAATGCTTAATATTCTTCTATCTAACAAAATAAGTCTGAGCATCGCACTCTCATGGTCTGGTTTTCTAGAGCAACCCTGAAATCACACAGCTGTGATATCTGAAACTTTCATGACAGGAAGCAAATATTCCAGAATTAGATTGACTTTTAATCCTGACTTTTAATCAGTTTGTGCCAGGTGATCATGCTCAATACATAGAACAAATTATTTAACTGAAAGTTATGTGGAGACTTTTTCAGTCCACAAATTAATCTGCAAAGCCATCTATAAAAAATACATCCAGAATAACATTTTTAATGACATCAACTTTCATTCACAATATTTGATTGCATCCTAGGAGAAGCCAGATGCTTGTTTAAAATCTCATCACCATCATCCTATACTATACAGAAGGAAACTACAGAATAATAACAATACCTCAAGTGCACAAAATGAATGGTTGGTGAGTAGGACAATTAAGAGACCAATGGAAGGGGTGTTGAAAATAATTTGGAAATTTAAAACTCAAACTGTAGCATAGTAGTAACCTAGAACTGCAAACTCTATCTGTACTGTGCTCCAAAGGAAAGCAGAAAGCTGTTAGTAACTTCTAATACAAAGAAGGTTACTCCTTGAATATAAATAGAATTCATCTCTGAAGGATGTTCCCTAACACACAAAGGCAGCAAACCCAGCTCCCTGGATACTCCTGTGTCATCCAACCCCATTCCACATTTTCCCATTCCCAGTTAAAATGACTGAATCCTTGGATCTTCAAGAGCATTAAGTCTCAGGATGCAGAAATGGATTTTTCTTGTTTATTTTCCCCCTTTCTTCTGGGTCCACATTATTACACCTATGCTACCTTTAGGTACATGACATTCTCTGAAGTTACTATGACCCCCTGAGACATTTCCTCTGGATTTGTAGATTTCATGGGATCTACACAGGCCAGATATTCTGGTCATTTCTTATAAGTGGTGGGTTGATGTTGGCTTCTGAAAGCCACCATGTTGGTCAGCTTAAGCTAATTACAATTTGTATTGAAAAGATGTGGAAAGTTTAAAGAAAATACTAATTATATTGAAATTAGATTTAACTCACCTTAATTTCTTACTGAAGTATGACACTTTAGAAAGATAGTTTAAATGTAGGAAATTACCCGAAGTATAATATTTTTTAATAATTTATTTTTTATTTCTTCAAGTTACATCTTAATCACAATGACCTCCCTACCCCCTCCAGTCCCACCCTTCCACCGTCCTCCCTCTCAACCCCCCCAACCTCTACCCTTTCTTTTTTTTTAGTTTAAGGTATTTCTTTTTCCCCCAACAGCTCTTCCTTTCAGTCCAACAAATGGTTCTTTCTCTTATAACTATAAATTAATACAAAACAACAGAAATAAATAGGCCATAATTGTGAGAGCTATATGGCTTATCATACATTCCCAATGTCCAGTCCATATGTATTTGGCACCTGACTTTAACATTCTACTATCTAACCATCTCCATGAGTTTAAAGTTCTATATCTAACTCAGCTTTCATACTAACTTGCCTCACAATCAAGACCCAGCCATACCTCTCTTGAGCATATATCCAAAAGATTCTAAATGAAACCACAAGGATATTGCCACAACAATGTTCAGAAGTATAATTTTTAGAGATAAAAATGCTTAACACTTCAAAATATGAATTATGGAAATTTAAGTTACATTTTCAATGTCACTATTCTTGTTACCATAATATATTCTCTATTCCAAGCTTCCTACTCCAGAGAGAAAAATCCATTTGTTTTTACTTTAAAGTGATAACCTCAAGGAAACCAAGATGGACGAAAAGATAAACAAAGGAAAGTAATGTAAAGTGAGCCACTGTGGAGCTGACCACAGCTTCCAAAGCCTAGGGGTTCTTATCGACCGCTGTCTGAGGGAATGTGCTAAGAGGAAGTTGTATTCAACATGTAGTCCTCTAGAGCAAAGATGTGAGTATGGACTGACTCCATGCAGGGTCCATTGCTGGTCCTTCAGAGTCATCACCCGGTTGTGAGTCCTCCAAGCTTGGTGTCCAAGGGTCAAGTGTTTTTAGGCTCTTGATGTTCTAAGGGTTTTATAGTTTTAGGCCTTAAAATAGGTATTCAGTTTATTTTCAGTTCATTATTAGGAATTAAAGTAACTGAAATTAAAAAAGCACATAGATTGCAAAATAACAAAGATACTATTCAAAAGGTAAGTAATAGTACAAAATGGAAAGAAATACACTGTCAAGAGTGACAGTGGGCACATGTGTGAGTGGACTCAAGAGCCCAGTTACTAGTCTTGACTTACTTTTATGAAAGATTGTAAGAGCCAGAGGTGGTGGGTGACTCTAATCCAGATACAGAAGGACTGATGCACATAGAAACTGAAAGTTGGTGACAAGCACCAAATACACACAGGACTTGCACAGGTTCAAAACAAACAAAAATCCTAGCACTGACAAGGGAAAATGGATACTTAACCCCATCCTTAACCAAGAAGCTCTTTGTAATTGAAACCTGCTGAGAAAGGAAAAATCCATTGTCTCCTCCAGTGTGTCACTGAGTACATCAAACACAGTCTAGGGTAAGACTCATGTTTGGGAATAGTTAGCCAGCATAAAATTGATTTAATAAAATTACATTTATTTTGGATGTATAAAGAAGTTTCCTCATCTATGTTCATAGCAGCTTTATTTGTAATAGATAGAAACTGGAAACAACCCAGATGTCCCTCAACCAAGGAATGGATTAAAAAACTGTGGTACATCTACACAATGGAATACTACTCAGCTATCAGAAACAATAAAATTATGCATTTTGCAGCCAAATGGATGGAACTAGAGAAACTCATCCTGAGTGAGCTAACCCAGACTCAGAAGGATGCACATGGCATCTATTCACTTATAGCCGGATTTTAGCTATATAGTACAGAATAATTATACTACAACCAACGCACCAAAGGGCACATGGACATAGACTTTTTTTTTTTCCTTTCAATGAGACACTTTTCCCTAGTGGTGCTTCCTTGTAGACCCTCAGTGTATGAGGAGGCTCTTGGCCTTCATATGACTGCTGAACTGAGGTGGGGGACTGATATGTGGGGATACTCCACTCCAGAGGAGTGGGATGGAAGGGTTAGAGGGTACAGGGTAGGAGGGTGGGACTGGGAAGTGTTGAAAGAGAACACTGTGATGGAGATGTAATCTGAAATAATAAATAAATAAACAAATAAATAAAAATAAAAATAAAAATAAAAAATTACATTTCTTAAAAATGTACTTTGAAGGCTTATTGTTTTATTTTATTTGTCTTGGTTTTTCTTTTTATCTGATTTGATTTTCATTTGGGTTTTTCTTTTCTTTCTTTCTTTTATTTTTTTGAGAGAATGACAGAGATTGGGAAAGTGGAGAGATTAAAGTTGAGTAGGTGATGTTGAATGGGAAGGATATTGGAGGAGTTGGTGAAAGAAAAGCATCAAAATATATTGTAGAAAAATAATTTTAAAGAAGAGTATATTTGCATTGGTGGTATAATGGTGAGCATAGCTGCCTTCCAAGAAGAGTATATTTGCTAGGGAGTGGAGCATGCACAGATGGAGTTCTGTTTTGGATAATATAAGTGTTTGCTCAATGTGCATACCTTATCCCATGTTGCATCTGATTTTAATCTTATGGATGTTTAATTATACATAAGAATAAGATACTATAAAAGAGACTCTCCTTAAATGTTTACCCAGAATACAAAAAAGTGCAAAAAGTGGTATATTTTTGGTTGTGAGATAAACATGGAACAGTGATTAAGGGGATGGGCAAACAATAACTGGCACAAATTAAGACCCACCCCATGGGAGAGATTCAACCCCTGACACTATTAATGATACTCTCCTCTCCTTGCAGACAGGAACCTAGCTTAGCTATCATCTGAGAGGCCCCTTCCAGCAGAGGGTCAAAACAGATACTGACACACACACCCAAACATTAGGTGGATCACAGGAAGTCTTGAAGAAAAGAGAGGGAAGAAGAATAGATGGATCTGGAGGGGGCAAGAACTCCCCAAGAAGACTAACAGAGTCAACTAACCTGGGACCCTAGAGCTTTACTGGGACTGAAATATGAACCACAGAAAGCATGTATGGACTTGACCTAGGCTCCCTACACATATGTAGCAGATAGAAAGCCCAAGAGTATTCAATCCTCCACAAAGAACTGTGGGCAAATTAGGAATTCTAAGAGGAAGAGAAATAGCCTTTCCCAGGGAATAGCACACTAATTGGTTATCCAATATAAAAGGGTCACCCCTGAAAATATTTACATATAAGTGACATTATATACAGAAATATATACATATATATCATATATAAGTTACATATATATCATACATACACACACACAAACGTGTGTGTGTGTGTGTGTGTGTGTGTGTGTGTGTGTAAACCAAACTATATTTAAAAAGAAGCCACAAATTTGAAAGAGAACAAGAAGTGTTTGGAGGAAATAAAGTGAAAGGGAAATGACTTGTAATCTCAAACAAAAGAAAAGAAAATTTTAAAAAGTTTAAACAACTCCATTTCTCCTGGACAGCATAATGCTGCTGGCCCTGGATATGGTGGTTGTAGATGAACCCGCCTCGAGGGTGTGAGTCTAGGAGATCTGGTCCTGACTCTTGTCCACTGAGTTGTGGCATTGGCAAAGGGAAAATCTTTTGCCCTCACCATAGGTAGCAAGTAGAAAAGTTGTCCCTGACAGGGTCATGAGAGCAGGATAACTGTCCCAGCTGGTGCAGCACTCAGGAGAGCAGGTCTTGCCCCTTACCTGAGCAAAACAGTAGAGCTGGCTCTGGATGTGAGGGTTGCAGGCCCAGATCCAGTGCTTTAAATTGACCCACTCCAACATCTACCCCATAGATGAACTGCTGGAGTGCATGAAGAGATGAGTTCTATAGACTCAAAACTCCATGACACAGGACAATAACACTATATCTCATGGGAGTCCCAGTGAGATTTCAATATTGACCAAGTAGCAGAAACCAGAGGCCTCAGACAAATGTGAAACTGCAATTTAATTATTAATATAAACTATAAGATTAGGCCAGCGGAACAGCTAGCAGGCTGGCAGGAGGCTGGCAGGCTTGACCCACCTTAACTGGTGGCCTAATTTGTCCTGAGGAAAAATCCCTGGCCCAGGGGTGGTCTTCACCACCTGAAACCTAAACTCTATTAATTAATATCTTCATTCATTACTATAAGTTGTTATATTAGGCCAGTAGATTTGCTGGTGGTTTGGTGGGAGATTGGCCAGTGTTTGGTGGGAAGCTGAGGGCCCTGAGTTTCTTGGACTGGCGGCCTATACGCTGCCCCGGTCCTTTCCCAAATAATTAAATACACTAAGACCTTTTAATGTTTCAATGCTTAGCCCTTTTCTGGGTAGACTCTCAACTAGCTTATCTAAATTAATTTGGACCACTTAATCCCAAACAGCCATGTGACCTGTTGTTACCTTCCAGAACTCTCAAACATGTCTGTCTGCTTCCATGTCTCTTGGCGGAAAGAGAGATTCCTCTGTGTAAAACACAGGGTTCCTGTTTCTGTCTCCGGAAGTCCCACCTTCCTATACTATTTCTGCCCAGCTAATTGGTGGCCATCAGCAACTTTTATTAACCAATCAAGAGAATGCCTCAGGAGAGGCAGTAACCAGATCTCAGCATTGAAATCAGCTTATCAGAAGCAAGGTATTAGACCTTCCTCCAACATAAAGGGGTCACTGTAATGAATATACTTGCAAGCAAAAACATGTGGATGAAAGAGAGTGTTTTGGGACACACTGTGACACACTACAGTTTCCACAATGAGATTTTGTTTTCTCTGTTGGAAGAAGCTACAAGAGTTGATGGCAAGCCTGAGAGGAAGGTAGGAGATGAGTGGGATCCAGGTTCATGGTATGAAATTCACACACAAAAAAAGAACAATTAAAAAAAGAACTCAAAAAAGTTTAAACAAATCTTCTAATTAAGACATAATACACTCAGCCCATATGACCTCACAACCTGGTGGTGGCTACCTTGCTTTTTCATACACTATTTTCACCCATTTCTTCCCCTCTGAACTCATTTCTACATACTAATTAGATTAATTATATATCATATTTATTTACCTTCGATGAGTCCTATAAATGTAGTAGTAAATAAGGAACTATAGCATGTCTTCAATACAGAAAATATTTAATAAATATTGATGAATCAATAACAGTAGAGAAGAAAATACATAAAATTTACATTATTTTCAATTGAATGTTAAAAGTAAATCCTACACACAATACTTTTAAAAATGTTAACTCCTTTGTTCTTATGACTGATACAAAATAGCCACTATATAATGGACCTCTTAAGGAAGACATCAAAAAACGTCAGTGTGCTTCCTCTGGCAGCAGTTGGAAGCAGATACAGAGACCACAGTCAGACATTATGTGGAGAGAGAGTCTAAATTGTAGGTCTTCATTGCATCCATCTGTTCAAATATAAGGGTACCCCCTGGAAGAGGGAGGAAGACTATAGAAGCCAGAGGGGATGGAGGACACCAAGTAAACATGGCCCGTTGAAGTGGCAAGCACAGTGCCTGCAAGGGTCTGCACCAGCTCCTCTGCATATATGCTATTGGTGTTAGCTTAGTGTTATTGGGGAACTCCTAAAAATGGAATCAGGTATATCTCTGATTCTTTTGCTTGCTCTTAGGACTCTTTTCCTCCTATTTGGTTGCTTTGTCTGATTTCCATATGAGGGTTTATACTTTTTCTTATTGCACCTTATTCTGTCATGTATAGTTGTAGTCTCTTGGAGGCTTGATCTTTTATGAAGAGGAAATAAAGGAGAATGTGTCTTGGGCAGCGGGGGAGGGAGAAGTGGAGGGAAGACGAAGTTTATGAGCTCCCATGGTTAGCTGGGGAGCTACTGACAGTTAATGACTGATAGGAGGGTCAATTTCCTTTGAGGTTGTGACTCCTGCTGGGTCAGTTGTGCTCTAATGGATGGCCACAAAGCCATATGCATATGGGAAAGATTCAGCAGGTTAAATTTTAAAAAATCTAAGACAATATCTCAGATATATAAATAATACCCTAGTTTGTAGGTGGGGTGTAAGACACAGATATTTGGAAATTTTGTTATCCCCTGGTGTCTGCAATAAGCAAGAAGTTTAGGAAAACTCTATTTCATTAGACACAAAAGGTGTGACTTTCAATGCAAAAACTGATAAATAAAGAATCAAATTTGCTTTTTTGCCATGTTTTAAAATGTGTAGAGATAAGAACATTGATATAATGATAACAAAAACTACAGGTAGAGCTGCTATTTATTGAGCATTGATTTTAGGTTCTTTTCATTGATTATCACCAATCTCAAACTTGACTTTGGTAGTCTTTCATATTTTAAAGAAAATATGTATGGGCAGGACTCAGTAAATTATTTAAAGAAAGATTACATGAAATTGGAAATGGGAGGGACTTGGGTATTAGATTAAAGAAAAAATGGATGAATTAAGCATTTAGATCAAAATACTCTTATTTTTATAATAAAGATCGTGAACAAAATTTGGAAGAAAACAATAACAAATAGCATAAGCCTTAATTCATTTCTGATGAGTCCTCTTGCAAGGCTCCACCCTAGTTGTGTGTTTATACATAAAGGCACAAGCACAGTAGAAATCTTACCTTATTGCATGCTATTTTTAGGCAGTGCAGCCAGGAACAGATTTCACCTAAAAATAGAGAACAGCTCTATTATACTCTTTTGACTTAAAAACCATCAATTTAGGCTTACAAGTGGATATATCTTAAAGTAATACATGTTAGCTAAAGAGTTTTATTCCTATATAGTTATCACATTATAATTAGTAACATAGGTTAATTATTTTGGCATTATCTTCTATGAGTGAGTGCTTAAATAGAAGCCTATGTTAAATAGAATCACTCTTTCCATACCTGTCTGTCAAGGTGCATTAACCTTGCCAGGAGCTCACTGATCACAAGACAGGGTATTACTTATCTGATGGAGAAGCTGTACTTCATCTGGAGATAAATTCAAGGGAAGATAATGCCCACAATACAGCTATTCGCATATATTCTGTTTCCCTCCACCATCTT
Organism: Lophiomys imhausi; assembly: GCA_907164525.1. Classification (NCBI taxonomy): domain Eukaryota; kingdom Metazoa; phylum Chordata; class Mammalia; order Rodentia; family Muridae; genus Lophiomys; species Lophiomys imhausi. The sequence continues at coordinate 7,954,379 of CAJQZJ010001694.1, read as the reverse complement.
ACAGATAAGTAAAGTAGAAATTATGTTTAAATTTCATTGAATTTGATTAGTAATTTACAACAAAAATCCCACTAATAAACATCTAATCCAATTCAGGATTTTCTAGACTCCTTATAAATGCATAATACCTGATTCTGACTTATCCCCCAAATTCACCAATTATTTCTAAAAGTTCCTGGAATGTTACATAAGATTGTTTGCTATTTGCCATCCAAAAGGTGTGAAAACCCCAGTGTGGGAACCACTGTGCCTAATTTGTATTCTGAGACAAAACTTTGCTATGAAGTTCCTTAATCCCATGTACTCATGGCAATGTAGAAATTGGAGATTAAAAATATTCAAAGTTCCATTAATTATACTTATGTAAGTGCCACCCATTTACACAGAGCATATTATGATGACACCTTTTTCTACTAATTTGTTTGAGATATAACTTTTAAATTTTTACATTTTACTTTTGCCTATATGCATGAGTACATGTAGTGTATGCACACATGAATATTTTCTCTATGATGATTGAAAGCTTTTCTGGGTGTCATAATCTTGGCTGGCATCTGTGATTTCTTAGAGTCTGCAGCACATCTGTCCAAGCACTTCAGGCTTTTAGAGTCTCTGTTGGGAAGTTGGGTGTAATTCTAATAGGTCTGCCTTTATACTTGGTCTGTTTTTCTTTGCTGCTTTTAATATTGTTTCTCTGTTCTGTATGTTTAAAGTTTTGAATATTATATAGCAAGGGGACTTTCTTTTCTGGTCCAATCATTTGGTGTTCTGTATGTTTCTTGTATCTTTATAGGCATCTCCTTATTTAGGATAGAAACATTTTCTTCTATGATTTTGATGAAAATGTTTTCTGGGCCTTTGAGCTGGGTCTCTTCCTTTCTCTATTCCTATTATTCTTAGGTTTTGTCTTTTCATGGTTTCTCATACTCCATGGATATTTTGTGTCAGGAATATTTTAAATTTAGCATTTTATTGGATGATGTATTCATTTCTTCAATCCTATCTTCAATGCCCAAGAGTCTTTCTTCCATCTCTTGTATTCTGTTGTTCAAGCTTTCTTCTATGTTTCCCGTTTGCATTCCTAAATTTTTAATTTCCAGAAGTCCCTCAGTTTGTGTTTTCCTTATTGCTTCTATTTCCATTTTCAGGTCTTGAACAGTTTTGTTTGTTTTATTCAAATGTTTTGGGTTTTTTTTTCCCCTTGGTTACCTTTTTTCCTTTTTTTTCATTAATTAATTTATTTGTTTATTTTATATCCCAATCACATCCCCCCTCCCTCCTCTCCTCTCAGTTCCAGTTTCCCACCCCCATACCAATCACCACCCTGCCCAATACCAACCCACTATGGCACATCAAATTGGCTCAAGACTAAGTGCCTCTTCTTCCACTGAGGCAAGATAAGGCAGCTATGCTTGGAAAATGGGATCCTATGGGAGGCATCAGAGTGTAGAAAAAAATTTAATAAAATTGTTTAACCAGTATTTAGGTTATTGTTAATTGATTTGGAACCATTAATCTTTAAGCAGCCATTATAAATGAACACACAGAGACTGAATGGATTTTAACAAGCCTTGGCCTGGGTTGTGCAATCCTAGCCCATCTAAGCTAGCTCATAATTCTATTACCCAAATATGACCCATATATACATATGTCCCCTTGGACTGCCATTCTCCATGATATGCTGATGTTCCTGGCCATGTGGAATTAGGTTCTTTTTTCTAACACATGGTGTTTGTCCTCTTTCCTGTTGCTCCTGGCTGGAATGCATTAATCCTCTGTCTAAAGTGCAGGCTTCCTGTTCTAATCTCAGGAAGTCCCACCTTTCCCTGTCTTTGCCCAATCTCAGGCCTCAGCATGTATTTTAACCAAACAGAGTCAATGTAAGTAACAGACAGAAAGCAGGATCAATTAATTAACATTTAGAATGCTTAACATTATCCCATCAATACCCTCCTTTTGTCTAATAAAAAGGCTAAATTTTTGAACTTATTAAGTTCAAAACAATTAAGAACAAAAAGTTATTATTTCACTGAGTAGGAAGCACAGGAGAGCAGCTTCCAAAAATAAATATGACAGTTTACTGCCTAGATAGTCCCAAATATTTCTTGATATAATTGGGAGCATCGTCTTCAGCCTTCTGGCCAAGCATTTTTCACAGACTAAATTGTGCAGCAGGAAATAAGAAGGATTTTCCCATTCTATCTTTGCAGAATTGGGGCATCGACTTACCTGCTTTTAAGCTTTGGTCCATCTTTGGACTGTATATAGTCTGTTGAGTGAGCAGGGGCATTTTTGCCCAATAGGAATTATCTCCTGACGGGAGATTTCGTTTTTGAGGAATTATCTCCTGATGGGAGATTTCGTTTTTGAGGAATTATCTCCTGATGGGAGATTTCTTTTTGATGCTCATTGTCTTCTTCCAAGTCAAATGGGAGCTGTCAAGAGCTGTCTTACGTCAAACAATTCTTTTATTTATTTATTTTTTATTTCTTCAAGTTACATCTTAATCACAATGCCCTCCATACTCCCTCCTCCAGTCCCAACCTCCCACCCTCTTCCCCCTCAACCCCCCATACTCTTCCCTTTTTTTTTAAGTTTAAGGTATACCTTTTCCTCCCAACAGCTCCCATTTTCAGTCCAACAAATGCTTCTTTCTCTTATAGCAATAAATACAATATAAAACAACAGAAATAAATAGGCCACAATTATGAGAGTTATATGTCTTAGCATATATTCCCAGTGTCCAGTCCATATGTATTTGGCACCTGACTTTAACATTCTACTATCTAACTATCTCCATGAGTTTAAAGTTCTTTATCTAACTCAGCTTTCATACTAACTTGCACCACATTGTTAAAAACATCTTCTTAGATTCATAACACCCTCTTGATTCCTAAACAACTCAAAATTTAATTATGAGACTCTAGCTATCTATTCTTCAACCATCTCAGAGACCTGAGAGGGATAAATATATATGATTATGTAGGAAGTGCAGGGCCTTCAGCTTCGAAAACTAAGAAATGGCATATCAGTGGCTGCCTGGACAGTTCCCATTTTCTCTCCATACATTACAGCATCAATCTTCAGCCTTTTGGTCCCGTTTCTCTGACAGACATTGATTGTAGAGCAGGAATTATGAAGGATTTGCCTACCCTATCTTGGCAGAGATAGGCTGTCAACTTATCTGCTTCCAAGTTTTGTCCTTTTTGGACAGAAGTCTGTCTGCAGTTGAAGCAAGGGGTTTTTCTTGCCAAGAGATAGGCTTGCCACTAATTCAACCATCTCCCACTGGAGATTCTTCGATGCTCATCTTCTACTTGGAGTAGAATAGGGGGTGCTGTCAGGAGTTGACATGTCTCGATATCAAAAAATCTTAAGTTAAGAAAACATCTTTGAATGCCATATTCTGCAGATCTCTTAAGGTTTTTGAAGATGCCCTATCTATCTCTTATATTTAAATAAGCAAATGTTGCTTGTCTCTTAGCAACTTGATTTCTGATTACTTCAGAAAATAAATGTTATAGACTGTCATAGTACCTAACAAAATAAAAAGTTTGAATGACTATTAGTTTGCATTTCTTAGTTATCCTAAACATTTTATGATAGTTGGTAGCAAAAGGCCAAAACTTCACATTTCATTTTTAAGCATTACTAGGTACAACACCTTTAAAAAGCGTTACCCTTAATTTTGTATCAATATACAAAGATCAATACCAATGTGACCAAATATAATCTTAATTTTGTATCAATATACAAAGATCAATAACTATGTACCCCAATACAATCTTAATTTTGCATCAATATACAAGGGTCAATACCATTGTGGCCAAATATAATCTTAATTTTGTATCAATATACAAAGATCAATACCGATGTAGCCCAATACAATCTTAATTTTGCATTAATATACAAAGATCTACACAAATTTAGCCAAATATCACTAAGATTTTTCAGCTCCACAGACTGCTCCAGCCAGCACTTCAGTAAACCCCTGTGTTCAGCTTCTGTCTATGAACTGCTTAGGACATTTAAATAGCTGAGCACAAAAGGACTGATCATCAAATGATTCTAGTAACATTTTAAACCATTTTTCCATTCTTATTGGGCCCCAAACAGGTTTACTAGGTCCCAAATCAGCAGGAAGTCATTTTAAGAGAACAACGTCCCTTCCCCAGAAGGTGGGGAGGGTGTTTTCCCCACTTTGGTCATTTGATGGATAATAGAAAATCTTGTTATTTAGAGGAAGAGATTACAAGCTGTTAAATATCTTCTTAAATAGGCTTTGGAGGTTAGAACCAGGGACTTTTCTCTTTTTCTTTTCTGTATCCTTCTTTCTCTCCTATGTAGGAGTGAACAGACTTGAGAAAAAATGGGACGTAGATATAGTGTAGGAAAGATCAAGAAAAAAGGACAGATTATTGAATATGCCATTATATCTTTGTATATTGATACAAAATTAATATTATATTTGGCTAAAGTCAAGCAATTCTTATAATAATAAAAATATCTTTAAATGCCATTTTCTGTATGCCTCTGAGGGTTTTGAAGACATCTATTATTTTATGTATAAATCTATCTATCATCTATCTATATATTTCTATATCTCTATCATCTATCTATATATTTCTATATTTATAAATCTATCTATCATATATCTATACATCTATCATATTTATTTCTATATTTATAAATCTATCTATCATCTATCTATATATCTATAAATCTATCTATATTTATAAATCTATCTATCATCTATCTATCTATCTATCATCTATCTATCTATCTATCTATCTATCTATCTATCTATCTATCTATATATATATATATATATATATATATATATATATTTAACCATTTACTATCTGTTTAACTTATTAAGTCTATTTTGTGATAAATTAACACTAGTATTTGACATGACCAGAAACTCAACTGGCCAGTCAACTTGTATTATCCAGACTCCTATATAGATTGCAATAGCAACCCATAAAAGGATCAGAAGTAAACCTGTACTTTTAAATGATTTGTATAGGCACAATACCTTATATAAGTTGAAGTATACATAATATGTGTCTAAATATAAAATTCTATACCAATGAATCAAAATTTAACCTTATTTTTTATCAATATACAAAATTCTATTCCCTCTCTTTTTCTTTTCAAGTCTTTTCCCCCTATATAAGAAAGAAAGACAGATAGAGAAAAGAAAAAGACATTTTCAAGATTAACTTTCCATACCTTGCTTAACAAGACCACATAGCAATTTGTAACCATTCCCCCTAAATGACATCTATAACCCATTAATAACCAAAGAAATATTCACTCCACTTTTTGGGAATGGGACGTTACTCTCTTAGAACTTCTTCCTGTTGAATTGGGATGCATAAAACCTGTTTGGAGGCCCAAATAAAATGGAAAAATGGTCAATCAAGTTAATTGTAACATTTGTTGTCCAGTCTCTATGTGCTCAACAATTTGATGTCCTGAGGAGTTTGTAGTTCGAAGCTGGACTTTGGTAGGAAAGTTCAGGGCTTTATTGAAGTCCTGTCTGGAACAGTCTTTGAGGCTGGGCCATCTCAGCAAATTGTTTGAAGTTGTTCTTGATGCAGATTTTTGAGGAAACAGCTATTGAGGCAGTCTATGAGGCTGGATCATTTGGTTTACTTGTCTGGTCTTCCTTGGACTCTGTTCCCATTGTTCTGGAAATATATAATTTCTCACAAGTAACATATAGTTCTCCAATTACCAAAATGCCTTGGATGTGCAGGATGCACAAATCAATTAAGGAATATTTTCTGTTCTTTGAACAGCAGAAAAACATTTGCAAGTCTCCATTCATGCCATATAAAAACATGGCATGTAATAAATAGTTTACATATATATGCTATAATCTATTTTAAATTGAAAATACAGCACAAGACTGAATGAAATTTAAGTATTCTCATCTACAGTTGACATAAATTTATTAACTGATTGAAACAGGTTTATTCTTTGTTGTTAGGTTAGATTAGGTTGGCCTCAAACTCAAAAAAAACCAATCTGTCTCTGTCTTTGTCTCCCATGTTTTGGGATCAAAGGTATGCATTTATATATTTTTTCTTTCCTTTCTCCTTTCTTTGGAGATTTAATTTCTATGTAGATAAATCTATCCTTATTGAGATAGGGTTTCTCTTTGTAGCTTGGGCTGTCTTGCTTTGCTCTGTAGAGCTCTGTAGATTAGATTGGCCTCGAATACACAAGGAACCTGTTTTTTCCTCGTCTCCCAAATTTTGAGATCAAGGTATGAATTTAAATAATTGAATTGCCCTTATTAAACAATAACATTAATTAAACCATTTTGTATTAGTTTAAATTCCAATTCTCCCATGGAAACCCCATTCTTAAGGAGATTGGTTTAGAATAGCGTGATATGCTATTTCATGTTAGTTTTTTTAAACTGTTGGCTGTAAGAGGCATGCAGATTTTTGTTTTTGTTTTTTTTCCAAGACAGAATTTCTCTGTGTATCCTTGTCTTAGACTCACTTTGTAGAGAGGACTAGCCTTAAATTCACAGAGATCAGCCTGCCTCTGCATCCCCAGTGCTGGGATTAAAGGCATGCACCTCCACACCCAGCAGTTAACATACCTCTTTTAGGGGCAAAATGTCTCTTGAAACCAGTTTTCCACAACTAAGGAGATTGGCTGGTGACCCTTTTCTCTTTACATAAATTTAAGATCATGTGCATTTATCCATTAGATCAGTAAGGACATTATTAAACTTAACATCAAGGAAAAATTGTGTGATTTTTGAATTCTAGACTGTCTTTAGTAAGCAGCCTGATCTTCTCAGCAGAGTTCCCGCCCTGCCTTTGTGTTTAAACCATGCTGGTCTAGAATCCAGAGATCTGCTTGTTTCTTCTTCTAGTGTAATAGAAATAAGGGATTAAAGGCATGTGCCAGTACCACCCTGCTCAAATATTTCACTTAAATCCCAGATATTAGTAACTCTAACCCAAAGAGCAACTTTGAACTGTAGTGACAATTCGAAATCTGCCCAAAATCTCCAAAAATCTATTGTTTTAGCAATGACAAACCAGAAAAATACCCTTTCTACCTCCTGATATAGGAAAATCAAAGACATCTAAACAAAAATCAAGCAAAAAACATTCAATAAGCCTTGTCATGTCTAACCAAGCCATCCCATACTGCAATTAAAGCTTTGTTCATTATTACTTGGAATCTAATTGTGACTGTATTTCATTGGTGGACGCTTCCCAGAAAGCCTTGAGAGTGCCTCTTAGCAAGTGAGCTCTTAGCTCCAGCTGCCATCAATGTTTCTTTATTTATTAGGAAAGACCTCACTCTTTCCTTCATTATCATTGTTGGCAATTTAGCATTCCATTTGTAAATTCCTTCCTTTAAGACTATCCTAGTCTGAACTTTCTCAAAAACGATACACAGAACCACAATTGTCAGGGTAAAAATCATTTGCATGCTAAGAGGAACAAACTCAATTGGAATCCAAAAGTATTGAAGCATTATGAATTTCTCCATTTCTAATCTCGGCGATTAATTTCGCTCTCAAATTCTGCTTAGAAGGCTGCCAGGCCAGTTTTTTAGTACGTAAGGAGAGCTAAGCTTTCCACCTTTGCTGTAAGGCAGTAGCTTTTGTTAAAGTAGTCACACCTTTGAAATGCATTTGTGTTCAGTTCTTTGCTCTTTGGCTAGGAAACTGGCTTTCACTGGGGGCTTCTCATGCTGTAAGCATGGATTCTAATTGCCGTAGTTGGACACCATATGTAAGTCAGAAATAGGCTCTAATTGTTAGGGGATTCACTTGAGGACCAAGCAGTTCATCAGCTTCATATGTGTTGTGTGTCTAGGACCAGTCCATGCAAGTTCTTTAGGAAGTTATTAATTTTCTTAAATTGTTTGTTAGTGTCTTCATGGATTTTTTTTAGGAGATTTATTTATTTCCTCTTTAAGGACCGTTATCTTTTTTCATATAGGTGATTTTAAGCTCTTTTTTTCTTTTTGTTGTGCTTTAGCTATGTTGGGAGATTTATGACCTGCTATGACAAGATAGTTGAGCTCTGGTGGAGACATACTGCCTTGACTGTTATTGATTGTGTTTTTACAATGGTGTTTTGGCATCTGGGTTTGGGGGTGATTATAGGTCAAAGTGCTTACTTCTGGGTTTGTCTTTGTTGGGTGGTTGTTTTGTTCCTTTGTTTGTTTTCCCTGTGGATTTCCAGAGTGTGCTAGCTGTGTGTTGTCCATTTTACTATTCTGTTAGGGTGGTGTGCTCCTGGTTAGCACTTGCTGGTATTTCAGTTATGGGAAAGAGTTGACCAGAAGGTATTTTCTGTTGGATGCACATGAAATGTATATAGGAAAGAAGGGAGGCTTTAGTTGGTGTTCTGATGATCTGCTAGAGATCACCCTGAAGATTGGGTCTAGGAAACAGGATAGTACAGAAGTTCCTTGAGAAGCCTGAGTAGTCTTCTGGCAGGCATGGTCTGTGATTGATGAGGGGATGTCTGCCTGGTTTGGGAGCTGGGACACAGCAAAGAAGGGGAGAAGGGAGGCCAAGGAGAGATGATCTGTTGGATTCCCAGCAGGCATGGACATGGGAAAAAGAAGGCTGCCGGTGGTTTTTGTGGTAGAAGTATGGGTGGCCCTGATAATTGTGTCTGTGGAAACAGAGAGTGTGGGGAAAGTCTACAGGTAGTCTATCTGTTCTTCTTGAAGTTTATGTATTAAACAAAAAATTAAATACTGTTGTATTGTTTTAAATATAGGATACTATGCCGTTTTCTATTGACATGTGTAAGATATAAGTACCTATTAAGCAGCTTGAAGCAATGTTAATTTTTTTCAAATACTTATTTTTATGTATATGCTTGTGTGTGCATGTGTGTGTGTCTGTGTGTGTTTCTATGTGTGTGTATGTATTAATGTGAACATATACCACCTGTGTGTTGATACTGATGGAGAGCAGAACAGAGTGCCTGATATCCTGGAGCTGGAGTTAAAAGGTGCTTGCAATCTGTCCAGCTTGAGTTCTGGCAGTCAAATCTGTGCCCTCTAGAAAAACAGTACATGATTTTAACTGCTGAGCTCTCTTTCCAGCTCCAACATCCATTTCTTTTCTTTCTTTTTTTTTGTTTATTTATTGCTTCAAGTTACATCTCCATTAGAGTGCCCTCATTCCACCCCTCCTGCTAGCAGCCTCTCCTCCCTCTCCCATGCTTTCCACTCTTCCCACTCCTCTGATCGATTTCTTAACTTAAAATTCTGTCAGAAAGAGGTATTATGATGTATGACCACATTTTCTGTTTGAGATTGCCACTAAGCAAGATCTGGATGGTTGGAAGCTGTACCAAGATATCTACCTCTCAGGTCACTTTTGTTGGTATCATAATTTAGTAGCTCATAATTGTAGTGTTGAGCCCCATTTCTATGTTGACTATTCAAGGATGAGGTGAGGACTTTCTCAGGTCCTGGAAGTCTCCTTTTGGTCATCAAGCCAATGATGAATCAAGTCTTTCTGGGTTTTGAATAACTGCCTTGACCCATCTCTGAGATCTAGATTATGATTAAAGGGATATTATTCATAGAGATACCTTCCATAGTTTAAGATCAACTGATAATAGCCTGAGGCACATTTTCAAAATATCACAGCCATATCTAATTTAACATCAGATAGAATGGTTGTTGGCAATTTCTGCCAAAGGCAGAAATGTTAAGAACAATCTTGAAAATGTATTTAAAAGTCATGCAAATACCAATGTATGATGATCTTCTTACCTAAAAAAGTGAAATAACTTTGTAAATTTACACATAATACATATTTTCCACAGAGAGACACAAGAGCCAGACCTGCTGGCACAGTTCTAGAATTCAAGCACGTGGAAGGCTAAGGCAGGAGGACTACAAGTTGAAGGTAAGTCTAACGTACATGAAGAGACCTGAAATTTATTACAGGATTAACTAAAAAAGAAAGAAATATTATTATCAGAGAGTAGATATTGCTTTACAAATAAATACACAAAGATTTATATATATATATATTTATACATATGCACACATATATATGTATATACACATATACATATATATATATATATGTTTACATATATACAGGCTAAATGTCTCTAATCTGAAAATTTAAAGCATAAATGTTCCCAAATAAGATTCATAACCAGACTCCAGACTGTAGTTTTGTAAATTAATAAATAAACATTAGCCAAAAGCCTTAATAGATAAATAATAATTTTGAGTGTCAATAGAAGGCCACATCTGATCTAAATTCCACATTAATAAATTAAAATTCCACATCTGATCTAATGTGAATGGCCACACTTAAAACTGCAGAAGTTTTAAGTACACCTTCATAAAATATAGCAAAACAAAATATAATGCAAAATTACCTTTAGTAAATGCATATAAAGTAAATCTGATGCTTAAATTTTATGATCAGACTTAATCTTCTCCCCTAAATTGTATCTTTTTCTAATAACCAACCTCTATTCATTAGTTTGGGAACTTTTGTGACATAGGAATTATTAATGAAAAAAATGAAAGTTTTGGAAACCCATCTAGAAATCTGTCCTTCCATAAATAAGAAAATTTCTGAAATGATATTTATTCCTTAAAAGGTTTTATCAAAAATTGCTTTCAAGCCCCAGACCATATTGGCAGCTGTACAGAAGGTTTATATTGAGGCATGTAAATACACTTAGAAAATTTTCAGTTACTTTAAGCAGTTTAAATCCCATTTTAATGCATGCTCAATTGAGAATTAAAAGTTCAAATATTGATTTGCATAGGAAATTAGCAATTAAGTACCCATAAAATTAACTTGCACCTGCCAATTGATGTACCAATTAAGTTTTCAGATACCTTAAAAGAAATTTATTGCAAGGAAAGTTTCTCACATTATTTGACAAAGACCTGTTGTAGAAATTTGAACACTACACAATCCTTTGGAATGACAAATTTGGTCCATGAGAGAGAATTCTGTTGACATCATCTACAAGAAGCACAATAGAGCAAGGACATGGTCAGTGTATTCTGAAATTCTTCACCAGGTTAATATGGAGATTTGCGAGCGTCTTGTTCCTGGTGGATGAAAGCAATAGTAAAGTTAGCACAGATGAGTTTAGCACTGGAGACCTCAGTTGCTGACAATGGCTCAAAGGTCATTAACAGCCTTGTCACTGTATTTATCTTGCAAAAAGATAGCCTAAAGTCTTAACCGTTGGTAGCCATGTGTGATGTTTTTGGTATGTGTATCTTCAATGATGATATAGTCAAAGAGATTATAATTTTTTGTCTATTTTTTGCCTGGGCACATATCTGAATGTGTGTGAGTACATGAGTATATGCAGGTGCACACATGTACACTGGAATATAGAACCCACGGTTAACAGCTGTGTGTTTCTTGGTCACCCTCCACCCTGTTTACTGAGATGGGATCCCTTGCTGAACCAGGAGCTTATCTCTACACTCAGTCTGGCAGGCCATCTTGTTCCAGAGATGCCCTGTCTCCACTTCTGAAGCTCTGAGGTTACAGGTGCTTTTCATGTCTGCCCAGCATTTACTTGGGTTCCAGGTATATGAACCTAGGTACTGACAAGCACAGCAGCTGATGAACCATTTCCCCAGCCAGAGTCAGAAGTTCTTATGGTGAAACTAGAATCCAAATATCTGACTAGTGTTATGTCAACTTGACACAAGCTAGAGTTATTTAAAAGGAGGGAACCTAATTACGAAAATGCCAAAAAAGATCTAACTGTAAGGCATTTTTCCTAATTACTAATTGATGGAGGAGGGCCTAGTCCATTGTGGGTGGGGCTTCCCTTAGGATGATGGTCCTGTGTTCCATAAGAAATCAGGCTGGGAAAGACAAGGAGAAGCAAGCCGGTAAGCAGCACTCTTCCATGGCCTCTGTATCAGCTATTTGATTTCCTGCCCTGACTTACTTTAGTGGTGAACAGTGCTGCAGCAGTGTAAGCTGAATAAACTTTTTCCTCCCCTAACTTGCTTTTTTGTCATAGTGTTTCATCACAGAACAGACACCAAGGAAGAGTAGAAGCTGTTAATAGTGACCAAAGGTTAGGAAGAAGCTAGAAAGAATGCTTGTCTTCCATCTTCAGAGATGTCATGGGGGAACCGACACCTCATTTTATCCTTCAAGCTGCCAGAACTGAGAGCATGTGTCCATGTTGTTTGAAGACAAATGTCTGTGATGACTTGTCATAACAGTCTTTAGAAACAAGTACACCACCTAGCCACCCTGTCTCCTCTAGATGTCTCTCAGTTAGATGTATAAAGTGGTTTAAAAGACATTTCCAGCTTCATTCAGCAATGACCCCATTTCCCTCACACATGCATTAACACTCATATATTCAGCGTGTTGCACTTATAGGAGAATGGGACATCAGTGTGTTAGCAATAGACAGAAAGCAGGGATATCATCCAGGAGCTTAAATCATAGTGGTTGTAGCTATGTGAGAAGTCCTTTATCTAACATTTTCATTAAGTTTTATCATGCTTTGAGATTTTATTTTATGAGGTTACTGGTTCACAATCTCCATTATTTTTGTACAAATATTACAAAAGTTTAAATTTCTGTCATTTATATAAAAGTTTCTAGAGTTCATACAACATGGTCTTGATATTAAAGCTATCAGAATAGAATTTTTTGCTTACATGTAAAAGGTAGTAGCTGATAAATTTTGGCCACCCTATATGTCTTAGCACCATACACAAATATACACACAATTTTAGCATATTTTGGAAAGAGTATTTGTTCTTGTTCATTTATATTTAGGTGTATCTGTAAGTGCTTATGTGTGGAGGCCAGTCTTCAGTCCCAGATACTCTTCCACAGAATCCACACACTTTGTTCTGTGCATCAGAGTATTACACTGAACTCGGAGCTCCCTGATGAGGCAAAGTTGTCTGGCCAGCAAGTCCCAAGTGTCTACCTGTTTCTGCCTCCCAATGACAATATTACAGGAATGATCTACCGTATTTAGCCTTCTTTTTCACTAGATTCTGGGGGATCAAACCCACATCCTTGCATGTGCAGCAAAGTATTTTGTTGACTAAGCTAGCTCTTAAACCCATCTTAAACTCTTAAAACTATCTCATTTTTAATGTTTATTTATTAATTCCAGTCACATCTCCATCACAACCACCTCTGTCTACCCCTCCCAGTTTTTCAGGTCATCACTATGGATAACTTCCATTCTTGCCAATCTCCACAGGATAATGAGCTGTGAGCAGTAGTGTTTTCTTGGGTCTCTAATACCTAGGCATAGGTGGAAGTTTGCTTTAAAACTCTTTGACTTTTATTCTGTATACAGATACTTATAAGTCATATGTGTGGGATGATGCCATCCCAAGCCCATGGAAACTAGAGTCTCAGAGGTGCCAAACAGAAATAAATTGCAGAGATAATGTACCTTGCAAAAAATGAGCAATAATCTTATCTTAGATCCTATTAAGTCAGTTTCATGAGAAACAAATTCTGTAATAAGAATTAATGTACAAACAGTTATACCCTTGGCTAGGAGTGAAGAAAAGATAATACAGAAGAAGAAGCTGAGTCAGATGTAGTTAGTTGATATCTAATCCCAGGCTGATATCATTAACACATGTATAGTGTTGTGTCATTAGAGTGTCTCCAAGCTGCTGAGAGAGTGCACTTGAGAGTACAGGCGGACAACATGCACAGCAGTTGGTGTTGGTGCATCATCAGGAAAGGGAATCCAGGTTAGACCCCCCAAAAGCTGATACACTGTCTGAAAGATAAGATTTATTTTCCACCACACTGTACCTCAGACCACCCTATCATGGCCAGGGCAATTACTTGCTGTCCTCAGGGCACTGATTGACCATGTTTGCTATGTGCTCTAACTTAATAGTCATCATGGGTTTGTACCAAATTTCAATGTAAGGCCCTATTTTGGGGCCATTTTAAAATCTCTTGCTTGTAATTATTCTGTTTCTTTCTCTCTTTTTTTGCCAAAATTGTGTTGTTTTGGTGACTTTGTATGCAAAGTAAAATCATTCTCTTGTGATATATAGATATATAAAATTATTGATCTTTTTCAATAGTCTTTGCTTAGTGTGAGGTTTAAACTTTATATCAACTTTATGCTCAGATTGCAAAACATCTTTGACCTTGCATTGAATGTGCAGCAATCACATCTCTCTAATACTGAGAATCTCCCTCCAGGAGCATTACGATCTATTTGTCTTTATTGTGACTGAAGTTGTGGATTTAGTGGCTGTTGTTTCATTTGTTTTCATAGGTGTTTCAATTATCACCTTGTCTTATTTATTTATACTTCAAATTATCATTTTCTATGATATTCTCTCTTATCATACTTTAACTGCTTATTGCTAAGGACTAATAAATCTCACATTTGTATATATCTTATATCCAGAATCTTCTGGAATCTCATAATGATTCTCTTTTATGTGAAACATTTGAATAGTTGAAGCAATATTAGAGAGAGTATTTAAGGACCTCCTAAGATGTACAAGGACTCTAACAACTGTTTAAGCAAGGGAAAATGCACAGTGGATAGAAAAATACAGAGGGGGAAATTGAGAGGAGAGAAAAATTTAATTAACACTGCAGATATGTGTGTACATATTTGCCTAGCTTCAGTTTTTGTCAGAAGAAGGACATGAAAATTCTCTTGATGATAGTAACACAATTTTTTAACTTGAAATAAAGAGTCACATTAATCATTCATTGTGTGTTTGCGAGAATGTTCCATGGTCCATAGGTGGAATCCGGGGGACAGATTTCATGACTCATTTCTCTCCTCCTACCACACGAATCCTTGGGATTGAACTCAGGTTATCTTGGTTGGCAGCAGGTGCCTTTTCCTCACTGAGACCTTTCTCTGGTCCCTAATTTTTAATTTTGAGAAATTATTTTTATATGATTGTCTCAATAAAACATCGCTAGATTGAGTAAGTCATTGAAAGCTTCTCCTGCGTGTCTGAGAATGATGTTAGAAGTCTTGGATATGCTGTAGTCTGCGTGCAGAGCTGATGATGGTCAGTGTTGGGTAGGCCTTAATCCCTCTTCAGAATTTTATAAGTAGCAAAGTTCAAATATAACAGACTTTACATTGGCTTGCCATATACCACCATACAATTTTCCGTCAATTTTTTTCAAAGGTGAGCCTGAAAACATCACTTTCTAATTTTAAATATCTTTACTCTTCAATACCACCAAAAGAAATGTGGGCTTTCATGATGGTAAAAAATAGAGTTCAAATGATCTTGGCAACCTCATCTCCACTGTAAACCTCCCTTCTTTACATGTCAAGTTCACATTTTCAGAGGAAACCATATATGCTAATAACTTTAAGTTTTTCTCTGGGTTATTTATCAGCATAGTGTTCAATTCTCTTAAACTTAAACTTTTGTCCATTTTTAAAATGTAAGTTTATTAATATTTCCTGAAAACAGTTTTTCTATATTGTTAGGGAAGCCTATTCTTGTAGCTATTCTCAAATGTCTACACAGCATATTTCAGTGTGCTATAATGCTTTTATGTAACCTTCTGCTCCACTATCATACGATTTCCTGAGATAAATCAGAATGTTTTCACATGTATCATATCATCATTCAGATTGTCTCACATAATTAATAAATGAATGAATGGATGTTATTTTATTTTTGGACTTGATGTGTATGAGACGAGGAAGACTTGTGTTCTCATTCAATTTTAATACAGCAGTGTGAAAAGAACAGAATATTGGGATGTTTGTCCTTTTGCCACATAGAAGGGACTTAATGTAACACAGATAACCACAGTTTTCTTTATATGAGACCTAAATATTAGGAGGGAAAAAGAATGACATCATACCGTGATTTCTTAAACAGCCAAACATCTTTTGGTCTGAATTTTCAGAGGCAGAAATGTATACCAAAACTAATCAAAATTATATTGAATATTAATCCTCAAGCATTTTTATTTATTATTTGAGTGTTTCATGCATGTGCACAAGGTGTTTTGATTACATCTATCCTCCACTACCATCTTCTCCCAAACCACTACTCCCCTCTTTTCCTCAACTACATGTATTTTTTTTTTAATCCACAGAGCCTTTTTAGTGAAGATATCTTCTCCTCCCAGTACAGGATAGACTAGAATACCTTCAAAGTCCTCACATTCATCAACCAAAATGTGACACTGCTCCAAGTGTTCTCTGCCCATCCTGGGCTGCTAAGTGCTTTCTTCATAATATTACATTATTTTGACATTCCTTCTGCATGACTGTCACTCCGTGTCATGTTATATGATAATGGCTATTTACAGGATGTGTGGTTATTTAAACAATATAGATCCATATCATTTCTTTCCCTACCTCTTATCACAGCTCCAGGAAAATTATCACTTTGTCTTAATATGTGCTGTATGAAGAGAATAATTGAATTATTATTCTGTTGGTATTACACAATTTATTTTAAGAGACAGGGGAATCACACAATATTTCTAGATGCTTAAACTTCATCTTCTTGAAATCTTTGCTGGCTTCCTTTCTTTATAACTGGAATTTAAAAGCAAACATAGCTATGCATTACCAAGGGGAAAATGTCTTTAAAATTTCTAGTTTCTACCTTGAACTCTACACGACAATTTATCTCATTAGTATTCTCATGCATTGGCTAAAGAGTTTTAAATAGGGTTAAAGAATTCTTTTCTAAGAAAGATAAGATTCAACATAATCCACACTAAGAAATGTAAAGAAAATATATATAAAGGAAATTCATGGGAAAATAACCATCTTTATATTCTTCAAGAGCTGATACAGAGACTCCAGCTCTAAAATATTTCTACCCTTTATCACATCATTTTTTTTAGAATATAGACACATAATTGAGTTTCTACTTTTATTTCTCTGTATTTTTAGATACTATGTTATATACTTACTACAATTGACATTTGGATGACTTTGCATACCACACTGGACTTCACAGAGAAGCTTTTCTACCAGAGTGTCTAAATTCATTTGTAGTAATTTTGAGAGAGAGAGAGAGAGAGAGAGAGAGAGAGAGAGATGTGCATGCACACAAACCGATGTTAGTAACCTTGAAAAGAAGAACATTTCCATGGACTTGGTGCTGGTTGCTTAGGGTCTATATAACCAAGAGATTAATGAAAGAATTTTGCACATGCCTACTCCTATTAAAAGATACCAAAACACTGAAAATCTGAAGTCCAAAGATGTGTATGAAGCACCCAGGATGAGTGGCGAATCTCTTAAACAGGAGTCGAATGTCTTGAGAAGTATCTGAGCACTTAGACAGAAGTAAACACAGTAAGGAGCTTTCTCCTTTTCAACTTAACCACCTGAGAGGCACTAGACCTCTCCAGGGCACTTTTTTTGAGCTACATGCAACCCAAGCAGTAACTTCATACTTTCTAGGAAGATAAATCAGCTTTCTCTAGTACTCCTGCCCTGGACACTTATTTAACAAAGAAATACACCATCCTTTCTCTTTGAGTGCTATTGCTATTTAAGTTTGCTTCCTAAGTATAATTACTGTGATACTTTACACACACTAAGGCCAAATTTGCTACTTTTATAACAAAAAGGCCATTAATTCAGAATATAAAGTAGATTCAAATACTAGTTCCTGCATTGGTGACCAATTACACCTGACTCCTTAGAATAAAGCAAATATCATTATAGTATTAAGAAGTTTCAGTCAAATGATTGTGACAGCCCATTTTATGAACTTACTGTAATGGTTAAATGGAAAATACACGCAGAGTCTCACATCTAATGAATGTAGATTCTCCATTATTGTTGCAATTCTAGAGAAAGCTTTGTTAATCACTTGGAACTCAGAGCAGAAATGCAATTCCTGTAGAAGTGTTCTCTAGAGGTGGAGATGAGAAGGAAAAGGCCAAGCTCTTCCCTTGTGTGCCTGAGAGGCACTTAGGCAGCTTTCACCTAGGGCCCAATAATCACTTGTGACTCTTGCTTTACTCTGACATGAATTTGGAAGCTCCCACTCTCAGTTTTAAAGTGGGCGTGAAGTACAGAGATGAATGGTTCTTTTCATACTGAATGGCTTTAAAGATATCTTTTCACAGGATAAACTTATCAGGAGTGGCAAGTGATAAATGAGGGTTATAAAAATTAGGAATCTTTTACTTACCCTAATTGATGGCTCTCACAAGAGGATTCATAACTTTTTCTGTTAGTTGCTCTTACCTTCCTCAATGCCTGGAGTCTTAAAACAGCAGAGAGTAGAGGGATTTTTGTAAAGTTAATTAATGTTAATTGTGTCATGAATTACGTTAAGGAGTCTGTTGAGTGATGGACCCAGGGAAGAGGGTCGATACCATTTACTGTTCAATAGGGGATAATGCTGGTCTTTGGCACCATTTTACAGTCATTAGGGCTGAACTGAAGCTTGTCAGAAGCAGTTCTAAAGATCAGTTACTTGCAGCAATTAAAACAATTGAAAATGACCTGGCATTACATTATGCATGATGCAACGCTGCACCCAGTAGGAACAAACTTCCCTTCCATTAGTGATTTTCAATTTCATACCCAGCTCTGCAATTTATTTTTCTTAGTTACTTTACATTGGCCATCTGTGGACTTCTAGTGGGATATTAATATTTATCCTATTATCTCATATGATATTTCATGCATAAAGCACTTTGCAATCTTAACTAATTAATCTTAATACCTTGCCTAAAAGGTTGCTGTATCCTTTTGAAGTCAGGAACACTAAGTTGGGAGGTTGAAAATTGCCCATCAATAAATAAAATGACCTGATAAGTTTCAGAATCTAGGTATTTTGATATTTTTGTTTGTTTGTTTTTAGTGTTGTTTTCTTTATTTTTCCTCACTTGGATCTAATATTAATCAGCCTTTGGTTCCAAAACCATACTCTAAATGATACTTCCTACAAAAAAAGTTAAATTAATTTGAATTTCACACAGTATGTTCTTGTAATTAGGTGAAAATACCTTTTTTAAAAATTTACCAGTAGTAAATAAGGAAACTAAAGAGAAATATAGAGGTTTTTTTAAATGTTAGGATTATTGCTTAGAGAAACCAGTGAATTAAATTTTATGTTTAATATGTATAAAATGAATATACTTTTCAAAAGAAATGAGTATATCAGAATAGATAAATTATCTGTGAAATCAAACACCAGTCCTTTGATTACATAATCAATGTATACTAACAGCCTATCAGATTAAATATTTTCTCCAATTCACTGAGATAGCTACCAAAGGTTAGAGTTTCACATTAATGAGAGGGGAAGACTTTCCTAGATGTCACTTTTAATGCTGATTTTGACTTTCAAGTTAGCTTGTTCCTTAGCATGCAAGAGTATTTCAACATATATGAGCCAATAAAACATAAAAATATGCCTAGGGACAAAAGTCATATGATCAAAAGTCATCTCAGTAGATACATAAAAGGTCTATGATAATCCATGAGAAAAGTTCTATTGAGGACAGGGTTGAAGGGAGCATACATCAACATAATAAAGCCTGTATATGATGAACCCATAGCCAATGTCATGATAAATGGAGAAAAAGTTGAATCATTACCATCAAAATCAGGAACAAGGCAAGGCTGCCAACTATCAATACAATGTTCCTTCTCAACATTATTCTCTAAATTGTTGCTGGAATTAAAAGACAAGGAAATGAAAGAAACAAAAATTGTTTGAAAATATTATGTTTTTTATAAAAGAGACTAAATATTTTACCAGAAAACTCCTTGAACTGATTTCCATTTTCAGCAAAGATGGAAGATTACAAAATTAATATAAGAAACTCAATAATCTTCATATATGCCAATAACAAATGCATTTAGAAATAAGTCAGAGAAACAAGTCCATTCACAATAGCCTCAAAATAACAAAACAAGTCAGAATAAAATTGTCAAGGAGGTGAAAGACCTCTACATGGACACTTTAAAACTGAAAAATTGAGAAAATTCTCATACTTGAACTGAAAGAAATAATAATACAAAAGGGAGCATTCTACCAAAACAAATTCACAGATTACTGCAATCTCAACCAAAATCTCCATACCATTCTTTATGGAAATAGAAAAAAAAATCTTAAAATCCATGTAGATGCACAGAAGACCCTAAATTACTATACAAAAGCACTCTCCAGGAAAAAAAAAATCACTGAGAGCATTTCCATATAGTTCAAGTTATTTTACAGAGCTAGAGTGGTAAAAAATGGTATTGTACTGGCACAAAAACAGGAATGTAGATTAACAGTACATAATAGAGGGCTCAGACTTCAGCAACTGCAATGTCAACTACATGATTTTAATTTTTTTTCTCTTACTGAAAATAAATTTTTTTCACATAAAATATATTCTGATTGTAATTTTCCCTTTCCAAAGTCCTCCAAAATTCTCCCATCTCCCCTCTCATCTGAATCCACACCATTTCTGTCTCTGGTTAGAGAACAAGCAGGGACATCTAAAGAATGGCAAAATAAAAGATAAGCAGAACCAAGCAACATGGAATAGGGCAAAACAAACCAACAACTAGGAGAAAAAGAGGCAAACAAAGAAAAAGCATGAGAAGCACATGGAGATGCTAAGATACTTGTTCACATACAGAGCAACCTCCTAAGAACCCAAAACCAGGAGCCATAACATGTGCCCAAAGGACCTAGAGAGAGAGAGAGAGAGAGAGAGAGAGAGAGAGAGAGAGAGAGAGACCTTATACAACATTATTAGACAAAAACCTCCAAAGATGCCATTGATTTGTTTTCTTTTGGCCATCTTCTGCTGGGCATATGACCTATCCTTAAGAGTAGTTTGTTTCTCCCATGAGACTTCCTTAGAAAAAAGTAAATGTTTACTTGCCAGCAGTTATCAGTTGGAGTTGCTGCTGGGTTAGAGATGAGGGATTGCATCCACTTCTCTTTGAACTGTCACAATTTCTGTGAGTCCATCTGTGCATCAGTCCTGCTGTGTATACCGTCCTTCAGTCATTGGTGTCCTCCACCCCTCACACCCTTTCTGCCTCCTCTTCTGCAGAGTTCCATGATCCTTGAGGGGAGGGATTTGATGGGGACATTGTTTTAGGGCTGAGTGTTTCAAGGCCTCTCACTCTCTACACATTGTCTGGTGGTGGGTCTTTATTTTTTCCATCTGCAGGGGAAGATTCTCTGCGCAAGGCACTAATGTGTGAATAACAGACTGTTGTTGTTAGGATACATTTTATGACTATGTTCCTCTAGCAAAACTGTATTACTTGGTTTACCGATAGATCCCTGGCTTATTTAGTCTCAGGTTCTTGGCCACCTGAGCAGTGTTGAGTGTGGGTTTCACCTCACAGAGTGGGGCTTTAATCCAATCAGATTTTCTGTGGGTTACTCCCAAGAGCTTAGCGCCACTACTGGACTGTCGTACTAGCACAACTTGCCGGCATCAGTGTACATTGAAGAGTTTGTAGCTGGGTTGGTGTTTACTTTTCTCCTTTGGTAGCATGCAGAGTACCAAGAGACTCCAAACAGTGTACTATACAGGAAAGACAACACCTTCTACAAATAGTTTTGGGGAAACTGGGTGTGTGTAGAAGAATAAAGCTTGCCTCTGCTTAGTCCCCTAAACAAATGTCAGCTTCAAATGGATAAGAGACCTTAGTAAAAAACTGAAATTCTGAATCTCATAGAAGAGAAAGTAGTGTTACAACACAGTACATAGGCATAGATTTTTCAAAATTTCTAAATAGGTAATTTCTAAGTAGATAATTTCTAAATAGAATTCTTCCTGCTCAGGATAGAAGATGAATAAGTGACATATGGGTCTCATGATATCAAAGAAGCAATCAACTGAGTAAAGAAGCAGCTCCAGAATGAGAGAAAGTCCCCATCAACTACACATCCAACAATGGAATATTATCAAAAATACACAAAAACCACAAAAGATAACAAGCATTTTAAAAACTAAATTTAAAAATGAGCTGCAGATATGAACAGAGAATTCTCAAGTGAAGTATGATCGAAAACTTTTGAAAGTGATTCTTGGCTTCAGTGAAATGCAAGGTAAATCAACTTTGAGATTTCATTTAACTCCAGTCAGAATGTCTATCAGAAAGATGATGGTTGTTTATTTGTTTGTTTGTTTGTTTGTTTTCTGTTTGGAAGGGGGCAGGAGGGTGGGACCCAGAGGAGGGGAGGGAAGGGGCTATGGTTAAGATGTAAAATGAGTAAATAAACTTAATAAAGTTAAAAAATAAGTTTTCTAATAATAATGATATTTACTATGGTCAGTGATACACTTCTATATTCAAAGCACTTTGGAAGCTGAGGCAGGAGGATTGCTTCAAGCACAAGTCAAGCTTTGGTTCATTGTGGCTCTGAAACACAAGTGAAACTGTGTCTCAAGGTGAGTAAAAGTGAAAGGGAATACTTATTTGTGAAGGATCTCAGAATGATTTTTATTTGACTCACTCTTTAGATTATTGTAAACAATATATACTGAGCCTGAATTATAAAGCTTTGTGTGGCATTTCACTATATGTCCTGTTGAGGCTAAGCCTGGGTGATGCTTTCTCACAGGTGCTGCTGGTTATATAAAATAACAAAAGTTTCATAACTGAATCACACAAACCAGATGTTAATACTTTTCAAAAATCAGGTCAACTACAGAAAAAAAAGATGAAGAAATTATCTTTTCCTTCAAATCTTCTCCTTTAAAGTTATTCTGATATTATTTATATTTCTCTTTCTCTACTTAAATTGTAAGTATAATTTGTATTCAATTGATAAGGTTGTATTGTTTATAGAATGGATTATATTTAATACCCAATAATGTATGAAATATTACCCGGAACATTTAAATTTTCATATTTAAACATTTTATTTCTTTTAAAGTACTACTGCTTTGAAGAGAAAAACAAATAATTTTTAAAATACATATTGCAGAGTATAATCAAAATCATAGAAAATAAACTGAGAGAACTCTTACTGAGTTTGGAATCTCCTATTTGTGCCTACAGCAATACCTTGTAAGGCACAAACAGTTCTGTATTAGATTATTTGTCAATGTTATTTTATGAAGAAATTTAATAAAATTTACTCTGCAATCCATTGAGCACTTCCTAACTTAATTCTCATATTCTACATTTCCTGAGATTTACAATTAAAATTGTGATGAGCCAGACATTCAAAGTATCCTTTTTGTGACAAAGACGACTCATTAGCATTTTACAAAAAAATCCTTGGCTTTTACTTCTAAAATAAAGATTCTATTAAAAATTGATACCACTCATCTAGAAGAACCAGTATATGATATATTTTTAAGACACTGTTTTTTCAACCCAATTTGTTTCTGATGCTCACCATAAAAATAAGATAGTTAAATTTGCTCTTTATGCCCATGCCAGATCCTGTTAATAAAAAATAATGGCCCTGACATTTGCTGTTTTCCAAGCGTGATCAAATAAGAAATGGTCTCCAGACCAGAGTCAACATTCATTCTGATTAAAAAATGTCTAATCTTTCTTAGATTATTGTCACTAGTCACCAATATTACTTCCTATATCTTTAAAACTACATCATTGTACTAACTTATGTCATCATTTTAAAACCAAGGTTCAATTTCTACAAAGACCCCTGCAAACACAAGATACCATGCTACTAAAACTATTACTATTTTGTGCAGTATCTATATGATTTATTAAAAGGAAAATGTACAAAACCAAAAATAAAGTTATATTAGGTTATTATTTATTTTGAAGATTAATATGCCTTTATATACTTATGACAAGTTATCACAAATTTTTAAATAAGTTAATCTTTAGTCAATCGCTGCACAAAAACTATTTTTCTTGCTTATATTTTGTGTGTTCATTCCAAACTGTTGTGAGAATGCAAAGATAGCAAAGAGTAAGGAACAGCTAATGTCACATTGTAAATGACTACATATGTGCCATAAGGGAAAAGATCAAATTTATGAATCAAGTTTTAACTCCTTTCACCATACTTTCTATAGTTACTGGTTCCATTCTACATTTTGAACCCAAGGGCAGTAAGGCAAAGGCAGTGTTATCAATGGAGAAATGGAGACCATTTGGTAATACATCAACAGTACTCTATTTTAGATGGTTTTGACTTGTTCTAGACTTCTTTGAATACAGTTTTGAAGTGTAACCATAATATATCTATGTTTGAAATCCAGAAATGTCTTGCTTCTAGGTTGAATCTCATTAGAAAATAGACTTCGTTGAAAGTGTACACTCTACATTTTAATTGTATTTAATCCAGCCCAATGAAGATTTCAAGGAAAAATAATATAGTATTAGAGAGATACTTACACCTATTGGAAGTTCAATAAATGAATTATGTTGCTATGAAAACATTTAACGAGAATTTTCTGGAGGTCAATTATGTAACTGAAATTCTAGTCTATAGATGTGTAGATTTATAGATTGAAGTTACAAATGAAGTTAAGACAAATCTTAGGTGCAGTTGAACTCTCCTGCCACTTAGAAGAGAACTAATGGGTTATAAGTAGCAGGAGGTAAATGGTGATTTTCACAATATATGAGCAAGTGTAAAGAAGAAGAAGAAAATAAAAAAATATGTTTCTTTAAAAGTGAGGTAGCCCAAAATATAAAAGATGCTTTTGTGAGAGTCAGAGACATTAAACCAAACTGATGTTCCATGATATCCTGGGCCTCACTGACACAATACATATCCCAATGTGTGTGTGTACTTCTTCATTTCAAGATGGTGCTTTTTAGCAAATATTTCTAAAGAAAAGCTAAAAATGCAAATGGCTAACTGAAGTCCCCCACTTGCTGAATTGTTTTTATGTGAACAAATGCCTGCAAGCTGCTGTGTCTTTCTGCTTCTAATTGGATGAGATCTTGAGAAGGGTGATAGTCTAACAGGTGCTTCCCAGTTTGGCCGGCCTCCAGCCTGGAGAATAAAATCCTAGGACAAGATGTGTGGCACTTAAAGAAGAGTCTTGACCTTAAGTCTTTGTCTTCTTGGACTCGCATAACAAAATAACAGAGACTGGAATACTTCTGGCTTAAATACAGAATTTTATTTTCTCACAGGGTGTATAAAGAGCACAAGATCTTTATCCAAGATCAAGTTCAAGATCAAGGAGCCTCCAAGGTTGGTTTTTGGTGATGTCTCTGTTCCCGGGTTCCCTGGTTACCATCTATCTGCTGCACCTTCATATGGTCCTTCCTCTTTCTTCGCTTTGAGAGAAAAATATAATGTCCATGTGTCTCTTGCCAAATTGTGGGAGATCAGATCTCACTCAGCCTTACCAATTTATTCTTCTGGAAATACTTCTCTGTGGATCATTTCTAAATATAGTGCCATTAGGAATCTGGGCTTCAATGTAAGAACTTGGGAGTATACAACTTAGTCAATAGTAAGAATCAAGATTGCAATGTGTATATAGTGAATGATGACTGATAGAAGTTTCTCACATCTAACATTTAAGGCACCAATTAGATAATAATGTTCCGTCACTAAGAATAATTATCTGCAGAAGAAGCAATTCAAAACAAGGTACCAGTTTTTGTACCCATTGACATGTCCAGTATTTTCTTTCTTTCAATTTCCAATCTGTCCTTGACATAGCCATTGAGATACTTTTCCTGACTTTAATAAAGGACATTTTACTGTTTAGTGAGTAAGATCTAATATGTTAATATTTCACCCAGCTCTCAATGGGCTGATGCATTAATAGCCAGTCTCATCATTTGCTCCAGGCTTCAGTCACAAAGACCAACTCACCACTATGTGAACTTTACTGAACTTTCTAATTTTTTCAGACCTTTATTTTCGATGAAATTATGTGTTTACTAGATCTGCTTTATTGCCCTGGAATTTCTTATCCATCCAATTTCACCTCCAAAGGCACCATATAGACTGCTCAGTGAGAAGAAACCATTCATAGAACTCTTTGGGCACATGTAATTTGCTTACTTGCCCAGCTGTCTGAAAACAGCCTGAGTTTGTTCAGGTGGAGAGTACTTTATTCATACTTTCAACTAGTAGAGCTAAATATTAGTAATAATATTTACTAAATAATTGCTCAAAGGATGAGGAAGCTCATGGTAAGAAAACGGGAGGTACTTCCTAGAACAGTTCTTAGAAAAGTTTGATAGCTAAAGAGAAGTATAAAATAAACTGAAGATATGTGTATAAATTATGCTTCTCAATGAGAGAGAATCTATCATCCTATAAGAAGCCAGGAGTCCCACAAAACTTCAGCCCAATTGGATCAAGACCTAAACATAAAACCATATACACTAAATCTAATCAAAGAGAAAGTGGGGAAAAGCCTCAAACTCATCGGCATACGTGACAACTTCCTGAACAGAACATCAATAGCTCAGGCTCTAAGACCAACAATCAATAAATGGGACTTCATGAAACTGAAAATCTTCTGTAAGGCAAAAGACAGTGTCATTAGAACAAAACAGCAGTCTACAGATTGGGAAAAGATCTTCATCAGCCCCACAGCTGACAGAGGACTAATATCCAAAATTTACAAAGAACT
Source organism: Lophiomys imhausi (assembly GCA_907164525.1). Taxonomy (NCBI): domain Eukaryota; kingdom Metazoa; phylum Chordata; class Mammalia; order Rodentia; family Muridae; genus Lophiomys; species Lophiomys imhausi. The sequence continues at coordinate 7,927,825 of CAJQZJ010001694.1, read as the reverse complement.
CAAGAAATTAAACACCAATAAACCAAATAACCCAATAAAAAAATGGGCTACAGAGCTGAACTGAGAATTCACAAAAGAGGAATATCTAATGGCCAAGAGACACTTGAAGAAATGCTCAACATTTCATTGAGTCATCAGGGAAATCCAATTGAAAACGACTCTGAGTACCATCTCACACCTTTCAGAATGGCTAACATCAAAAACTCAAATGACAGCACATGCTGGCCATGTTGTGGAGAAAGGGGAACACTCCTCCATTGATGGTGGGAGTGCAAACTTTTACAACCACGTTGGAAATCAATCTGGTGATATCTCAGAAAACTGGGAATGATACTACCTTAGGACCCAATCTTACCACTCCTGGGCATATATCCAAAAGATTCTTCACCAAATCACAAGGACATTGGCTCACCCATATTCATAGCAGCTATGTAGAAACTGAAAACAACCCAGAGGCCCTTCAACCGAAGAATGGATTTAAGAAGAAGAAGAAAAAAAACCCTTTGGTACATTTACTCTATGGAATACTACTTGTTTTCCAGAAACAAGGAAATCATGCAATTTGCAACCAAATGGATAGAACTAAAAAAGCTCATCCTGAGTGAGCTAACCCAGACATAGAAAGATACAAATGGCATATATTCACATATAATTGTATTTTATCCATATAGTATAGGATAACTATCCTACAACATCAGACCCAAAGGAGCAGGAACTTGGCATAAATATCCTATGAGAAATTCCACCCAAAGGCAGATCAAAACAGATGGTGAGACACACAGTCAATAGATGGAGTTCTGGGAGTCCTATATAAGAGAAGGAAGAGGAAGAGACAGATCAGAAGGGACAAGAAAAATACAAGAACCAACTAACTTAGCACCTAGAGGCTTACAGATATGAAACACTAAACAGAAAAAGAAGGAGGAGGAGGAGGAGGAGGAGGAGGAGGAGGAGGAGGAGGAGAAAGCTTAGACTAGACCTAGAACCCCCTATACAAATATAGATGATAGACAACTTGGTCTTCATACAGATCCCTTAGCAAGTTCTGGGAGGGGTGGTCTCAGTCATGAACTTTATTACCTGTTAGTGGGACACATTACCTTAATTGAGCTTCCTTGTCAGAGTGCAGAGCAAGAGGAAGCACTTAGCCCTCATGTGACTAATGAACTGATGGGGGCTGATATGTGGGGTCCCCCACCCAATAAGAAGGATAGGATGGAGATGGGGTAGAGAGTAAGAGAGTGGGACTGGGAGGGAGAGGAAGGGGCTGTTATCAAGATGTAATTTGAATCAATAAATGAATGTTTAAAAAAAAAAACAGAAGCCGGGGTATCCCAGTACTCTCTCAGTTCATACTCTCCCCAACCTGATTTCCCCTGTTACTATAGCTCCCTACCCAGAACCCCCCATCCACACACTAGGTCTATTCTATTTTGGCTTGACATGGAGTTCATGTGTCCCCCTTGAGCCCTATTTGTTACTTAATATTTCTAGTTCTGTGAATTATAGCATGGTTGGCCTTTACTTTACAGATAATATCCACTTATAAGTGAGTATATATCAAGTTTGTCTTTTTGGGTCCCGGTTACCTCACTCGGGATGATTTTGCCTGAAAAATGTCATGATGTCATTGTTTTTAACATCCGAGTAATACTCAATTGTATAAAAGATGATTGGAATTTGGGGGGGTTAGATAGGAATCTCTGGGACAAGCTGAAAACCTAGTGTAATAGAAGTTCCCAGGAATCTACAAGGGTGACCCTAGCAAAGACTCCTAGCAATGGGGGATGTAGAGCCTGAAGTGGCCATCTATAACCAGGAGAGACTTCCAGTGAAGGGACATAGACACGTACCCAGCAACAAAACCTTTTACCTACAATTTGTCCTGCCTACATGATGTGTTAGGGTAAAGGAAGTTCAGAAATTGTGAGAGTAGCCAACAAATGACTGGTCCAGCTTCCAACACATGCCATTGGAAGGAATTCAACTCCTGATACTGCCTGGAGAGCCAGAACCCAGAGGCTGAGTAGCTCAGAGTTCTAGGATAAAAACTGATTCCTAATGATATTCAGCTATATTCATAGATTGATGCCTACCTCAATAGTCATGGGAGATGCTTCACCCAACAGCTGATGGAAACAAATGTAGAGACCCATAACCAAACATGAGGTGGAATTCATAGAATCCTGAGGAAGAAGGGAGAAAAGACTGTAGGAGCCAGATGGATCAAGGCCACCACAAGAAAACATAAAATCAAGTAACCTGGGCTCATAGGGGCTTGCAGAGATTGAACAGACAATTAGGGAGCCCTCAAGAAACTGACTTAGGCCCTCTAAATATATGTTACAGTTGTGTAGCTTGGTCTTTTTGTGGTACTCCTAACAGTGGGAGCAGGGATGTCTCTGATTCTTTTACCTGCTTTAAGGACCTTTTGCTCCTACTGGGTGGCCTCATCTTGCCTCAATATGAGGAGAGTTGCCTAGACTTACTGCAACTTAACATGCCATGGTTGATTGATATCCATGGGAGGCCTTCCTTTTTCTGAAAAGGAGAAGGGTGAGGGGGTCAGAGATGGAATGGGGGTGGAATTGGGAGAAGAGAAAGGAGGGTAAAATTTGATATGGATATAAAAAAGAAAGAAACAAAGAAAGAAAATGTATATTTAAAGAAAATAAAATGTCAGTAATATGTGTCCTATTGCAAACTTATTTAAAATAGTTGTTTGAATGGTACAGAATACCAGACTCCAATTTTATAAGCACTAGAAATCATGTTTCTTTTTAGACATTTCTTTCTTTTCATAGCCCTAATAATAACAAAATAGCTTAATTAACATAATTAACACAACCTTACAATCTCTACCCCTTCTTTAGAACCTAGAGAAAAGTTGCAAAGTGTTACATGAAAAAAAGTTGGGGGGGAACCCTTCAGAGTTCAGACTGAGTACCTTTCCATAAGAAATTATATAGCAGCACAATAAAAATGAAATACTAATTGTTACAAGACAAGATGGCGGATGTGGAATATAATTCAAGTGTAATAGATTTTCTAATGCCTTCCTTTAAACCAAAGGGGAGTACCCCTTCAGCTAATAAAGTAAATTTTCTGATGTTCAAATGGATACTTCATCCTCATTCAGGCTAATATTGCAGGGACATCGTGAATTTCTCAGACAGCTTTGTGAATCAGCAGAGTATTTCAGAGGACACTGGCAGCTAAAAGCCAAGTCGTGATTTTTTTTTTTTTTAAGCATCCTTTAAACTAGTTGATGAAACATTTGATTTTGAGTCAAGGACACATTTGCTCCAGCCACCTTGCAGAGCAGAGAGGCTAAAAAAGTTGAGAACAAAGAGAATAATTATCCTACATTAGCCAAACCTCAGATTACACACTTGCGCAGGTCAACATGTTACAATTTTTTTCTTTTAGTACTCATGCCTGTAATTCTTAAACACTAGATCTAAAACAAAGATCTTAAACACTAAGATTCTATGAAATATCATCCTTTTTCTTTAATGTACCTTTGAGAAGCTACTAATTAATTTGTGCATGCTAAACTTTGAGATCTAAAGAAACTAATTTTATTTTTATTTAAATACTATTAAAACATAAAATTAAGAAATATATATATACTTCCACAGAAAGCACACAGCTAATGCTCTGAATCCCTCGCTGAGCCATAGCTGTGCTCAGAGCTAAAATTCAGGACCGTAAGAAAGCATCCTCATCCTCACTCTATATAATGATGATTTGATTGACATTATATATCACCCAAAGACCAGGTTATTTGTACCCAAGATGAGGATACTTCTCTCCTTACTTGTTCTGCTTCATTTAAAAAGTATCCATGAATGGTTTCAGAGGGTAAAACTGAGACATAAGTCTGACTCAAATCATATATAGGTCATGATAGATTTATCTTTTAAGTGAGTGTCAAATCTATGTATCATCTATTTCGAACTGTGATGAATATGTCATAATGCTGGAGTTCTTATTTTACCAAACTAACATATAGAATACATATAAATATTTGCATGTAGAATGGTATTGAGACTAGCACAGATTATTTGCATGATTAACCTGCTGAAGTTGTTGGAGTTCAGAAGAAAGAATTTTCATTCATAAAATAACTTTGACTTCTTATTGACAATTTTATTTCTTTCATTGATATAAATATTCATCCTCTGATATTTCTTTGTATATATATATATGTATGTCTATTTACTTGCATAGGAATATTCTACATGACTATATTAATATTCAAATATCATACAGCCGTGAAAGTCTACAGTCTTCAAATCATCATCCTATAATTTTCCCAGCTACATGCCACTAGAATAATTTTTAATCAAGAGTTCATACTGTTTCTATTTCCCTAGGGGTTATAGGGCTGTTTAGTCTGTTAACCTGTTCTTGATTTAGCTTTGGTAGGTGGAATCTATCAAGAAAATTGTCCACTTCACTTAAGTTTTCATATTTGGTGCAGTATAGATTTTTAAAGTAGGACCTAAATATTCTCTGGATTTCCTCAGTGTCTGTTGTTATAGAAACGGTCATTAAAAATCTCCCAACGAAAAAGGGCCAGATGGTTTCAGCACAGAATTCTACCAGACTTTCAAAGAAGAGTTAATACCAACAGTCTTCAAACTCTTTCACAAAATAGAATCAGAAAGAACAATGCCAAACTCATTCTATGAGGCCACAGTCACTCTGATTCCTAAACCACACAAAGACCCAACAAAGAAAGAGAACTTCAAACCAATCTCCCTCATGAACATAGATGCAAAAATACTTAATAAAATACAAGCAAACCGAATTCAAGAACACATCAAAAGAATCATACACCACGATCAAGTAGGCTTCTTCCCAGGAATGCAGGGATGGTTCAACATACAAAAATCCATCAACATAATTCACCACATAAACAAGATGAAAGAAGAAAAACCACATGATCTTCTCGCTAGATGCAGAAAAAGCATTTGACAAAATCCAACACCCCTTCATGCTAAAAGTTTTGCAGAGAATGGGCACACAAGGACCATATCTAGAAATAATAAAGGCAATATACAGCAAGCCAGTAGCCAACATCAAATTAAATGGAGAGAAACTTGAAGCATTTCCTCTAAACCCAGGGACAAGGTAAGAATGCCGACTTTTGCCATATCTCTTCAATGTAGTATTTGAAGTTCTTGCTAGAGCAATAACACAACTAAAGGAGATTAAGATGATACAAATTGGAAATGAAGAAGTCAAATTATCCCTATTTGCAGATGATATGATTGTATACATAAGCGACCCCAAAAATTCCACCAGAGAACTCTTACAGTTGATAAACACCTTCAGCAAGGTGGCTGGATAAATAATTAATTAAAAAAATCAGAATCCCTCCCTTATACAACAAATAAGTGGGCTGAGAAAGAATTCAGGGAAACAACTCCCTTCACAATAGCCACAAACAATGTAAAATATCTGAGGGTAACTCTAACCAAGCAAGTAAAGGACCTGTACAACAAGAACTTCAAGCCCTTGAAGAAAGAAATGGAAGAGGCCCTTAGAAGATGGAAAGATCTCCCATGCTCATGGATAGGTAGGATCAACATAATAAAAATGGCCATCCTACCAAAAGCAATATATAGATTCAATGCAATTCCTATCAAAATACCAACACAATTTTTTATAGACTTGGAAAGAGCAAGTCTCAATTTCATATGGAACAACAAAAAGCCCAGAATAGCTAAATCAATCCTGTACAATAAAAAACATTTGGAGGTATTACCATCCCAGATTTCAAGCTGTACTACAGAGCAATAGTTGTAAAAACAGCATGGTATTGGTATAGAAGCAGAACAGTAGATCAATGGAATCGAATTGAAGATCCAGAAATAGACCCACACATTTATGGCCACCTAATTTTTGACAAAGAAGCCAAAACGGCACAATGGAAGAAGGACAGCATCTTCAACAAATGGTGCTTGTCCAACTGGATGTCCACTTGTAAAAGAATGAAGTTAGACCCATACTTATCACCTTGTACAAAACTTAAGTCCAAGTGGATCAAAGACCTTAACATAAGGCCAGTCACACTAAATCTACTATAAGATAAAGTGGGAGAAACCCTCGAACTCATTGGCACAGGTGACAACTTCCTGAACAGAACACCAGCATCTCAGGACCTGAGATCAACAATCAATAAATAGGACCTCATGAAACTGAAAAGATTCTGTAAGGCAAAGGACACTGTCATTCGAACAAAACGGCAACCAACAGACTGGGAGAAAATCTTCACCAACCCCACATCTGATAGAGGGCTATATCCAAAATCTACAAAGAACTGAAGAAACTAAATGCAAAGAAACAAAATAATCCAATCAAAAAATGGGGGACGGAGCTAAATAGAGAATTCACAAAGGAGGAATCCCTAATGGCTGAGAGACACTTGAAGAAATGCTCAGCATCCTTAATCATCAGAGAAATGCAACTCAAGGCAACTCTGAGATTCCATCTCACACCTGTCAGAATGGCTAGGATCAAAAGCTCAAATGACAGCACATGCTGGCGAGGGTGTGGAGAAAGGGGAACCCTCATCCATTGCTGGTGGGAGTGCAGGCTTGTGCAATCACTATGGAGGTCAGTATGACGATATCTTAGAAATCTTGGAATAGCTTTGCCTCAGGACCCAGCCATACCATTTCTGGGTATACACACAAAGGACCCCTCATGGAGACATAGGGAAGTCTCATCATCTGTGTTCAAAGCAGCCTTATTTGTGATAGCTAGAAACTGGAAACAACCCAGATGTCCCTCAACTGAAGAATGGATTAAAAAACTGTGGTACATCTATACAATGGAATATTACCCAGCTATCAGAAACAATGAAATTATGCAATTTGCAACCAAATGGATGGAAGTAGAGAAGCACATCCTGAGTGAGCTAACCCAGACTCAGAAGGATGCATATGGCATCTATTCACCTATAGTAGGATTTTAGCTACATAATACAGGTATCTGTACTACAACCAACACAGCCAAGGGGACATGGACATAGACTTTTTTTTCTTTTTCCTTTCTTTTTTTATTGTTGTTGTCTATTTTTGTGGGTTTGTGTGTTTGTTGGTCTGTTTTTTTAGTTTTTCCTTCCTGGCAAGTAGACACCTTTCACTGGTGGTACTGCCTCGTAGGCCCCCAGTTTATGAGGAAGCTCTTGGCCCTCATATGACTCCTGAACTGTGGCGAGGGACTGTTATGTAGGGACACTCCACCCCAGAGGAACAAGAGGGAAGGATTAGGGGGTAGAGGATGGGAGGGCGGGGCTGGGAAGGGGGGAAGAAGACAATATGATGGAGATGTAACCTGAAGCAACAAATAAAATTTATTAATTAAAAAAAGCAGGTAACAGGTTTAAAACACTGTAAATAAATTAAAGGTTACAGCCATTCAACCTGGTTTTATAAACCTCCAAGAGTTGAAAAAACTTAGAGCTAAGGTCAAATACATGAAATGTGTGGTGTTAACCCATGCCTTTAACTTCAGCAGAGATGGGAGAAGCACTGTAGAGTTAGTTGTCTTATAAATTCTAGAGTTACACGGAACAGGGTGATGAGGGTGCACACCCTTAATCCCATCATTCAAGAAGAGTCCCAACACACTAGAGACAGAAACAGGCAGATCTCAGAGCTCAAGGTAAGCCTTATACAAAACAAGCTCTAAATAGAGAAAAACTTCGATCCAGGAGTGGTGGAGCACATCTTTAATCGCTTCACATGGGAACCACAGATCTTTGATCCCAATACTTAGAATTCAGAGACAGACACATAGGATTTGGAAGGACTTAAATTTAAAATCTACTTACAAAAGGCCTACTCAATACAAACAAATTTTCCTTTGAGATCTCAAAATATATACACTAAAGGTTTGTTTACCTCCAAAATAACAAAATAATTTCTTCTTTAATCCAGATTGAAAGATAATATTTTATATATTGTCAAAAAACCAAATTTGCTTCAGGAGAAATATTACCTGACCCCCCCCAAAAAAATAAAGGTAATTGTCCCAGAGTTAGGATTAGGGCAGGGCTCTGTTCTTATCTTTCCAGGAGATTTAATGCATCCATTCAAGGAATCCAGGGACAACTGGACAATGGAAACCTCAACAGAAAACAAATCAGTCACCAAAGAAGACAAGTGGCCCAGATGATCCAGCCTTGCAGACTTTGTTAATAGCTGGTTCCATCAAAAGTCTAAAACCACAACAACTCAAAATCGCTAAGATCGTTCAGCTCCACAGACTACCCCAGCCAGAACTTCAGTAAAGACCTGAAGATCAGCTTCTGTCTACAAACTTCTTAGGACATCTAAACAGCTTAGCACAAAAGGACTACACATAAAAGGATTGTATTAACATTTTTTACCATTTTTCCATTCTTGTTTGGGCCCTAAACAGGTTTACTATGACCCAAATCATCAGGAAGTCATTTTAAGAGATCAACATCCCATGCCCAGAGGGTGGGGAGGGTGTTACTCCCCCCCCACCTTTTTTTGGTTATTTGATGGATAATAGAAAACTTTGTTATTTAGGGGAAGAGACTAGAAGCTGTTAAATGGTCTTGTTAAATGGTTGTTGGAGGTTAGACCCAGGGACTTCCTTCTTTTTCTTTTCTGTATCTTTCTTTCTCTCCTATGTAGGAGTGCTCAGACCTGAGAAAAATGGGACATAGACATACTATGGGAAGGACCAAGAAGAAGGGACAGATTATTGAATATGCCCTTATACCTTTTTATATTGATACAAAATTAATGGTAATGCTTCTTAAAGGTATTGTACCTAGTAATGCTTAAAAATGAAATGTGAAGCTCTGGCTTCTTGATACCAACCGTCTTAATCCGTTTAGGATAGTTAAGAAATGCAAACTCCTAGTCATGTAATCGTGTCATTTTGTTACCTACTATGACAGTCTATCACAGATATTCTTTAAGCTACTCAGAAATCAAGTTGTTAAGAGACAAGCAACATTTGCTTATCTAAATACAAGAGATAGATAGGGCGTCTTCAAAAACCTCAAGAGATGTGCAGAATATGGCATTCAAAGATGTTTTCTTAAATTTAGATTTTTTTTGATATCAAAACATGTCAGCTCCTGACAGCACCCCCTATTCTACTCCAAGTAGAAGATGAGCATTGAAGAATCTCCAGTGTGAGATGGTTGAATTAGTGGCAAGCCTATCTCTTGGCATGAAAAACCCCTTGCTTCAACTGTAGACAGACTGCTGTCCAAAAAGGACAAAACTTGGTAGCAGGTAAGCCGACAGCCTAGCTCTGCCAAGACAGGGTAGGTAAGTCCTTCATAATTCCTGTTCTACAATCAATGTCTGTCAGAGAAACGGGACCAAAAGCCTGAAGATTGATGCTGTATTGTATGGAGAGAAAACGGGAACTGTTCAGGCAGCCATTGGTATGTCATTTCTTAGTTTTCGAAGCTGCAGGCCCTGCACTTCCTACATAATCAGATATATTTATCCCTCTCAGGTCTCTGAGGTGGTTGAAGAATAGATAGCTAGAGTCTCATAATTAAATTTTGAGTTGTTTAGGAATCAAGAGGGTGTTCTGGATCCTAAGAAGATGTTTTTAAAATTGTGATGCAAGTTAGTATGAAAGCTGAGTCAGATATAGAACTTTAAACTCATGGAGATGGTTAGATAGTAGAATGTTAAAGTCAGGGTCCAAATACATATGGACTGGACATTGGGAATGTATGCTAAGCCATATAACTCTCCTAATTGTGGCGTATTTATTTCTGTTGTTTTGTATAATATTTACTGTTATAAGAGAAGGAACCATTTGTTGGACTGAAAGGGGGAGCTGTTGGGTGGAAGAGGGTGGAAGGGTGAGACAGGAGGGGGGAGTAGGGAAGGGATTGTGACTGAGATGTCACTTGAAGAAATAACAAAAAAAAGTATAAAATAAATAAATAAAATAAAAAAGAAAGTGGGAAAACCCCTCGAACTCATTCGCACAGGTGACAACTCCCTGAACAGAACACCAACAGCTCAGGACCTAAGACCATCAATCAATAAATGGGACCTCATGAAACTGAAAAGCTTCTGTAAGGCAAAGGACACTTTCATTCAAACAAAACAGCAGCCTACAGATTGGGAAAAAAATGTTCACCAACCCCACATCTAACAGAGAGCTAATATCCAAAATTTACAAAGAACTCAAGAAATTAAAGGCCAAGAAACCAAATAATCCAATTAAAATATGGTAAAAAGTAATAAAGAGAGCATTCACAAAGGAGGAATTCCTAAAGACTGAGAGACACTTGAAGAAATGCTCAGCATCCTTAATCATCAGAGAAATGCAACACAAGACCACTGGACTCTAAGATTCCATCTCACACCTGTCAGAATGGCTAAGATCAAAATCTCAAATGACAGCACATGCTGGCGAGGGTGTGGAGAAACGTGAACCCTCCTCCATTGCTGGTAGAAGTGCAGACTTGTGCAGCCACTATGGAGGTCAGTCTGGCGATGTCTTAGAAAACTTGGAATAGTTTTGCCTCAGGACCCAGACTTACCACTTCTGGGTATACACCCAAATGACTCCTCATGGAATCATAAGGAAGTTTCCTCATCTATGTTCATAGCAGCCTTATTTGTAATAGCTAAAAACTTGAAACAACCCAGATGTCCCTAAACTGAGGAATGGATTAAAAAACTGTGGTACATCTACACAATGGAATTTCACTCAGCTATCAGAAACAATGAAATTATGCAAGTTTCAGCCAAATGGATGGAACTAGAGAAGCTCATCCTGAGTGACCTAACCCAGACTCAGAAGGATGCACATGGCATCTATTTACTTATAGTAGGATTTTAGCTATATAGTACAGGATATCTGTACTACAACCAATGCACCAAAGGAAACATGGACATAGATTTTTGTTGTTGTTGTTTGTTTTCTGTCCATGTCAATGAAACACTTTTCCCTGGTGGTACTGCTTTGTAGGCCCCCAGTGTATGAGGAGGCTCTTGGCCCTCATATGGCTGCTGAACTGGGGCTGGGGTTTGTTATGTGGGGACACTCCACTGTAGAGGAGTGGGATGGAAGTGTTAGGGGGTAGTGGGTGGGAGAGTGGCACTGGGAAAGGTCAAAAGAGAACACTATGATGGAGAGGTAACATGAAGCAATAAATAAACAAACAAACAAACAAACAAACAAATAAATAAATAAATAAATAAATAAAATTAAAAAAAAAAGAAAAAGAAATGAAGTTGTACAAACCCAAACTTATTTTTTTTTAAAAAAAGAGTTCATACTACAGAAAGTGTGCTCTTGAGTGTTTACATTTATTTTATTTCATAATTGCTATATGTGTTTTTAACTCTTAAATTATTATATTTTGTTCTTAAATGAATTTAACATCATTTTAAACAAGGATAAATATATGAATTTGTTACTCCATTGAACAATTAAATTAATATATAGTATAAATTTATGTCATTTAAACTAAGGACTAACAAACATTCTCTGTTTAGGACTAAGTCTCAAATAAACTAGTTTGGATACATACATTTTCTATAAAAATTATTTTTGCTGTTCTAGGAGGAAAGTAGCTGCTATAAAAAACAAATGTTATGTTCCAATAAAACTTTATTTATAAAAGTAGACAGCAGGCTAGATGTGGTTCATAGGTTGTTGGTTTTAGAGCTGCAATGTATGGTGGTCAGACTGTTCTTCATGAATCCATGCTGTAGTGTAATTCTGCGAATGCATGTTGATGTTTAGCTAGTCCTGATATAAAGGCAGTGTCATTACCAGGCACACAAGTATTGGGAGTCTCTGCTAAAATCCTCAGAACAGCAAAGAGAATTAAAGAAATCATGCTTATATTTCAGTTTAGAAATTGACCAAATATAATTTGTTGCTTTATTGGCATTTAAATCTTTCCAGCAAGTGTTTTCACTAATTGATTAGTAAAATTGGTGTGGATGGATTGAAGACTTAGAAGTGTTAAAATATGATCAATTTTTAATGCTAATTATATTTATTATATTCATTAAAATGCTCTTTGGAGGGAGGGAAATGTATTTCTGGCTTGGAGGGTGTACCAATGGATAATAGCATTTATTTTATAAACATGAGGACCTGAGTTTGAATCCTCACTACCCAGGTTAAAATAAGACCTCCGCAGTCATACATTGTGGTAATCTCAACATTTTACTGAGACAGGCAGATCTTTAGAGTTCAGTGTCTAGCCAGCCCTAGCCCAAATAGATTTTGGGTTGATGAGAGATCCTGCTTCAACGGTAAAAGGGTAAGACTGGTAAAGGAAGACACTCTACGTCCTGATCTACCCTCCTAATCCTCAGCGACGTGTATTCCCATACTCACACACATGCATATTCACGCGTGCACACACACACATACATAACTCACATATACACACACATACACATGCACACTCTCACACACACATACACACATATATACATACACTCACATGCACTCACATATACACACACATATACCTACATATACACACATACACTCACATATATTCACACATACATATATACACACAAATACACACATGCATACACTCACATACACATAGACATACACACTCACCCACACATAAACACTCACATGTACACACATACATTTACACAACACATATACTCACACACATACACTCACACATAAACATGTATAAACTTGTACACTCACACATACACACACACACACACAAATATCTTTGCTGGTTAAATATTGAAATGTAAAGAGGAGAAAGATTCTTGACTATTGTCCCTAATTTAAACTTGTGTACAGTAAATTTCTAAGAAATTTTTATTGAATAAAAGATTACAAATAATGTAGACTTTTTCAAAATAGAGAAAATATAAAATCAAAGGGAAATAAACACTTCAGTGAATAGTATTGTAGTATAGTAGTAGGTTTTCTTGTGAAGAATATAAAGAATGTAGCATTGGAGAAGCACTCTGTGGAAAGCAACAGACTAATCATGAAATTTACAAAGCCAAATACAGGCAGCAGGTTATCTCTATTCCTGGAGGGAATGAATGGTATATAAGTGAAGATTTGTCGTAAATAATTTAATACACCTTTGTTGTCTTCGTTTTCAATAAAATGATCATATTTGAAAAACAAAGTATGTGGAATTTCAATACTATTTTAACCTACTTTTTAATATGGTATGTATGGTTTTATTATATTACCTAGCATCTTATTCTTTTCCTTGAAAGAACTAAATTTAGGACATCATTTGAAAAATTTGTGATTTGTGAACCAAACACTAAAATATTACCAGGAAGTTATTTAAATAATTGCAAGTGATTATCAATTGGAGTTTGTTCCTGGTTAGGGATAGGGACATGTGTCCACTTCTTATTGTTATAGGTCTCCATCTGGAACAGACCCGTGCAGACCCTGTGCATGCTCCTCCAGTCTCTGTGAATTCATATGTGCATCAACATTTTTGCATTTAGAAGGAGAAGCCCTCCTTTCCTTGATGTGCTCCACTTCATTCCCTCTTTCTCTTACACTCTTTGCACCTCCTTGACTGTATGGCTCCCTCAGGTCTTAGGGGAGGAATTTGATAGATACACACTATTTAGGGCTGAATGTGCTAAGGCCTTTCACAGTTTGCATATTGTCTGGCCATGGGTATATGTATTTTTTCTGACCTGTTGCAGAAGGAAGATTCTCTGATAAGGGCTGAGTAAGGCATAGATAAATTATGAATATAGCAGAATATCATTATAATTCACTCTATTACTACATTTTTGTTGTTATTGTGGTTTTTTTCTCTTTTTTTTTAAGATAATATTGATTTTACCCTAGATCCTGGGCTATCAAGTGTCAGGTTCTTGGTCACCAAAGAGCATGAAGTATGAATTCTATTTCATGAAGTTGTCCTTAAGGCAAATTAAATATTAGTTGGTTACTGACACAAACTTTGTGCTACCAATGCACTAGTGTATGTTGTAGGCAGGACAACATTGTAGACCAAAGGATTTGCCGCTGTGTTGAGGTTTATAATTCTCTTGGTAGCATGTAGAGTACTTTCCTGTACCAATAAAAATAGGTTGTAGAGGTGACGTCACAACTTGACTTCTCTATATTCAATAAGTTGTGTAGGTGTTGTCTTCAGCAATAGAGCCCTGCTGTCAGTTTGTGGAGAACAACCTATAATGTTCACAACAGTCTTGGTGGTTTGGGAGTTCCAGTCTGAATCCTTTGGCCAACAACTCAGTTAAATGTAAACAAATCCTCATACTGAAAGCTTCATTTGGTGAGACAAAGTGTCCAAATTGGAGGTTTATATTCCTGTCATTTGACGATTTCATTTAAATTGTCTTCATGTATCTATCTATTTTTGGAAGATTCTTCTATAATGGATTTCCATAATATCACACAAATGGCCCTTAAGTTTAGTTTTCTCTCCCTATATTCCTTCATTCAGTTCTCTCTTTCCACCCTCTGTCCACTTGATCCATAAGGATCAATCCCCCTCTCAACCATAACTATCTATTTTATTTCCCTTTCCTAAAAAGAACTATCTGTTCCCTCTAGTCCCTTATTCTATACTTATCTTCTGTGATTCTATGGATTTTAGCTTGCTTTTCACTGACTTAACTGCTAACTTCCACTTACAAGATAATACACACAATGTTTTATTCCTGGGTTTTGGTTACCTCAATCTGGATGACTCCTTTTTTCTAATTCCATCTATTTACGTGTAAATTTTGTGATTTCAGTTTTTTAATAGTTGGGAAATAAGACATTATGCAAATGTACTTTTAATTTTCTTCAACCATTCATCTTTTGAGGGACATCCAGGTTATTTCCAATTTCTGGCTATTATGAATAAAGCATCAAGAAACATGGTTAAGCAAGTATTTCTGTGGTGGGATGAAGCATCCTTTGGATATATTCCAAAGAGTGGTATAGCTGTATCTTGTGGGTAGATCGATTCCCATCTTCCCGAGGAATTGCCACACTAATTTCCATAGTGTTGTGCAGATTTATACTGTCACAAGCAATGGATTATTGTTCCTGCTTTTCCATTTCCTCACCAGTATAAACTGTCATTTGTTTTATTGATCTTAGCAATTCTGCTGGGTGTAAGATGAAATCTCAAAATAATTTTTACTTGTATTTCCATGAGCTTTATTTAAACACTCCACATTTAAGAAATTCGCAGTCTAGTCTTTAAAAGCATTAGTTAAAAAACTTTAACTCCAGACAACTCTGAGATTCCATCACACACATCAGAATGGCTAAGATCAAAAACTCAAAAAACAGCACATGCTGGCAAGGTTGTGGAGAAAGGAACACTCCTCCATTGCTGGGAGTGCAAACTTGTACAATCACTATGGAAATCAGTCTGGTGATTATCTTAGAAAATTTGGAATAGCTCTACCTCAAGACTCAACCATTCCACTCCTGGACATACATCAAACAATTCTTCACCAAACCACAAGGACATCTCCTCAAATATGTTTATAGTAACTTTATTTATAATAGCTAGAAACAACCCAGATGTCCCTCAACCTAAGAATGCATTAAAAAAAAAACTATGATATATTTACACAATGGAATACTACTCAGCTGTCAGAAACAAGGAAATTGGGACTTCTACCCTCAAGACTACTTAGGACTACATAGGAACATCCAGCTCCATCCTTTGATCCTGCACCACCTCAGGCCTCCCTGAACTCCAGCACTTAGGGTAGGTATCCCCTTCCCTCCCCTCAACCACCACCCTACCCTGACCAATGGCATGGAACCTTCCAAGCTGCTCTGAACTAGAAACAGTTTCACCAGTCTTCATCTTCCAGACCTGACCTGTGCCTCCCTCCATTCCTGGCCTCTCACTCTCAGTACTACAAAGGACTACATAGAGCTACATAGGACTACCTAAGAATACATAGGACCACATAGGACTTCACAGGACTACACAGGAATACATAGGACTACACAGGCTTACACAGCCTGGGCATAGCTACAGCTCAACAAGATTACAAGGCCTCCAAACCAACGTTCCTTCCTTGACACCAAGTTCAGAAGGCCCCAGGAGCAAACACCTAAGGAACACCAGATGGCAAAAGGTCAGCGAAAGAATAGAATTGAGAAAAGTCAGAGAAATATGACTCCATACTAATACAGCAAGCACTGACCATCCCACCATGGCTGAAATATAAGAATATGATGACAAATCTATACTTATGAAAATGATAGAGGCCTTAAAAAGAAAATAAAACCCTTAAAGAATCTCAAAAAGCCAAGGGATCCAAGATGGTGGTGGCCTGCGCGGACATATTTTGATTTCAGGATTAACAATCACAGGGCGGCGAGTGTTGCAGGATGCTGTACAAATGGCTCGACCCCCTCTAGATCTCACCCAACTACCCAGGGACCACTGAGGGTCCCTGGGTAGGACGCTCCTTTCCATACTCGGACACGCAAGGAAGCCTCTGGACCTGGGAATCGGGTTCCCCCCATCCCTCACCAGGAGAGACGCCAGGTAAGTTCCAAACTAATACCCAGTGGGCAGATTCAGATCCCACGTAGAGATAATCCCCAACCTGCTGGGCACCCCCAGGTCTCACACAGACGATCTAGCTATCTGGCAAAACGTTGCGACCCTTGGAAGTGAGCGCAGCTCAGCTGCAAAGTGCCTTCAGACTGTAGAGACATCACTGGCCACTCGGCAAGGCTATTGGGGGTGAAGGGCAGATTTACCCACCACAGGAACCAACCCCGAGCAAACTGTAAGACATTTGAAACTGTCTTATATGGGCTTTTGTACTAGTACTGGCCCTTCTGGTGGGGAACCAGCGCTTACTTGTACACAGCTCCACCACCTGGATTAGTTAGGTCTCCATCTAGGAGGCGGGGCTGAATGACTGACCTTATAAGGGTGGAGTAAGGCAACTCTCTCCTACACCAAAGCACCCCCTTTGGACCCAAGTCCAGAAGACAGATAAAAAATTCCACATGGCCAGAGGCTGCAGACCAAAAAAACACCAGAGCAAAATGACTCCAACAAAAGAAAACAACGCTATTCCACCTAGCCCGAACCACCTCACCACAGCTGAAACACATGAAAATGATGACAATTCTACATTATGGAAAGCGATAGAGTCCCTTCAAGAAGAACTTAAATCTATGAAGGAATTCAAAGAAGCCAGAATTTTACAAGCCAAAACAACAAATAACACCATTAAAGAGCTCCAAGCCAAGGTGACTAAGCTTGAACAGGAAAAGGACAGAGAAATGAAAGATTTCCTGGCAAAAACAAGCAAACTGGAGAAGGAAATGTACAAAATGAACAATACCATTCAAGACATGAAAATGGAAATGGAAATAATAAAGAAAACACATTCAGAGTTAAAAGAGGAAATGGAGAATCAAGGGAAGAGAACAGGAACTATGGATGTGATTATCAAAAATAGGATGCAAGAGATGGAAGACAGGATCTCAGGCATGGAAGATTTAATAGAAGAAATCAGTACAACATCCAAAGAAAACGAGAAAGCTAAAAAATCTGTTACCCACAACATCCAAGAAATCAAGGACTCAATGAAAAGACGGAACCTAAGAATTATAGGTATAGAGGAAAGAGAAGACTCCCGACTCCAAGGTCCAGGAAATATCTTCAACAAAATCATAGAAGAAAACTTCCCAAACCTGAAAAAAGAGATGCAATAAAAATCCAAGAGGCTTACAGAACACCGAACAGATTAGATCAGAAAAGAAACTCCTCTCGCCACATAATAATAGAAACTCCAAATGTAAGAACAAAGAAAGGATATTAAAAGCTGTAAGAGAAAAAGGCCAAGTCACATACAATGGCAGACCCATCAGAATCACACCTGACTTCTCTTCAGAAACTTTAAAAGCTAGAAGGGCCTGGACAGATGTCCTACAAGCCCTGAGAGAACATAGGTGCCCAGCCAGACTACTCTACCCAGCAAAACTCTCTATCCACATAGATGGAGAAAACAAGATATTCCATGACAAAATCAAATTCAAACAATATCTCCCCACAAACCCAGCCCTACAGAAGATCCTAGAAGGAAAATTCCAACACAGAGAAGATAACTACACCCAAGAAAACAGAGGAAATAGAAACCTCCACAGCAACTAGACAAAAGTGAAACACAAGACAGCCAACTATACCAAAATAATGGGAAATAACAACCCCTGGTCACTAATATCCATCAACATCAATGGATTCAACTCGCCAATAAAAAGACACAGACTTACAGACTGGATCCGTAAACAAGACCCATCTTTTTACTGTATACAAGAAGCACATCTCACTATTGAATATAAACACTATCTCAGAGTAAAGGGCTGGGAAAAGGTTTTCCAAGCAAATGGACCCAGGAAACAAGCTGGAGTAGCCACCCTAATGTCAAACAAAATAGACTTCCAATTGAAGTTAATAAAAAAAGACAGAGAAGGGCATTACATACTCTATAAAGGAAATATCCACCAAGAGGACATCTCAATATTGAACATCTATGCCCCAAATACAAAGGCACCTACATTTATAAAAGAAATGCTTCTAAAACTTAAATCGCACATTGATCCAAACACATTAATAGTGGGAGACTTCAAACACCCCACTCACAACTATGGACAGATCATCAAGACAGAAGACAAGCAGAGAAATAATGAGTCTAAAAGAGATCATGAACAAAATGGACCTAACAGATATCTACAGAATGTTTCACCCAAACACAAAAGAATACACCTTCTTCTCAGCACCTCATGGAACCTTCTCCAAAATCGACCATATAGTTGGCCACAAAGATAGCCTCAACAGATACAAGAAAATTGAAATAACCCCTTGTATCTTATCAGACCACCATGGAATAAAGCTGGATTTCAATAGCAAAAGAATCAACAGAAAGTATACACTCACATGGAAATTGAACAACTCTTTACTAAAATACCACTGGGTCAGGGAAGAAATAAAGAAGGAAATCAAAGACTTCTTAAAATCCAACGAAAATGAAGACACAACATACCCAAACCTATGGGACACAATGAAAGCTGTGCTATGAGGAAAGTTCATAGCACTAAGTGCCTTCAAAAAGAAAATTGTGAAAGCTCAAATTAGCAAATTAACAGCTAAACTGGTTGAATTGGAAAAAAAAAGAAGCAAACACTCCCAAGAGGAGCAGAAGGCAGGAGATCATCAAACTTAGGGCTGAAATCAACAACTTAGAAACAAAAAGAACCATACAAAGAATCAATGAAACCAAGAGTTGGTTCTTCGAGAAAATCAACAAAATAGACAGACCCTTAGCCAAATTAACTAAAAGACAGAGGGAGAAAACACAAATCAACAAAATCAGAAATGAAAAGGGTGAAATAACAACAAACATTGAGGAAATCCAGAGAATATTTGGATCCTACTTTAAAAATCTATATTCCACCAAATTTGAAAACTTAAGTGAAATGGACAATTTTCTTGATAGATTCCACCTACCGAAGCTAAATCAAGATCAGATAAACAGATTAAACAGCCCTATAACCCCTCAGGAAATAGAAACAGTCATTAAAAATCTCCCAACCAAAAAAAGTCCAGGGCCAGTTGGCTTTAACACGGAATTCTACCGGACCTTCAAAGAGGAGCTAACACCAATACTTTTCAAACTCTTTCACCAAATAGAATCTGAAAGAACATTGCCAAACTCATTCTACGAGGCCACAGTCACCCTGATTCCTAAACCACACAAAGACCCAACAAAGAAAGAGAACTTCAGACCAATCTCCTTCATGAACATAGATGCAAAAATACTTAATAAAATACTAGCAAACCGAATTCAAGAACACATCAAAAGTATAATACACCATGATCAAGTAGGTTTCATCCCAGGAATGCAGGGATGGTTCAACATACGAAAGTCTATCAACATCATTCACCATATAAACAAGATGAAAGAAAAAAAAACACATGATAATCTCGCTAGATGCAGAAAAAGCATTTGACAAAATTCAACACCCTTTCATGCTGAAAGTTTTGGATAGAATGGGCATACAAGGGCCGTACCTAGAAATAACAAGGGCAATATACAGCAGGCCAGTGGCCAACATCAAAATAAATGGTGAGAAACTTGAAGCATTTCCTCTAAACTCAGGGACAAGACAAGGATGTCCACTTTCACCATATCTCTTCAATATAGTACTTGAAGTTCTTGCTAGAGCAATAAGACAACTAAAGGACATCAAGGGGATAAACATCAGAAACGAAGAAGTCAAATTATCCCTGTTTGCAGATGATATGATAGTATACATAAGTGACCCCAAAAATTCCACCAGAGAACTCTTACAGCTGATAAACACCTTCAGCAAAGTGGCTGGATACAAAATTAATTCAAAAAATCAGAAGCCCTTCTTCATACAACAAACAAATGGGCTGAGAAAGAAATAAGGGAAACAACCCCCTTTACAATAGCCACAAACAACATAAAATACCTGGGGGTAACTCTAACCAAGCAAGTAAAGGACCTGTACAACAAGAACTTCAAGCCCTTGAAGAAAGAAATGGAAGAGGCATTTAGAAGATGGAAAGATCTCCCATGCTCATGGATAGGTAGGATCAACATAATAAAAATGGCCATCCTACCGAAAGCAATATATAGATTCAAAGCAATTCCTGTCAAAATACCAGCACAATTTTTTATAGACTTGGAAAGAGCTATTCTCAATTTCATATGGAACAACAAAAAGCCCAGAATAGCTAAATCAATGCTGTACAATAAAAAAAAAAAACATCTGGAGGTATCACCATCCCAGATTTCAAGCTGTACTACAGAGAAATAGTTGAAAAAACAGCATGGTATTGGTATAGAAACAGACCAGTAGATCAATGAAATCGAATTGAAGATCCAGAAATAGACCCACACACTTATGGCCACCTAATTTTTGACAAAGAAGCCAAAACACCACAATGGAAGGACACTCATCTTCAACAAATGGTGCTGGTCCAACTGGATGTCCACTTGTAAAAGAATGAAATTAGACCCATACTTATCACCTTGTACAAAGCTTAAGTCCAAGTTGATCAAAGATCTTAAAAGAAGGCCGGTCACTAAATCTTCTAGAAGAAAAAGTGGGAGAAACCCTCGAACTAATTGGCACAGGCGACAACTTCCTAAACAGAACACCAACAGCTCAGGACCTGAGATGAACAATCAATAAATGGGACCTCATGAAACTGAAAAGCTTCTGTAACTTCTGTAAGGCAAAGACACTGTCATTCGAACAAAACGGCAGCCTACAGACTGGGAGAAAATCTTTACCAACCCCACATCTGACAGAGGGCTAATATCCAAAATCTACAAAGAACTCAAGAAATTAAATGCCAAGAAACCAAATAATCCAATCAAAAAATGGGGGACAGAGCTAAATAGAGAATTCACAAAGGAATCCCTAATGGCTGAGAGACACTTGAAGAAATGCTCAACATCCTTAATCATCAGAGAAATGCAACTCAAGACAACTCTGAGATTCCATCTCACACCTGTCAGAATGGCTAGGATCAAAAACTCAAATGACAGCACATGCTGGCGAGGGTGTGGAGAAAGGGGTACCCTACTCCATTGCTGGTGGGAGTGTAGGCTTGTGCAACCACTATGGAGGTCAGTATGGAGATATCTTTAAAAACTTGGAATAGCTTTGCCTCAGGACCCAGCCATACCACTTCTGGGTATACACCCAAATGCCTCTTCATGGAATCATAAGGAAGTTTCCTCATCTATGTTTATAGCAGCCTTATTTGTAATAGCTAGAAACTGGAAACAACCCAGATGTCCCTCAACCGAAGAATGGGTTAAGAAACTGTGGTACATCTGCTCAATGGAATATTACTCAGCTATCAGAAACAATGAAATTATGCAATTTGCAGCCAAATGGATGACCACTCTCCCCATACCTCTTCATCATAGTGCTTGAAGTTCTAGCCAGAGCAATAAGACAACTAAAGGAAATCAAGGGGACACATATCAGAAAAGAATAAGTTAAATTATCCCTATTCACAGATGATATGATAGTATATGTAAGTGACCCCATAAATTCCACCAGAGAACTCCCACAGCTGATAGACTCATTCAGCAAGGTTGCTGGATACAAAATTAACTCAAAAAAAAAAATCTCTAGCCCTTCTTTACACAGAACATAAATGGGCCGAGAAAGAAATCAGGGAAACAACACCCTTCACAACAGCCAAAAATAATATAAAATACCTGGGGGTAATTCTAACCAAGCAAGTGAAAGACCTATACAATAAGAACTTCAAATCCTTGAAGAAAGCAATTGAAGGAGATGTCAGAAGATGGAAAGATCTCCCATGTTCGTGGATAGGTAGGATCAACATAATAAAAATAGCTATCCTACAAAAAGCAATGCCAACACAATTCTTTACAGACCTCTAAAGAATATCTCTCCACTTCATATGGAAAAACAAAAAACCTTAAATAACTAAGTCAATCCTGTACAATAGAAAAACATCTGAAGGTATCACCATACCAGATTTCAAGCAATACTTCACAGCAATAGTAATAAAGACAGCATTATACTGGTATAAAAACATACAAGTTGATTGATGGAATCAAATTGAAGACCCAGAAATCAACCCACACACCTAAGATCACTTCATTTTTGACAAAGAAGCCAAAACCATACAATGGAAAAAGGACAGCATCTTCACCAAATGGTGCTGGTCTAACTGGATGTTAACTTGTAAAATAATCCAATTAGACCCATATTTTTTACCTTGCACAAAACTTGAGTCCATGTGGATGAAATACATTAACATAAAACTGGACACACTAAACCTAATAGAAGAGAAAGTGGGGGAAAGCCTGGAACTTATTGGCATAGGTGGCAACTTCCTAAACAGAACACCAATAGCTCAGGCCCTAAGACAAACAATCAATAAATGGGACCTCATAAAACTGAAAAGCTTCTGTAAGGCAAAGTACACTGTGATTAAAACAAAATGGCAGTCTACAGATTGGGAAACAATCTTTACTAATCTCACTTCTGACAGAGGGCTAATATCCAAAATCTACAAAAAAAAAACTCAAGAAATTAAACACCAGCAAACCAAGGAATCCAATCAAAAAATGGGGGACAGATCTAAACAGAGAATTTACAAAAGAGGTGTCTGAAATGCTCAACAACCTTAATCATCAGAGAATTTCAACTCAAGATGGACTCTGAGATTCTGTCTCACTCCTATCAGAATGACTAATATCAGAAACTGAAAAGACAGTATATGCTGGCAAGGTTGTGGAGAAAGGGGAACACTGCCACATTGCTGGTGGGAGTGCAAACTTGTACAACCACTACAGAAATCAGTCTGACGATATCTTAGAAAACATGGAATAGCTCTACCTCAAGACCCAACCATACCACTTCTAGGCATATATCCAAAAGATTCCTCACCAATCCACAGGGACATCTCCTCAACAATGTTCATAGCAGCTTTATTTGCTATAACTAGAAACTGGAAACAGCCTACATGTCCTTCAACTGAAGAATGAATAAGAAAACTGTGGTACATTTAAACAATGGAATACTTCTCATCTATCAGAAACAAGGAAATCATGCAATTTGCAACTAAATGGATAGAACTAGAAAAGCTCATCATGAGTGAGCTAAATCAGTCTAAGAAAGATATACATGGCATATATTCACTTACAACTGGATTTTAGCCATTAGTATAGGATAACCATCCTACAATCAATAGACGCAAAAGAGCAGGAACAGGGATTTGGTTAGCCATCAATGGGACACTCCACTCTAGTGGAACTGTCATGTATGCCTCCTGTGCAAGAGGAAGCTCTTAGACCTCATGTGACTAACGAGCCGTGGGGTGTGATACACATAGACACCCCACACCGGAGGGATGGGATGGGTGGGAGAGGGGGTAAAGGGTGGAAGGGAGGGGGTGGCAATGGAGACACAAGGAAGTAATAAATAAAAGTTTAAAAAAAAAGAAACAAGGAAATCATGCAACTTACAAACAACTAGATGAAACTAGAAAGGCTCATCCTGAGAGAACTAACCCAGACCCAGAAAGATACACTTGGCATGTATTCACTTATAACTGGATTTAATCCCTATAGTACAACATACCTATCCTACAACCAACAGACCCAAAAGGAAAAGAAACATGGACTTTTACCCTAGTGGAGTTGCCATGTCGGGTCCAAGAGCAAGAGGAAGATTTTAGCCCTTATTAACTGCGGAGAGCTGACATGTGTGGGCACCCCACATCAGAGGAGTATGAAGTCAAGAACACATATAACTATTCAAGCATAGCATCCAGACTGAAAGATTCATAGTTACAGAACTAACTGCATAAAACTGTTATTAATATGTAAACTAGCATGGTTTGTAAAATTTTCTAGTTTCTTCCTAGACAATTTCATAACTATCTTGGGTTTCTATTGTTGTCTTATGTAAATTAACTATTAGGTATTCATTTCTATTACTTACTTGTTTTTCTTTTCATTATAAACAGCTTTAATATTAAACTAATTAAGACTTTATAATAACTTTTAATCTGTAGTATGAAAAAAAACTAATGAATATAGTTTCCTGTTTGGAGACAAATAGAATTGTTTGTACTCATTGGGAAGGAAATTGAGAGCTTACAAATTATTATGTTATGTTTCTAAAGGTATAGATGAGTCTTTCCATTACTTTAGATGGGCACAACATTGGCTTGTTTTGTTGTTTCTCCTAACGCCACTAATTGAGGAGGTCCTACCAATCTCTTTAAACACAGCAAAGATGTTTTAGTTTTAAAGATATAATATGCATTCAGCATAGCTACTATATAGATATAATGGTGGTAAACATATCTCTAGCTCTCTAGAAAGACAGAGAATACTTCCTTGCAGGTTTGCTCTTATCCATGCCATAAATATCCTTCCTGGAGCCCGTGAATGATACACATTGGGAAGAGGTACAAAAATCAAAAGCAGTCCCGTAAAGAGATGTTTCTACACATCACTGCTATCTTCTAGCTTACTGATTGGTAATGAAATTGCCTGGAGAAATGTTACAGTTTCAAAGAGAAAAACTTAAAAATACCCATTGTATATAGAAATATGTTAAGGATCAGATCAACTTTCTAATACATTTCATAGAATTCACCAACATTTGTAAGTAGACTTACTTGAGATTATCTGGAAGATCATGTTTTACTCTCTAAAAATCCAAGATAACCATCATTAGTGTTTTTCTCTGTCCTCTTTCTTTTCTTCTGGACCCATGTAATTTGTGAGTTCAAAAGTCCCTTACTTTAAAAAGATTCTAATTTCTCCTAAAGCTGCTACATTAAAAAAATTTATGATGCATACATTTTTAAAATGTAAAAAATATCCAAACTCAAGAGGCTATGAAGTGCTATTAGTAATGACAAGTTTCTAAGATTATTTTGTTCATGTTTTGCACATTGAATTTCAATGAAACAACGCTAATATTATCTTTTATACACATCTCACTTTATAGTAATTGTCATGAAATACAGCTCAGGCTATATTAATAGTGTATCTAGAAATTGAAAAAGAGAATTAATGTGAAAGAATTTAAAAAATGTATCTTCCACTTCAAAAAATTATCAGATACTTTTAAATTTATCCATTAACATGACACTAGGGTTGTAGAATAGGAAACTTCTAAACAAAAAGATGGTATGCTATTCTCTGAAAAACTTGCCCACATGCCCACTGATCAGATGAATATTATACCTCTTCATTTTCTTTTAAACAAGGGGTCTGGGGTCACCAGGTCAATCTAGAATAAGGCTGCATTTCCTCATTTATGAAATGAAAAGATTTTGAAGAACTCAGTGTTTTAAAATGGTTTGCTCTACAAGACAGCCAAGCATTTTTCTCCATATTAAGCAAAGCTGTCTTATCTATGGGGTAGTGTCAGTTCAGGATAAACCATGAGCCAAGGTGCATCAGGTGTTGAGATCACCATGGAACTATTTATTTTTAACAAATAAAGAACCCACTGTATCTGAAATCCCACTCTCACTGATATTTTAGTGATTATACATTCCTTGCAAATCTGTAGGAATTCAGACTTAGAAAAATTGTGTTCCTAAATTAAAGTTTCAGTGTTTAGAGAGTTATCAAGATAAATTTGTATGGACGTGAAGCATAAGTATCTATCTCCTTCCAAACAGATGAAAATTTACACTGAAAGTGATGTGTACTTTTCCTCCATTTTTGATGGATTGTGTGGCAGCACTTTAATCAGTATCTTATATGGGTCATGGAGAGAAAGTAAGACAAAATGGAATGTATTAAGTATTCATTTGAAATGTATGGGCATCTCAATAATTTTTAGAAGGAACACAACATTTGGAGCACTGTTCCTTAGGAAATCTTAGAGACAGGAAGACGTTTCAATGTGAGCTACATAGTCTTGTGTTATATTACTACTCTGAGTTTTTCACTTCAGTCATTAACTTTTATAATTAAATTAGCTGAATAATTAAGGTGTTATAATATCCTTATTAAAGTTCTGCTTATAATCTGGAGACCTAGGAAAGAATACCACAAATGAAATTGCTGTTAACTAGTGTGTGGCAGACAGTCCACAGAACCAACCGCCTGGGACTCTTAGAACTTGCAGAGACCAAGGAACCTGTAGGGGTCTGACCCAAGTCCTCTGCATGTATATTACAACTGAGTAGCTTAGTGTGGGATTGCGAATAGTGAGATCAGAGTCTGTCTCTCATTCTTTTGCCTACTTGTGGAACCCGTTTCCTCCTGCTGTGTTGCCTTGTCCAGTTTTGACGTCATGGTATGTGTCTTGTCTTATGGTAGCTTGTTATGACATGTTTAATTGATATTCCTGAGATTCCTGCTCCTCTCTGTGGGAAGGAGGGTGATGGATTTGAAGGAGAGGGAAGGCATGGGGGAGGGGAGGGGAGGGAGGGGAAACTGAGATAAAATATAAGGGAAGAATATAATAAATTCCTGTTACCGACAGAAGGTGACCTTTGACCAACAGGAAAGAATAAAAGAGAAAGAAACATGGGAGTGAAAACTTGTACAACCACTATGGAAGTCAGTCTGGTGATATCATAGAAAACTTGGAATAGCTCTACCTCAAGACCCAGCCATACCACTTCTGGGTATACATCCAAATGATTTCTCATCAAACCACAAGGACATCTCCTCATCTATGCTCATAGAAGCTTTATTTGTAATAGCTAGAAACTGGAAACAACCCAGATGTCCTTCAACTGACAAATGGATAAAAAAAAAAAAATCTGTGGTACATTTACACAATGGAATACTACTCAACCATCAGAAACAAGGAAATCATGCAATTTTCTGTGAAATAGACGGATCTAGAAAACCTCATCCTGAGTGAGCTAAACTAGACCCAGAAAGATGTACATGGCATGTGTTTACTTATAACTGGATTTTCGCCATATAGTACAGGATAACTATCCTACAACCAACAGACTGAAAGGAGCAGGAATGTAGACTTTGCTACCTGTTAGTGGGACATTTTGCCCTAGTGGAGCTGCCGTGTAGGCCACCAGTGCAAGAGGAACCCCTTGACCTCATGTGACTGCTGAACTGAGGATGGCTGATATGTAGGGGCACCCCACACAGGAGGAGTAGGATAGGTGGGAGAAGGGGGAGAGGGTGGAAGGTGGTAGCAGGAGGAGTGGAGGGAGGGGACTGTGATGGAGATGTAACGTGAAGTAATAAGTAGACATAAAAAAAGAAAGAAGCAGGGAGGAAGGAAGAAGTGAGGAATCTAACCATAACTCAGTTATGCCTGAAATCAGAAAGCAAACAATATAGATGAAATACAAATATATATGATAAAGGACTGTTTTGAAGTTCTTGTGATTATGTGATGAGCTAAGTTGAAGAGCAAATTGAAGCAATCATAGATACTAGCAGAACTTTTTTCTTCTAATAATTATTATTATAGAATTTCTGACTGAAAACACAGTTTAAAGCAGAATTAGTTAACTCATGGATCTCTAAAGCTGTACCACTCTCTCACCTGCTCCCATTTCAGATGCAGATTAGTCAGAAAATACCCACTATGCAGTAGGGCTCAGGTCTGGAGAAATCACCTCCAGGGTCGAAACAGTTATCTGACCCATAAATCTGAGCATGTCCTGACAAAAATCAGGTTCTTTTTATTCACTTGTACATTACAGCCTGTATTTTAAATGTTTCCTTTTGTCTTACTTCCTGTTTCTTTTTTTTAACTTTTCTCTTTTAAAGACTTCTTTGATAAGGTCACTACAAAAACATCTTCCTCTTTTGGGAGTTTGGAAGTTAATTTTTCATCATCTATGAAACTTCTGCAAATCTAATCTACCTTCAACAATTGACTAGTTTATTTTATTCAAGACTTTTCCTCCAACAACTCTGTATACCAACAGTTTTTTTTTGTTATGAAGGTCTGAAATAAATATTATGCTATCTTAACTATATTCCATATTTTCATGAAAAGAGATGCCTCCTCTCAGAGCTCTGAGTTCTGCTACATCATAAAACACTAGGAAACACTTCCTGAAAAAAATCAAAAGCTGATTTCCCTCTACAGTGTCCTGCATTTACATCTCCAAAGTAATCTCCTTTCACTTAAAATCAATGAGTGTGCTCACTTACCTACTTGCTTCAATGATACTTCAAAATACACACCACTTTTAACTTGTCAAGTAGTTGGTGAATGCTAGAAGTCATATAGTAAGTTGCCTTACTATATGATCTGACAAATCTATACTCTGGAGACAATAGCAAATTATTTCTTTTTATTTATTCCTCTCTGATTCAACATATCCAGATTGCAGTTTACCTTCTTTCCACTCCTCCCAGTCCTGTCCAGTTCCTCCCGTCCACTCTCCTCTGGATTCACTGCTTCTCTTTTTCTCTTCAGAAAAGGCCAGCCTCCCATAGATACCAACAGAACATAGTGTAACAGGATTCAATATGATCAGGCACCAATTCCATATCAAGGCTGGGAGAGGCAACCCAGTAGGAGAAAAGGGATCCCAAGACCAGGCAGAAGATAAGAGACACCCCCACTTTCACTGTTAGATTCCCACAAAGACACCGAGCTAAACAACCATAACATATTCAGAGGACCTAGTGAAGAACAATGTGGGCTCTGTGACTGCCATTTCAGTCTCTATGAGCCCCTATAAGACCTGTTCAGTTGATTCTGTGGTCTGTGTTTCCTAGTGTCCTCAAACCCTCTGACTCCTACAATCCTTCCTCCTCCTCTCCTCCTCCTCTTTCTTGGGGTTCCCACAGATCCACCTATTTGGAGACCCTTTCCCCAGCTGTGGGTGACAGTATCAGCTCCCATTGGCTGCAGGAGAAAGTCTGTGATGACAATTGGGCTAGGCATCAACCATGTTTGTCTTTGAGGATTTGGGTTGCCTCACTCAGGGTGATTTTTTTCTACTTAGATCCATTTACCTGCAAATTTCAGGATGTCATTTAAAAAAAATAGGAAGTGATTCTCTATTGTGTAAATGGACAACATTTTATTTATTCATTCTTCAATTGAAGGACATCTAGGTTGATTCCAGTTTCTGGGTATTATGAATAAACTATGTCACTGTGAACATAGTTGAACAAATGTTCTTGTGGTAAGATGGAGTGTCCATTGGTTAAGTACCCAAGAGTGCAGGCACTAATATAAAAAATTAATAAATATGACCTTATGAAACTGAAAAGCTTCTATGAAGCAAAGGACACTGTCAGTAGGACAAAACGGAAGCCTACAGAATGGAAAAAGATTTTTAACCAATTCCACACCCAATAGAGGGCCAATTTCCAAAATATATAAAGAACTCAAGAAATTGGATATCAACAAGCCAAAAAAATCCAATTAAAAATGGAGTGTAGAGTAAACAGACAATTCTCAGTACAGGAATCTCAAGTGGTTGAGAAACACTTATAGCAGATTTTTAACAAGTAATTCTACATGGGATAAATAAGAAAGGATAGTCAAAGTGCTTTGGAAATACAAGATAATAATTCAAAGATGGACCTGAAATTGTGTGTTAAGAAAGGTCATTAATTCTCATTTATTTAGATAAGACCTGCAGAAGAAGAAAGAGGTTGATCATAAGGTAGTGGTCAGGGTGAACTCTGCTGTGCTGAAACCCATCAGAACAAGAAAATACAGTTTCTGGTTTAAAATAATTCTGAAATTTAAAATAGCAATAAAAGATCATTAAGTAAATATAAGTGTCCTTGATCTTAGGTCTGTATGACTTCACTGATCACATATCTCTGAAGTTAGCCTTGTGCCTGGTAAGTATTCATGGGATATGTTAAATACATGTTATTATTTGATTAAGGCACACAAAAGAAATATCTTATTTAGATATCTGTAAGTTCTATATTTGAAAGGGCCCCAAACTGTCATTTTAAAAATTAAGAAATGCAGCTTATTAACTTCCTCTATAGTTTACAAACTTATCTTCCTAGATTATGAAGGCACAACCAAAAACAAACAAACAAACAAAAAACATGTGAAAGTGTTACTGTGCTTACCTCAGTCCCAGTCTTCAAGAGCATCTCGTCTTCTAGAAGTTTCAGTCCTGGGTCACTTTCCTCCAGTACCAGAAGCTAATTGGATATTGTCTCTTAGTCCAAGGTGGTGCAGCCAATGACCAGTGTCAAGTCACTTTGTGAGTATGCCTTCTTCAATGTCCTTTTGTGGCAAAGCAGAAGACCCATCTCATGATTCTGGCCAAGCAACAGAATCATGACTTACAACTACCTGGTTTTGTTTTAACTGCTAGTTTTTCAATAGCTACACACTAACTGACAACAAAACAAATTAGTTAACAGAGCAACAGAAGTTCAAGCTGCTTGCCATTTATCCTACTGTCATTTATTGCAAGCAGGTGGAGGACAGGAGAGCCTAAAGGAGACTGATAGTGGAAAGTAGTAAGGATATAAATGTCTGTGATGGTAAAGGGGTATCCTGTATTTCCTGTGACCAATACAGAAAGAAAGAAAGAAAGGAGGGAAGGAAGGAAGGAAGGAAGGAAGGAAGAAAGAAAGAAAGAAAGAAAGAAAGAAAGAAAGAAAGAAAGAAAGA
>CAJQZJ010001694.1:7869020-7896654 GCA_907164525.1 Lophiomys imhausi | reverse complement strand
AGAAAGAAAGAAAGAAAGAAAGAAAGAAAGAAAGAAAGAAAGAAAGAGAAAAGGAAATTTTTGAGTTGCTCTGAGTAACTTAGTGTGCCAAATTTTGAATGTGACAACTAGTTTACTTTTATGAAATAAAGTATACATAGAAAAAATAGCCAAAAAAGAAACTTCATCTTTCAAACAAAATCAAGAGAGCATATTTCTTATCTGGAACTTGTTTGAATTTTTCTCATTCTCACTATCTCCAAGCCAAAGGCTTTCCAAGGAAGAGATGAGATCATAACCAAGACCATATCCTCAGGGCTGCCAGTGCACAGCCTCTGAGTCAGCCCTGCACATGTGTGTCTACATGAGCATCCAGGAGAGACAGTCAAGTAGGACATTTGTTCATGTTCAAATGTCCCTTTCCAAAGCTTTCTTCTAGACAACATAATCTCTCAATATAAAATTTTAAAATTGTGGGTTTTTCCTTAGAGTATTATCACTTGGTAACAAAATTGATGTGTGCATTTTATTATATTTTCAATTATTTTAAGCTTCATTGTAGCATTTTCAAACCTATAAGTGTATTTTTATCGATCTCTTCCTCCTACACTGTGCCTTTCCACCATCCCCCTTCCCGTTAGCTTCCCTTTGGCTTTAACGGTCATATGTGTTCTATTAACCCCACCCCTTTATCAAAACTTCTTTTCCCCTTTCATGATTTTCTTTGCTAGTTGTATGACCTATAACCATACTCACACCCAAAAATACTCATGTATATAAACATTAAAAACTAGAACCCACTTATGTGAAAAAACATTTATTTTTTCTGTTTCTGAGTCTGTGTTGAGTCACTTAGTATTATAGCTTCCAGATACATCCATATTTCTCTTTTTTAATGTTTGTTTATTACTCAGGTTACATCTCCATCACAGTGCCCTCTTTCCACCTCTCCCAGGCCCACCCTCCAACCCTCCACCCCCTAACCCTTCCAAATACTACTCTGGAGTGGAATGTCCCTACATAACAGTCCCCTGCCCCAGTTCAGCAGTTATATAAGGGCCAAGAGCCTCCTAAAACACTGGGGGCCTACAAGGAAGCAACAATAGGGCAAAGGGTCTCATTGATAGGTAACAAAGTCTGTGTTCCTGTTCTCTTTGGTGCATTGGCTGTAGTATAGATATCCTGTACTATACTGCTAAAATCCAATTATAAGTGAATAGATGCCATGTGTGTCTTTCTGAGTCTGAGTTAGCTCACTCAGGATGAGCTTCTCTAGTTCCATCCATTTGGCTGCAAATTGCATGATTTCATTGTTTCTGATGGCTGAGTAGTAAGTATTCGATTGTGTAGATGTACCAGTTTTTTTTTTATCCATTCCTCGGTTGATGGACATCTGGGTTGTTTCCACTTTCTAGCTATTACGAATAAGGCTGCTATGAACATAGATGAGAAAACTTCCTTGTGATTCCATGAGGAATCATTTGGATGCATACCCAGAAGTGGTATAGCTGTGTCTTGAGGTAGAGCTATTCCAAGTTTTCTAATATACCACCAGAATGATTTCCATAGTGGTCGTACAAGCTTGCACTCTCTCCAGCAATGGAGGAGTGTTCCCCTTTCTCCACAACCTCACCAGCATGTGCTGTCATTTGAGTTTTTGATCTTAGCCATTCTGACAGGTTTGAGATGGAATCTCAGAGTCTTCTTGAGTTGCATTTCTCTAAAAATTAAGGATGCTGAGCATTTCTTCAACTGTCTCCCAACCATTAGTGATTCCCCTTTTGTGAATTCTCTGTTTAGCTCTGTTCCCCACTTTTTGATTGGATTATTTGGTTTCTAGGCATTTAATTTCTTGAGTTCTTTGTAAACTTTGGATATTAGCCCTCTGTCACATGTGGGGTTAGTGGTGATCTTTTCCCATTCTGTAGGTTGCCGTTTTGTTCGAATGACAGTGCCTTTTTTTCCCTTTATTTTTTATTTCTTCCAGTTACATCTCAAACGCAGTCCCCTCCCTATTTCCCCTCCAGTCCCACCCTCCCACCCTCAACCCCCCATCCTCTTCCCTTTTTTTTTCTTTTAAGTTTAAAGTATATCTTATTTCCCCCTACAGTTTCTCCTTTCAGTCCAACAAATGGCTCTTTCTCTTAAAATAATAAATACAATACAGTACAACAGAGATAATTAGGCCACAGTTATGAGGGTTATATGGCTTAATGTACATTCCCATTGACAAGTCCATATGTATTTGGTACCTGACTTTAACATTCTACTATCTAAACATCTCCATGAGTTTAAAGTTCTATATCTGACTCAACATTCATACTAATTGCAACACAATTTTAAAAGTATCTTCTTAGATGTATAACACTCTCTTGATTCCTAAACAACTCAAAATTTAATTATGAGACTTTATCTATCTGTTCTTCAATCACCTCAGAGACCTGAGAGGGATAAATATATCTGATTTTATAGGAAGTACAGGGTCTGCAGCTTCCCAAACTAAGAAATGACATACCAGTGGCTGCCTGGACAGTTCCCATTTTCTCTCCATACATTACAGCATCGATCTTCAGTCGTTTGGCCCCGCTTCTCTGACAGACATTGATTGTACAGCAGGGGTTATGAAGGACTTACCTACCCTGTCTTGGCAGAGCTAGGCTATCGACTTACCTGCTTCCAGGTTTTGTCCTTTTTGGACAGCATTCTGTCTACAGTTGGAGCAAGGGACTTTTCCTACCAAGAGATAGGCTTGCGACTAATTCAATCATCTCCCACTGGAGATTCTTCGATGCTCATCTTCTACTTGGAGGAGAATAGGGGGTGCTGTCAGGAGTTGATATGTCTTCATATAAAAAAATCTAAAGTTGCGAAAACATCTTTGAATGCCATATTCTGCAGATCTCTTGAGGCTTTTGAAGAGGCCCTATCTATCTCTTATATTAGGGTAAGCAGATGTTGCTTGTCTCTTAGCAGGTTTACTTCTGATTAGCTTAGCAAGTAACTATAATAGGCTGTCATAGTACCTAACAGAATGACTGGCTTGCATAACCATTAGTTTGCATTTCTTAATTATCCTAAACAGTTCATGACAGTTAGTAGTAAAAGGCTGAAACATAACATTTCATTTTTTTTCTTTACCTCCTAACCCTTCCATCCCATTTCTCTGGGGTGGGGTGTCCTTATATAACAGTCCTTCATCTCAGTTGAGAGGTCATATGAGGGCCAAGAGCCTCTTCATTCATTGGGGATCCATGAAGCAGTACTATCAGTGAAAAGTGTCTCGTTGCCTGGGAGAGACAACTACTAAACAAACAAATCAATAAGCAGACAATAGATAAAAAAGACTAAAAAATAGAAAAAAAATAAAACTAATATATAAAAAATAAATAAAAAATAAAAATTAAAAATAAGAAGTCTATGTCCAAGTTCCCTTTGGTTTGTTAGTTGTAGTATTGATACCTTCTACTATATAGCTAAAATCCTACTATAAGTGAATAGATGCCATATGTGTCCTTCTGAGTCTGGGTTAGTTCACTCAGGATGAGCTTTTCTAGTTCCATCCATTTGGCTGCAAATTGCATAATTTAATTGTTCCTGATAGCTGAATAATATTTCATTGTGTAGATGTACCACAGTTTTTTAACCCATTCTTCGGTTGAGGGACATCTGGGTTGTTTCCAGTTTCTAGCTATTACAAATAAGGCTGCTATAAACATAGATGAGGAAACTTCCTTATGATTCCATGAAGAGGCATTTGGGTGTATACCCAGAAGTGGTATGGCTGGGTCCTGAGGCAGAGCTATTCCAAGTTTTCTAAGATATCGCCAGACTGACCTCCATAGTGGTTGCACAAGCCTGCACTCCCACCAGCAATGGAGTAGGGTACCCCTTTCTCCACACCCTCGGCAGCATGTGCTGTCATTTGAGTATTTGATCCTAGCCATTCTGACAGGTGTGAGATGGAATCTCAGAGTCGTCTTGAGTTGCATTTCTCTGATGATTAAGGATGTTGAGCATTTCTTCAAGTGTCTCTCAGCCATTAGGGATTCCTCCTTTGTGAATTCTCTATTTAGCTCTGTCCCCCATTTTTTCATTGGATTATTTGGTTTCTTGGCATTTAATTTCTTGAGTTCTTTGTAGATTTTGGATGTTAGCCCTCTGTCAGATGTGGGGTTGGGGAAGATTTTCTCCCAGTCTGTAGGCTGCCGTTTTGTTCGAATGACAGTGTCCTTTGCCTTACAGAATCTTTTCAGTTTCATGAAGTCCCATTTATTGATTGTTGATCTCAAGTCCTGAGCTGTTGGTGTTCTGTTCAGGAAGTTGTCGCCTGTGCCAATTAGTTCGAGGATTTCTCCCACTTTTTCTTCTAGTAGATTTAGTGACTGGCCTTCTGTTAAAGTCTTTGATCCACTTGGACTTAAGCTTTGTACAAGGTGATAAGTATGGGTCTAACTTCATTCTTTTACAAATGGACATCCAGTTGGACCAGCACCATTTGTTGAAGATGCTGTCCTTCTTCCATTGTGCCGTTTTGGCTTCTTTGTCAAAAATTAGGTGGCCATAAATGTGTGGGTCTATTTCTGGATCTTCAATTCGATTCCATTGATCTACTGGTCTGTTTCTATACCAATACCATGCTGTTTTTACAACTATTGCTCTGTAGTACATCTTGAAATCTGGGATGGTGATACCTCCAGATGTTTTTTTATTGTACAGGATTGATTTAGATATACTGGGCTTTTTGTTGTTCCATATGAAATTGAGACTACCTCTTTCCAAGTCTATAAAAAATTGTGTTGGTATTTTGATAGGAATTGCATTGAATCTATATATTGCTTTTGGTAGGATGGCCATTTTTATTATGTTGATCCTACCTATCCATGAGCATGGGAGATCTTTCCATCTTCTAAAGGCCTCTTCCATTTCTTTCTTCAAGGACTTGAAGTTCTTGTTGTACAGGTCCTTTACTTGCTTGGTTAGAGTTACCCCCAGGTATTTCATGTTGTTTGTGGCTATTGTGAAGGGGGTTGTTTCCCTTATTTCTTTCTCAGTCCATTTGTTTGTTGTATGAAGAAGGGCTTCTGATTTTTTTTGAATTAATTTTGTATCCAGCCACTTTGCTGAAGGTGTTTATCAGCTGTAAGTGTTCTCTGGTGGAATTTTTGGGGTCACTTATGTATACTATCATATCATCTGCAAATAGGGATAATTTGATTTCTTCGTTTCCGATGTTTATCCCCTTGATGTCCTTTAGTTGTCTTATTGCTCTAGAAAGAACTTCAAGTACTATATTTAAGAGATATGGTGAAAGTGGACATCCTTGTCTTGTCCCTGAGTTTAGAGGAAATGCTTCAAGTTTCTCACCATTTATTTTGATGTTGGCCACTGGCCTGCTGTATATTGCCCTTGTTATTTCTAGGTATGGCCCTTGTATGCCCGTTCTCTCCAGAACTTTTAGCATGAAAGGGTGTTGAATTTTGTCAAATGCTTTTTCTGCATCTAGCGAGATTATCATGTGTTTTTTTTTTCTTTCATCTTGTTTATATGGTGAATGATGTTGATAGACTTTCATATGTTGAAGCATCCCTGCATTCCTGGGATGAAACCTACTTGATCATGGGGTATGATACTTTTGATGTGTTCTTGAATTCGGTTTGCTAGTATTTTATTAAGTATTTTTGCATCTATGTTCATGAAGGAGATTGGTCTGAAGTTCTCTTTCTTTGTTGGGTCTTTGTGTGGTTTCGGAATCAGGGTGACTGTGGCCTCATAGAATGAGTTTGGCAATGTTCTTTCAGATTCTATTTGGTGAAAGAGTTTGAAAAGTATTGGTGTTAGCTCCTCTTTGAAGGTCCGGTAGAATTCCGTGCTAAAGCCAACTAGCCCTGGGCTTTTTTTGGTTGGGAGATTTTTAATGACTGTTTCTATTTCCTTAGGGGTTATAGGGCTGTTTAATCTGTTTATCTGATCTTGATTTAGCTTCAGTAGGTGAATTTATCAAGAAAATTTTCCATTTCACTTAAGTTTTCAAATTTGGTGGAGTATAGATTTTTAAAGTAGGATCCAAATATTCTCTGGATTTCCTCAATGTTTGTTGTTATTTTACCCTTTTCATTTTTGTCTTTGTTGATTTGTGTTTTCTCCCTCTGTCTTTTAGTTAATTTGGCTAAGGGTCTGTCTATTTTGTTGATTTTCTTGAAGAACAAACTCTTGGTTTCATTGATTCTTTGTATAGTTCTTTTTGTTTCTAAGTTGTTGATTTCTGCCCTAAGTTTGATGATCTCCTGCCTTCTGCTCCTCTTGGGAGTGTTTGCTTCTTTTTTTTTCCAATTCACCCAGTTTAGCTGTTAATTCGCTAATATGAGCTGTCACAATTTTCTTTTTGAAGGCACTTGGTGCTATGAACTTTCCTCATAGCACAGCTTTCATTGTGTCCCATAGGTTTGGGTATTTTGTGTCTTCATTTTCGTTGGATTTTAAGAAGTCTTTGATTTCCTTCTTTATTTCTCCCCTGACCCAGTGGTCCTCTAGTAAAGAGTTGTTCAATTTCCATGTGAGTGCATACTTTCTGTTGATTCTTTTGCTATTGAAATCCAGCTTTATTCCACGGTGGTCTGATAAGATACAAGGGGTTATTTCAATTTTCTTGTATCTGTTGAGGCTATCTTTGTGGCCAACTATATGGTCGATTTTGGAGAAGGTTCCGTGAGGTGCTGAGAAGAAGGTGTATTCTTTTGTGTTTGGGTGAAACGTTCTGTAGATATCTGTTAGGTCCATTTGGTTCATGATCTCTGTTAGACTCATTATTTCTCTGTTTGGCTTCTGTCTTGATGATCTGTCCATAGTTGTGAGTGGGGTGTTTGAAGTCTCCCAATATTAAAGTGTTTGGATCGATGTGCAATTTAAGTTTTAGAAGCGTTTCTTTTATAAATGTAGGTGTCTTTGTATTTGGGGCATAGGTGTTCAATATTGAGATGACTTCTTGGTGTATATTTCCTTTAATGAGTATGTAATATCCTTCTCTGTCTTTTTTTATTAACTTCAATTGGAAGTCTATTTTGTTTTATATTAGGGTGGCTACACCAGCTTGTTTCCTGGGTCCATTTGCTTGGAAGACCTTTTCCCAGCCCTTTACTCTGAGGTAGTGTTTATCTTCAATAGTGAGATGTGTTTCTTGTATACAGCAAAAAGATAGGTCTTGTTTAAAGATCCAGTCTGTAAGCCCTCTGTCACATGTGAGATTAGTGGTGATCTTTTCCCAATCTGTAGGTTGCTGTTTTGTTCGAATGACAGTGCCTTTTGTCTTACATAAGGTTTTCAGGTTCATGAGGTCCCATTTATTGATTGTTTGTCTTAGATCCTGAACTGTTGGTGTTCTGTTCAGGAAGTTGTCACCTGTTCCAATGAGTTCAAGGGTTTTACACACTTTCTCTTCTAATAGATTTATTGTATCAGGTCTTATGTTAAGGTCTTTGATCCACTTGGACTGACGTTTTGTACAAGGTGACAAGTATGGGCCTAATTTCATTCTTTTACATGTTGACATCCAGTTAGACCTGCACCATTTGTTGAAGATGCTGTCCTTTTTCCATTTTTTTCTCAAGAAAAAAAATCATAATTTCATTTTTTTGTGACTAAGTAAATTTCCACCATGAATGTGTACCACATTTTCATTATCCAACTATTGATGGACACCTGGACTGGTTCCATTTCCCCACTGTTGTAATCAGAGGAGCAATAAATATAGATGTACAAGTACCTTTGGTCATATTGTCATTCTATTCTTAATTTTCTGAGAAACCTCCATAGTCGTTCTCATACATAATTGATAAACAACTGTACTGGTTTATATATCCACCAGCCATGAATGAGGGCTCTTCTTTCCCCACATTCTCACCAGCATTTATGGTCACTTATTTACTTGATGATAACTAACCCAGATGGGGTGATATGCGGTCTCATGGTTTTAATTTGCATTTCTCTGGTAGCTAAAGATGTTAAACACATTTTTGTTTGTTTCTAAGTGAGAATTTAGAGCTCGTTTTTTATTGTTTGAAAAATTCATACATATAAGTATATATTTTGATCAAATTAACCCATCATTCCACCCCCTCATATCCTCCCCTACTCCCACCACCACTTTCCCCCAACTTTATGTGCTCTTTATTATAAAACCCACTGAGTCTATTTGGTGATGTCTGTTTCTGATTGGGTGTAGAAAAATCCACTAAAGTAAGGGTAAACTCTCAGAGACCACATATCTGAAGAAACTTGCTTTCCCTTTACTCAGCAGCTATCAATTGCCTATAGCTCCCCTGCTGGGGTGGGACTTCATGAGCCTCCTTCCTATGCATGCATGTTTGGATTTTGATGGTTTGATTTCAGTCAGGTTTTCTGCATTCATTTCCTGCTACTGTGGTTCTACGTATGCAACTACATTGTCATGTTCAGCAAATACTGCAAATGTACACTCCTGGTTTTCGCAAGTTCTCTCTTCCACAAGGTTCCCTGAGCCTTAGGGAGAGTGATGTGATAGAAATATCCATTCCAGAGCTGAACACTGCACAATCTTATTCTCTGCATATTGATTAGTTGTGGATCTTTATATTAACTGTCACCTACATGGCAGAAAGAAAGGTCTCTGATGAAGACTGAGAGATGCACTAATATATGGGACATAATACTTTAAAAAGTACTTATGAGTTTTTTAATTTCTTCTTTTGAGAATTATCTGTTCAGACCACTAGCCCATTCATTGTTTGCCACTTTTTTGTTTAATTTTCACAGTTCTTCATTTATTCTAGATATTAATCTCTTGTCTGAAATATAGTTAGTAAGGTTTCTACAAGTCTACAGCCTATCTCCTTGTTCTGGTCATACTTTTCATTTCTGTGCAGAAGATTTTAATTTTACTTGTTCCATTTATTAATCATTGGAATTATTTGTGCTCTTAGGAATTCTATTCAGAAATTTCTTGACAGTACTTATCCTGAACATTTTTCTCTCTGCTTTCTTTTAAT
Source organism: Lophiomys imhausi (assembly GCA_907164525.1). Classification (NCBI taxonomy): domain Eukaryota; kingdom Metazoa; phylum Chordata; class Mammalia; order Rodentia; family Muridae; genus Lophiomys; species Lophiomys imhausi. The sequence continues at coordinate 7,887,655 of CAJQZJ010001694.1, read as the reverse complement.
AATTTCAGCATTTTAGGTTTTAAATTCACATCTTTAATGCATTTGGACTGCTTTCTTGAAGGGTGACAGATATGAATCTAATTCCATTCTTTTGCAGGTGCATACTAAGTTTTGCCAACCCTATTTGATGAATATTCAGTATTTTATTCCAACATATGTTTTGATAACTCCATCAAGCATTAAATGGCTACAGCTGTGTGGATTTACTTCTAGAGTCTCTTATTTAGTACCATTGTTTGATATGTCTGTTTTATGCCTATACATTGCCATCTCTGTCACTATGGCTTTGTAGTATAATTTGAGGTCAAGTACTATACTACATTTACCAATGTTCATTATGCTAAGGATTTTTTTGAGATTCTTGGTCTTTTGGGTTATACTTAGCTTGTGCTAAAGCATAATAAAGTAGTTCAAAGTTTATCTTTATAGTCCTAACTTCTGAGAGTAAGAACAAAGTCTACAAAAACTATTCAGATGCAAATGTGAGATACATCTTCGGAAAAAGGATGATCTATGTGGGATAAATCAAAGAAGCTCAGAGAATTAGCATAATCAACAAAATGGCACATTCTTAGCTAAATTTCCATATTTCTATGAGTCAGTGATTATTTATTTCTTGGCAATTTGAAACAATGTGCTTATAAAATTCTGAAGTCATTTCACAATTGTATCCTGCGTTTGTGAGGGTAGTGTAAATTTATGTGTAGTAACTTATATGTAATAAAGACAAATATGTACCCACCTGAGTCTAATTTAAATAATGAAATGCTGGACTTTGGGCCAAAAATAGTAATGGAATGAGACATTTTATATGTTGAGGAATAGTGACCATGTGTTGGAAAAAGGTCTTATACATGGCTTTCAAAAGCTGATGTAAATGTTCTGAGATATTGTTGCTGCCCTTTCTGAGACATTCTCTGATTGGATAATAAAGTCACTGATGGTCAATTAGCCAGGCAAAAAGAGAATAGGAAGGCAGGACTTCCTGGGAGGAAAAAAGGAACCCTGGGAAGAGATGAAGGAAGCTCTCTTTTCTTCAGGAGACATGGAAGAAGACAGATGTCTCTGTGGACTCCGAAGGTACAGAGAGCCAGCCACATGGCTGGTAGGGAAGATTCGGTCAGGTTAACTTAGCTCAGCTAGTTAAGAGTCTGTCCAGCTAAGGCCTAAGTGTTGAAACATTAAAAGGTCTTGGTATATTTATTTTACAGTCACAGAAGTGCCACACTGAGTCTCAGGGCTTATCATCAGGGGACCTAAGTCCAGTCAGGCTTCCCACCAGACTCCATCTGTCTTTTACAACATTTTGGCGCCCAATGTCAGTTAGGCATTGTCGGTTAGGTATCATCAATTGTCAGTTAGGCATTATGGGTAAGTTGGCTTTCAAAACTGTAAAGTAAAATGCAGGTTTTAAATATATGACACAGTTTGTCAACAAAATGGCAATGGTTGCAGCTGAGTTCTATCCTGTTTTTTAATCAGAGGGAATGTTTTATGTTGTTTCTTTTTTTTCTTTTATTGATTTATCACAAGGATGAAGCTTGCTATAAGCTTACAACTAGAAGGTTTGAAAATGGAGTTATATGAAGATCTTGAAAACACAAAATGCCGGAAAAAGGAGAACAGACAGGGTCAGAGAATCAAAAATTAGATGACAAGTTTGCTATGGGTTTGAAAATAGAAGGTTTGCAAATGCAGATTGTGGAGCTTAAAAAGAAAAATCTGTCAGGGCTGGTGATTGAAACTGGGAATTTGTCATTGGTTGAAACAAAGAAACAGGAGGAGTTGCAACACACAGTGCCATCCTGTTCTGCCCTATGAACTTTCCTATCTAGGTCTCCACAGCCACTGCGTAAAGCAGCAGCAGAAAATCAGGCAGGTAACAGTGTTATTATGGAACCAAGTATGCCCCTAGAAGAGCTGACTGGTATGACACTGTCAAAATCAACCTTTCCAGTCATGTTTTGAAGTAGGTCTAGTATTAATGAAGGTTAAGCAAATCAGGATTTAAAATGTCATTCAATAGACATGTTGGATTTGAAGTGACTTGAGAAGTTTATTGCTTCTTATGGAATGCATTCATCATTTGTTAAGCAAATGTTAATTAACTAAACTAAGCAAAATAGAGTTATTCTCCAAGATTGGAAGGGATTGGTGTTAGATGTACTAGAATGTAGCCAGCAAATACATGGTGGAAGTTTGAAGCCATAAACTAGAACAACAGAATATAAGAAGGGGAACAAATGTCATAAAAGACTAAATGCTTGGTGAGAGACTTTATGCTGACATACGGGCACAGACTCAATTGGAAGATGTTGTGATAGAACAATGTCCTGTTTCAGCTCGAAGGGCTTGGAATATGGTTGTTGAGGCTGGTAAAATATATACTTCTTTACTGAGGTAATACAATGTTCTGGAGAAATCTTCACAGACTTCTTACAGTGGTTGACTTCAGCTGTGAAGAGAGCTGGATAAACCCTGATGTCAGACAGGAATTAATAAATCCTTTAGCTCTTGAAAATGCAAATGCTGAATGTCAAAGGGCATTAGACCATTGAAAGTCAAGGAGCCCCAATAGATGAATGGATAAGAGACACAACTGATGCTGGTTCAAGTCATTGCCTGGAGTTTCACTCAGTGTTTTGATTGTGGAAAATATGATCATTTCCAAAGATAAAGTATAGCTAAAACCTTGAAAACTCAAACTGATAGGTGCCTGCAGAATATGATCATAAAAGGGAATGAATGGTTTCTGGTAACAATGAATGTCAAGGCTTCCAGAGTTTTGTAGTCACTGTGGAAAAGGTAAACACTAGTCCCAGGATTTTGGATCCAAAAGAACATTAGAGGTAACCCATGAAGGGAAGCAGAAGGAGGAGCCTGTCAATTTGAGGCCTCACACCAAAAAATATGTCACCCAGAAGGTAACAAGCAGGTAGGAAGAACAAATTAACTCTTGTCAATCTTTTGCATGCTACTGAAGGCAGTGCAGCTTTAGATTTGGCCACGGATGAGTCCATTACCCTGTCCCAAACAGTTGAATGTTGTAAATTAACCATGGATGTTTATGGTTCTTTTCCACCAAGGACAGTAAGAAAAATTTTGGGAAGAAGTGGATTAACTTTTCAAAGATTTATTATGCACCCAAGTATTATAAATGAGGATTGCAAGGAAGAAATTAAAATAATGGTATATGTAAAGAAGGAGATGAAAATTAATGCAGGGCATAGAATCACTCAGCTACTGCTATCTCCTTACACCAAGGGCAATGCTGTTCCAATAAAAGAACAGGAGCATTTGGGAGTACTGGAAAACATATATTTTGGCAAACAATGGTAAATGGTAAGAGACCAAAATTAGAAGTACAAATGAATGGTATTGAAATAGAGGGATTGCTTGGTACAGAAACTGATGTCAGTATTCTACCTCAAGAGTCTTGTAATCCATAATGGCCACTTCAAAAGGTCCATACACAGTTTGTAGGAGATCCATAGAGACCAATTACAAACTCTTAATGATTTTCAAAAATTAATGGGATATATTAACTGGCTGAGGCCTACACTTGGATTAAGTAGTTATGTGTTAAGTAATTTGTTTCAAATATTACAAGGGGATTCAAATCTAAGCAGTTGAAGATGTCTAACTGCTGAAGCAGAAAAAGAGTAATTCTGATAGAACCAGATTGCAAGATGCATATGTAGATTGAATTGATCCTAAACTTTATTGTATTTTGGTAATTTTACTCTCAACTCATTCTCTTACAGGAAGCATTATGCAATGGGAAGATAGTATTATAGAATGGATTTTCTTAACACATAAACAAAGTAAAAAACTAAAGACATATATAGAATAGATGTCTGAATCAATTGTAAAATGTAGAATAAGACTACATCAATTATCAGGAATGCACATGGCAGAAATAGTAGTGACTCTTACTAATGATGAGATTATGTCATTGTAGATAATCAATGAAGATTGGGAAAAAGCTTGCAGTAGTAACTATTTAGGAGAAATTAATAATAAATTTCTAAAAAGCAAACATACACAATTTATAAAAAGAATTAATTGGATTCTACTATGTATTGTAAAGTGAACACCAATACCTGGTGTATCAACATTCTATACTGATACAAACAAGATGGGAATAGCAGATTATAAGACAGACAAAATCAGCAAGGTAATTAAAAGTCCATATACCTCAGTACAAAAAGGTACTGCCAGTGTCTACAGGGAAAGAAAAAGTATGGTTACCAACAAAACTTATGAATTCCCCAGAGCTAGGGTTAGGGCAGGGTTCTGTGCTTATATTTCAGGAGAATGCAATCCTTATGGTATTATTAGATTTTTCTGAGTCTCTTAATATAATTACTGACTCTCCATATGGTGAAAGAGTGGTTTAGCATATGGAAATTGCTGGATGTATTCCCAATAACCCAGAATTAACTTCATTACTTATGTAATTGCAACAGGTCATCAGAGGTAGAAACAATCCATTATATATTACTCATATTCAGTCTCATACAGGTTAGCCAGGCCAACTGGCATAAGGAAATGAAGAGATTGACCAGTTACTAATATGAAATGTGTTAGCAGCCTCAAAATTTCATGTGAAACATCATGTTAACAGCTCAGGTTTCTCAGCTATCAGAAACAAAGAAATCTTGCAATTTTCAACCAAATGGATGGAACTAGAAAAGCTCATCCTTAGTGAGCTAACCCAGATTTAGAAAGATACACATGGCAGATATTCACTTATAACTTGATTTTAGCCATATAGTGCAGGATAGCTATCCTACAGTCAACAGACCCAAATGAACAGAAATATGATCTTGGTTACCTGATAGTGGGATATTTCACTCTAATGGAACTGTCGTGTAGGCCCTCAGTGCAAGAGGAATTTCTTAGACCTCATGTGTCTGATGAACTGAGGGGGGCTGATATGTGAAGGCACCCCACACCAGAGGAGTGAGATGGATAGGAGAGGGGGCAGAGTGTGGGAGGGTGAGACCAGGAGCAGTAGAGTGAGGGGACTGTGATGGAGATGTAACTGGAATTAATAAATAAACATTTAAAAAAGAATGGGAATCTGCAATCGTTTTAAGATGGGCATGTGGATGTGCATATGTGTTTACAGGGAAAGAAAAAGTATGGTTACCAACAAAACTTATAAATATTAGGTCTAGAATTCCCCAGAGCTAGAGTTAGGGCAGGGTTCTATGCTTATATTTCAGGAGAATAAAAACATCCAACTTAAGGAGTTCAGAGACCATTAGACAGCTGAAACTTCTGAAGAAAGGGGACCAGACACCAAAGAAGACAAAACAAGTAGGCCAAGTGATATAGCTTCACAGACAGCCACAATAGCTATTTCCTCAAAAATCTGCATCCATAATAACTTCAGAACAACTAGCTAAGATGGTAAAGCCTCACAGACAGTTCCAGTCAGGACTTCTGTAAAGCCCTGAACTTTCCCACCCAAAGTTCTGCTTCAGACTACAAGTTGCTCAGGACATGCAAATTACTAAGCACATAGAGACTGGAAACAAATGTTACTATTAACTTGCTTAACCTTTTTTCCATTTTATTCATGCCCCCAAATTCCTACATCTCAAACCAGCAGGAAGCAATTTCGGAGAGTGGCGTTCCAATCCCAATAGGTGGGGTGGGTGATTTTTTTGGTCATTTGATGGGTTATCGATATTTTTTGTCACTTAGGAGGATTGGTTACAAGTTGTTAAAGAATCTTGTTAAGGAAGATATAGGAGGTTAAACTTACAGAGTTCTCTCTTTCTTTTTCTTTTCTTTATCCTTTTTCTCTTATGTATGGGGAGAAAACTTGAAAAGAAAAAAGGGGAGTTATAGACATGATATAGGAATGATGGGAAAATAGGGTAGATTATTGAATCAAATCCTATAGGTCTTTGTATATTTATACAAAACTAAGGCCATATTTTGATTGCAACATACTATGTATCAACTATTTTTAAGGTATGGTGCCTATGAAATTCTTAAAAATGTAATGTGAACTTCTAGTCCTTTTAACAGCAGTTATCACAAACTGTTTAGGAAAATTAAGCAACACATACTAATAGTCATTCAAACTTGTGACTTTGTTAGGTACTAGTTTAGTTTATCACAGATGTTTTCTAAGTTAATCAGATATTAAGTTTCTAGAAACAAGCAACATTTGCTTATTCAGATATACCAAGATAGATAGATGGTTTTCTAAAACCTCAAGAGATCTGTAGAATATGACATTTAAAGATGTTTTATTAACTTAAGCCTTTTTTGACATTGAGATGTGTCAGCTCCTGACAGATCCCCATTCTACTTCAAAGTAGGTGATGAGTATAAAAAAATCTCCAATTGGAGATTGCTACATTAGTGGTAAGTTAGCCATGGGGCAATGAAATTCCTTGTTTTAACTCTAGACATAATGTTGTCTGAAATGGATAAAACTTGCAAGTAGGGACATTGACAGCCTAGTTCTGCCAAGACAGAGTGGGAAGGTCCTTCATAATTCCTGCTTTACAATTAATGTCTGTCAGAGATACTTGGCCAAAAGGCTGAAGATAGATGCTCTAATATTATAGAGAGAAATTGGGGACTGTCTAGGCAGCCAGTTGTCTCTCATTTCTTAGTTTTGGAAGCTGCTTGCTCTGCACTTCCTATTTATTCAGATATTTTTATCCTTCCCAGGTTTCTGATTTGATTGAAGGCTACAGAGTTATAGTCACACAGTAAGTTTTAAGTTTTTTAGAAATTAAAAGGATGTTCTTGCTCTAAGACAATATTTTACATTGGTAATGGTAAGTTAGGATGGAAATTGAGTTAGATATAGAACTCTAAACTCATCAAGATAAGATGGATAATAGAATATTTTTCCTAGCTGAGTTGTCAAATACATATGAGCTGGACATTGAGAATATATACCATACCTTATAGTTTTCATAACTGTTTCCTAATTGTTCTTATTTCATTTTATTATTGTTATAAGAAAAAGAGCCTTTTATTGGACTATAAGATGGAGATGTTGGAGAAAGGTTTTGTGCATTATTTTCAAAAGCTAATTTTAATGTTATGAGATTTGGTTGTCACCTTTTCTGAGGCATTCTCTGATTGGATAATAAAAGTCACTGATGGTCAGTTAGCTGGGCAGGAAAGAGTAGGAAGGCAGGACTTCCTGGGAGAAAGGTGAGACTTCCTGGGAGGAAAAAAGGAACTCTGGGAAGAGATGGAGAATGCTCTCTTTTCTCCAGGAGACATGGAAGAAGATAGACATCTCTGTGGACTCAGAAGGTACAGAGAGCCATGTAGCTGGTAGGGAATAGTTGGTTGAGTTAACTTAGCTTAGCTAGTTGAGAGTTTGCCCAGCTAAAGAAGGCCTAAGACATAAGTATTGAAACAGTAAAAGGTCTTGGTATATTTATTTTATGGGCATGGAAGTGCCACGCTGAATCAGGCCTTATCATCAGGGGTCCAGTAAGGATTCCCACCAGGCCCCACGGGTCTTTTGCAACAATTGTATTTTCCATAAAGGTACTGAAAAGATTAATCAATGGTTAGGAACACTTGCTTCTCTTTCAGAGCACCAGACTTCAGTTCCCAGCACTCACATACTGACTTGCAACAATTTGTAACTACAATTCCATGATATTCAATGCCTTTTCCTGGTCTTTGAGTGAACTAGGCACAAATGATATGCATATATACATGCAGAAAGAATATTCATACATAAAATAAATCAAATAAAATAAATTTATTTTTAAATTGTAGTCTACACACCCTTATTCTAAGTTCTCAGACTTGAGACACTTCTTCCTGGAACTCAGGCATAATGATGTGAGAAATCCAAATCATACACTTAGGATATTTGTTACTATTACAATTGATTGCCCCAGTAAACATGTTGTCAATAACTAACATCAAATTTCAGACATGTGAAGAGGACATCTTAGTATTTCAAGTATAATAGAGAATGACCATGATATGGCCAAAATAATGGGAAGCAAGAAAGCCACTAAAGCTAGTCTGGTCAACTCTAAGACTAAAGAGAAACAGCCATTGTAAGCCATTAAACTTTAGAGTGGTTTATTATGAAAGAAAGAAAACTGAAATAGGAGCCAACTGTGTGGAATTAATAAAGCATAAGAAAGGCTAAGACTTAATAGATAAATGGATGAGAGGAAAAAAGAGAGGCTTACAATTGAATCTCAGAGCACTAAAATTCCTGATAGATAGCAATGAAATGTCTGAAGAATGTTTAAAAAATAGAAGATAACCCAGCAGACTGTCATGACCCATAAAACAATGGAAGAGAGAGAAGACATGGATCTGACTGCTAATGAAATATCATCTAATAAAATAAAGTTAAATGTGGCCTTAATAAAATACATATTTTAAATCTGATAAGTAATGAAAGATCGTAAGTAGAGAAAAGGTTTCACCTGATAAGTAGATATTAGCTATTAAGTACAGGACAACTATGCTACAATCCACAGACCCAAGAGACTAAGCAACAAGGAGGGCACAAAGGGGTGATGCTTGAATCTCTCTAAGTAGGGGAAATAAAGTGGACATCAGAAGTGGATGAAGAGAGGGATCTGGACAGGAACCCAACATTACTGCCATACAAGAAGCTTTATCCAGAAGAAAATGGAAATAGATGTGCACAGACCAACAGCCACACATTAGGCAAAAATCAGGAAGTCTTAAGAGTCAGGGGAAGGTTTGAGGGACAGGAGATATCAAGGACACCACAAGGAGACTCCCATAGCTAAGTAACTAGAATACAAGGGGCTCATAGAGACTGAACCACAAACCAAAGGACATGGACCAGCCCTAGGTACACTACACACAGGAAGTGGATGGGCTGCTTGATACTGAAGAAGATCCCCTAACAATTGAAGCAGGGACTATCTCTCACTTGGACAAGGTTGCCTCCCTGCAAATCCTGTTTTCCTAGCAGAGCTGCCTTTTCTTGTGGAAGGGGAGACAATTAGTCCTGATACGATTTGATATTCCAAAGTGGGTTGATACAGGGTTAGTGGGGAATATGGGGATAGTGGGTGCAAAGGTGGGACTGAGAAGAAGGAGGGGAATAGTGATTGGAATGTAAAATAAATTAATTAATTTAAAAAAAATTTAAAAAGGAAATAAAGTCAACCATTTCAAAAAAATGAAGAAGAAAGAAAGTTGGTATGGTATGAAGGATCTCTCTCTCCCCTCTGTGTGTGTCTATCTCTTTCTGTCTCTCTCTCTCACTCCCTATGTATGTGTGTGTGAGAGAGAAAGAAAAAGAGACAGGGAAATGAGAGATATACTTGGGAGACAGAGACAAAGAAATAGTAAAATTTTAAATTACCTTTAACTGATGGTGAGAAATAAAGAAATGTAAAAGTCACATAAGAGGTAAGTGTGTGTAATATTTTATTCTCTCCAGAAAGGATCCTAAAACCACAGAACATCCATTTAGGCACTAATTTATGTCCATTGTTCAAACACACAGTAACCTCAAAAGAACATTTGCTATAAAACAGACTTTGTAATAACTAAGCTGAATCACAGAGATGAAGGAAATTATTTACTGGTGTATCAAAGTGGCATTGTTAAAATACACTCACTAGAATCTACAAAAGAAATTTAATTTTAAGATTTTTTGATACCAAAAAAACACATTTTAAAAATTTTCTGAAGTCTCTTTCTTTTCTGATAAGCACTGAGGGTTTTTCCCTTTTGAGTAGATAATCTTTTAACTTAATGTAGTATTCCCTGAGTAACATTCAAAAGCATGAAAATATCTACTCACTTATGTGAGAGAATTTAAAAAAAAAATTTCCTTGGCAAATTCCCAAAGACTATGTAAAATTATGGATAAAATTCTATAATAGCACCCTCAAATACATTTCTTTTCTTCACTGAATCCATCCCCATGCAGAAGACCCCTTGTGAACAGAATGTGATGTGCTCTGCTTTTGTTTTTAAAATAGATTCCACATTCAACTGAGATCAAAGTACAGCAAAAATAAGTGGCACCAGTGAGAAAGCAAGGTTTCTAGACTAGGGAATTGGGCTAAATGTGGAGACAAGATAGTCATGAGAATTTCCTTAAAACATTTTATAGCTGATCCAGGAATCCATTCGTACCCAGCTACTCTGGTACCGTATGGTGTCTATGGGAGGAATAGAACCATTCAGAGGTGGAGTCTATAAAGAGGATGAGTTTCCTTTAAACATGATCTATAACCTGCCATTTCTTTATCCTTTTCTCTTTGATTTTCATCTACCATGAGGTGAGCAATCCATTTCTGTCACAAGGTCTCTCCACAAGGCGCTGAGCCACCACAGGCTCAAACAATGGAACCCAGCAACTATGCACTGCGACTTCTAAAGCCTTGAGCCTAAAGGAGAAATTGGATCCTTCAAGCACATTTTTTAATTAGGAAAGAAAAGTTGGCTAACATACCCTGTATTGATTGCCTAGTTTCCACTTGTTCAGAATTTTTGTCATTGAGCTATTTTTCTCATGTTTGACTTGGTTTTTAGAAAACAAGTTGATTCTGTTCTCTAGTAACTTCAAGATCATTGAACTTTTAAAATTTCAAGAAACTATAAAGAATAGGATAAGTAAGTTAGAAGACCAGACAAAAACAATCTGTTTCTGAGATATTCATTAAGCCATAGCAAATCTCTCTGAACAGCATAAGTAACACCTAATGCTCAAAGTGTATATTGCAGTTGTAGAAATTAAGCTAAAAGGAACACTGATCACAACATATTCTTCAAACAAGAACATGTCCTTTCGTTGATTTGTAGACCAAGTAGAGCAAATTGGGAAGTTTCTATAAGGCCAATGAATTTCCAAAATAAGTCTTTTTTGGTAGCTTAACCCTGTCCAATTCCTACATGGCATTGATATTTTGGCAATACTTACAAGGCCTTTCAAAGTGAAAATAGGTGTATTAAAATATGTACTGGGTGTAATATTTAAATACTTTTCACTAAATGTTAGAAAGCTTTCATTTTCCTTCCTAATTTTTAGAATGATTAAAAATACAATAAGCAATATCAAAATAGAAAACAAATTGAGCAGATGATGGAAGATTTCAATATTTTAACAAAAGTCTTCTCAAATGAAATGAAGACATAGGAAGAGATGGAAAATTAATTATCCCGGTTTAAACAAGGCTTACCACATACATCTATTGAAATGCCAAACGATACTACAAAATTATAATTTGGTTAACTAGTATACATTAATCTAAGTAATATTCAAGGACATAGAAGTGTTCACTGTCATTATTCGATCAATATATACTGTATATACATATCAAATGATCACAGTGTACCACACAGATTTGTCAAAGTTTTAAAATAGCTAAAATTTACAAACTCACAAAAATTAATGAGTGAATAAGAATAATAAAATGAAGACAATTGATTTCTGACTTCCAGAAAGTATACAGCTAGACCACTAGTTCTTAACCTGAAGAGATCTCGCTCCCGGAGAAACATTTGGCAGTTTCTCAAGACCGTTCTTGTTTGTCACAGCTGGGGGAGAGGCCTGTTGATGTCTGCTGGATAGAAATCAAAGATGTCTTGATCCTTCCTGTGCTGTCTATGTCTCAATTTTTCTCAAGTCCGTGCATTCTTACATAGGAGATAAAGAAGAATACAGAAAAGGGAAAGAAGGAATACCCTGGGTCAACCTCCAAAACCCATTAAACAGGACCATTTAACAACTTGTTATCTCTTCCCCTAAACAACAGAGTTTTCAGTTGTCCTTCAAATAACCAAAAAAAAAGGGGGGCGGAGAAACCCCCTCCCCACCCTCTGGGTATGGGACGTCGCTCTCTTAAAATGACTTCCTGCTGATTTGGGTCATAGTAAACCTGTTTGGGGCCCAAACCAAAATGGAAAAATGGTTAAAAAAGTCAGGGGCCAAATATGTATGAACTGGACATTGGGAAGGTATACTGGGCCATTTAACTCTCATAAATGTGGCATATTTAATTCTGCTGTTTTGTATAGAATTTACTGTTATAAGAGAAAGAACCATTTGTTGGATTGAAAAGGGAAGCTGTTGGGGGGGAAGAGGGTGGAAGGGTGGGACAGGAAGGGGGAATAGGGAAGGGTGTGTGACTGAGATGTAACTTGAAGAAAAAAAAATAAAGTACTTTAAAAAAAAAAAAAGGAAATCAAAGATGTCGCTAATGCAACTGTTTCTTTTTTTTTTTTTTATATAAATACTTTATTTTTTTTTTCTTCAAGTTACATCTCAGTAACAAACCCCTCCCTATTCCCCCTTCCCAACCCGCCCTTCCACCCTCTTCCCTCCAGAGGTTTCCCCTTTCAGTCCAACAGCTGGTTCCTTCTCTTATAATAGTAAGTATTATACAAAACAATAGATATAATTATGCCACATTTATGAGATTAAATTGGCCCAGTATACCTTCCCAATGTTCAGTTTATACCTATTTGGCCCCTGACTTTAACATGCAAATACCCTTCATGCCCCACTGAAAGGAATTATAATTCCAAACAGCAACAGAACAAGACACACTGAGTTGGAATAATCAAACTCCAATTTCATTTCCATCTTTTATGAATTTTGTTCTGGTTTTTTAATGATAATATCATGGTGCCAGGATATGGAAAGAAAAGTATTTTCCAATTCATTGCCATAATGATGAATAAAGAAGAGTACTCTCATAGCTTTATAAGAAAAGAGGGCCAGATAATTGAGAATGTGTGTGAGTGTACAAAGTTGTATAAACTATAGAAATTGTCCTACTGCTTGATATTTTCAATAACATTGAAAGGTGAAAATCTTTTAAAATATGGGTAATATATCTTCAATATTCTGACTATGCAGTAAGCTTTTTGTCATGTGTTTAGGATTTAACTTTTTAATGCAATTTTCAAATAATATTTTTAGGCACTTAGCAAAAAATGCCTCCATATTCCTATGTGAGGCTAGTATTTCAATGGTAGGTTAATGTACTCAGCTGAAGCAAATTAAGAATAGAAAGTAGAATATATATGGTCATGTTAATTCTTTTAAATGCCGTCAGTAAGCACACACTTGTGTTTCCCTGGTTTTACAAACATTAATAATCACCTGCTAACTCCCACAGGCTGCAAAAAGTGAGAAAGTTGTAGAAGCTCAGTTATTTCAAATGCCCCAGAAGAAACACGGCTTAAAAAACCCAGGACAGGATCTAAGATGACTAGAAATTTTGTGTGGTAAGAGGCAACCAAACTTGAAATGGGGCAATGTTGATGTTGAGAAAAAAAAAAAAAAAAACATGTTCCCCACAGCATCTTCTACTTTCCAATCTCTCGCTTAAAGGAAATACTGTCCTGGGTCTTTGGGAATGTCAGGCACAGATTGTACTGTGTAAATGAAGATGTACCGGGTAATGGAATCTGCATGAAGTGAGGCTTGGTTGGTCTTTAAAATTCCGGAGCTTCTCACAAGCTCAGTCAGCTGACTCTGTGTGCTTCCTTGTGGCTGTGGAATTCCTGTTTGGCTCCATCAGGGCACCTCCTGTCTCTGGTTTGCATGTCCTGTTTTAGAGGCTTGCCTGATTAAATCAAGTTATCTATTGAATGACGTAACACAAACCAACAATTTTATGAACCTTAGCTGCAGACTAAAAATACCTTTACTTCTCCCCTATCATCTAACCTCTTAGGAGCTATCTGTTGTACCTACAGCCTAAAGGCGTGGATGAGCCACAGTTACTTGGGACTCAATAGACTACATGGGAAGGGGGGAACTTTCAAGGAATAAACATATCTACTGAAGCCCCATGGAAGGCTGTGACATAATCAAGGAACTTAGGCTGAACCACAGCCAGAGTCCCAAGAGGAATGCCATGTTTGTGTTCTTCCAGTCACGACACCAAGATGAATCAGTTCCTTTCAGCATGACAAAATAAACCTCAATTCAGTTCTTTACTTCCTGATGAACATTTAAGTCAGGCCTAAAATGGGCATGGAAGGAAACATTATTTTTCATCATCTATTTGAAATTCTTAAGGTAATGTTAGTTTACAATTTGCCTCAATAATAAATACTTATTAGCATAACCAAATACTAAAAAAGTGTTGTGAGAAGTTAGGCAGGATGAAAAAACAGAATCGTGCTTTTCTTAAAAAATGGAGCTGAGTTAGATATAGAACTTTAAACTCATGGAGATGGTTAGATAGTAGAATGTTAAAGTCAGGTGCCAAATACATATGGACTGGACATTGGGAATGTATGCTAAGCCATATAACTCTTATAATTGTGGCCTATTTATTTCTGTTGTTTTGTATTGTATTTATAGTTATAAGAAAAAGAACCATTTTTTTGACTGAAAGGGAGAGCTGTTGGGGGGAAAAAGAAATACCTTAAACTAAAAAAAAAAAAAAAAAAAAAAAGGGAAGAGGATGGGGGGTTGAGCGGGAGGTGGAAGGGTGGGATTGGAGGAGTAGGGAGGGGATTGTGAATGAGATGTAACTTGAAGAAATAAAAAATAAATTAAAAAAATGGAGACTCTTGGATCATCCATAAATAAAATGCTCAGTTAAATTACTAAAGCCAATGTTGAATACTGTAATTTAGATTTCTAAGTTATATTTTATCAAACTTACCATCACTAGTAGTTGGTAATTTATGATCACAATCCCTACCTCAGATTTTTTTTTTACTTTCTGAATAATCCTTTTAAATAACCTATTTATAAATTCTAAAATACGAAATAACAAATATGAAATAAGGAGAATAAGAAAGAGGTAAAATACTATTTAATTATAGCTAATTTTCTTAATTGGGAAACAGTACAAAGAAATATAAATAGCAAAGACAATGGTCTCTAGCTTCCTTTGTTGCATTGAGCAGAGTTGCATTTCTGCTTTTGGAATGATGGTTTTAGCCTATTGATTTAAAAATATTTCGCTTGTCTTTTTAGCAGGAAGTATGAGATCATCGCTGAAACTCAGGTTCATGCACCTTGCTAGAACACTACTCTCCATACCAGTACGCCGCGCATGCTGCATGTTTAAATTATTTATACTTCAGAGGAAAGAATGAGTTGCGTGATTTATGGACTCGAAGCAAAAATCCCAGTCTCCCAGACTAGCTGCCAGAAGACTAGCGGGACTTCCTTCTGAATCCTGATGGATCTTTTCAGTCCTAGGATCTTGTAGTCTTCATAGTGACCACACAAAGCAGAAGTTCCTTTGGGAGAACCAGACCAACAGACCCAAGTTACAAATCTCCGTGGACGAGGATGTGCGTCAGGCAACAACAACAACAAAAAAATCATTTTATACCGAGGCACTTTTTTTATTACATGGGGCTGTGGGATGGCAGAGGCATAGCCTTAATCTGACCTGTGTGAGCCATCGCGTTTTCCATAGATGCTACAAAAAGTCCAGTGGAAAAGGTCAATCGGACATGCAATGTGACTCAGGATGCAATGCCTGGGACAACAGATCAATGCGATTCATGTTTCCTTGTGGAGATCTATGAAGTCCCAATTCTTAATTATATAGTCTTTTGTACTTTAAAAAAGTGGCCAATAAAGTGTCAGCCAAAAAACACACTGTTCATTCCTTTCAGGTGTATTTTAAATCTACTGCACTTGGACTACAGCTAAATCAATTTTTCATGAATATCTACCCTGGTAGATTGCACCTCAAGCCAGTTCAGATCCCCAGAGAATTTTAAAAAAGAGATTTATCAACTAACAAGTAACACCTCAGGAGAAAGAAACAGGGTTTTTAATTGCGTCGTGTGCTTGGTAATTGCAGGCAGGCACCTTCTTGAGGCGCTCGCTGCCAGGAGGAGTGCGACTCCACTTGGCCCTGCCTAATTAATCCTGTGATACAAACCTTCTGGCTTCAATTTTCACATTTCTGTCTCTTTTTAGAGGTGATAATAAAACTAAAAATTTATGTTGGTTACTGTATGAGTATAACTGTGCCAGCGGAACACAAATAAAACCATATGGGCTAAGGAGCCCCGGCCGGCCTGCACATGACTGCCTTCCTGGTGGCAGGAGGCACGGGGCAAGCTTTGTGCTAACAAGAAAAGGTAAGGAAATTCAGGGGCAGGGTGGAAGAGCAGCTCACCCCTCTTGTGAGTTTACTCTATTAAGATGACTCATTGAAACATATGTCTGTTTTATTAACAAAAAAAAAATCTCAAAATAAATGTGTACTCTCTCAAAGCACAACGGCTCAGTGGCTGCGGATCACTACACGCACTAGAACTTTTAATGAGAGATAAATTAGACCGCTCAGTCTTTAAAAGAAGCTGTCAGAGTGATAAGTGTGGGGTCTATTATCTTAATAGCTTACGTATTAAGCCTTGGATAACATATCAGTTAAAACATCATCTAGGGCACCAGCAGTGTCCCTCCTGGAACTGGGACCTGTACTGTACCCCTCATCATGGGCTGGCTCTGTTGTTGACACTGTTCAAAATGATTTTGTTTTTGTGGTGAACTTTGATTTGTATCACGACCATTAAATGGCTCATAAAACAATACATAGACGGGGTGACAGTAAGAGTGGTCTATCAATAAAATATACTTTGTCCCAGGGAAGATTAGTTCTGAATATGAGATAAGACATTTGTATTGTTGAAAACAAAATATGAAACAAGCATGCTATCAAACACAGGATTGAGAGCAGGGTTTTTCCAGCAGAATATTTGCTTTTCTAACTTCCAGTTGCGCCAGCACAGTAATTTTAAGAGTAAAAGGCTGAAAGGAACCCTGCCCCATGCTACACACCCATAGGTCACACACTATGGAACAATAGAGAGATTCCTTCCATTCTGTATGTACTTTACATTTCCACAGGCTGTATTTTTTTTTCTCCTTTCAGTTTTACTTCCTTTAAATCTAGGCTTATTTGTTTGGATACATTCTACTATTTCTGATGGATTTTTTAAAAATATGGGAGCCATCTGGTGGTCAACAATTATATTTGTTTCTTAGAAATAAAGGGTTTAAAGTTTATTGGATTTATTTTGTTTTGGGTGATAAATTCTTTTAGAAGAATTTTAACAATGATACTAACCCTCTGTCCCAAAGGCTTAGTTATATAGATCGTAAGTATTTAAGTAACCTTTCAAATGCTTTGTTCTCAATGGACATGCTACACATTTTTATAAGTATCAAGTAGATTTTTTTTTTTGCAGAGTTTTTTGTATGTTCCAGGATGTACTTTGAATCACATAGGAAGTTGAGAAAAATACAAGGATGTTCTCTCATGCATTGTAACATGCCAATTTTGATTCTTTTCAACTAGCAGGTGATTATTACAGGATATTCTTTATATGCAGAAATGTTTTGAACCAAGTTCAAGATTTCATAAATGCATAGAAATAGTGAATGGAATTTGCAAAGGAAAGACTGAAATGAAAACACCATGAAAGTCAAAATTCTGTCTAGTAGTAAATCGAAGAGAGCTACCACCAATGCCTTTTTCATATAAAGCCCCAGCAAGGTCTTCACCTTCTAAACTACTCGTGTGTGTGTGTGTGTGTGTGTGTGTGTGTGTGTGTGTGTGTGTGTATGTGTGTGCATGTGCGTGTATGTGTGCATGTATGTGTGTGTGTGTGCATGTGTGTGTGTGCATGTACGTGTGCATGTACGTGTGTGTGTGTGTGTGTGTGTGCGTGTGCATGTACGTGTGTGTGTGCGCGTGTGTGTGTGTGCGTGTGCGTGTGCATGTACGTGTGTGTGTGTGTGTGTGTGTGTGTGTGTGTGTGTGTGTGTTTGTGTGTAGCATAACTCAGCATAACTCTGGATGTGTCATGGATATATTACTCCATGGCCATTTTATTCTGTTCTCAATTCCACAGTCAAGAGTGTTTATTGTCTCAATGTCATGGAGTTGCTTTTATCAACCTGGCTAGTTGTCATTACTGCTAGTCACAATACATTGAATATTTAACCTACTGAAAGCTGTTCATTAAGCACTTGCACAAATGTCCTCAGTGAATTCAGGTGAAGTGTACCTCCAAGGTACTGTCATTTCTTCATTTAACTAGTCAATCATATGAGTCAGAGAGAAATGATCAAATGCCAGTAAGAGTGACTGACCTGGGCCTGACCTCCATTCTGAGTCCATTTCTGGGCTTTTTATCTATCATTCAAAAGACAAATGACAACTGGCCTTTCCAATCACTTGTACCTTTTCCATGCATCTAACAATGTAACTACAGCATCAGTAAGTTTTGAATTAGTAGATAACTTGCCAACCTTATGAAACCGATATTTGTTAGTTGTGTACTAAGTGACATGGACAGAAGTTAAACAAGAGAATAGGCCAAATGTCGGGTTGATTGCCACCTCCGCTCCAGTCTTCAGCCTATCATTCTTTCTCTTCTGCAAACATAATGATCCCTTTCAGTCAGACTGATGTTTTCCTAACTTCAAGTTTTCAGGTGATGGGGACCTGCGAATGTCCCAGTACTCTGGGGATAAGGCGTATGACCCATGCCTGGCTAAAGTGACAGACTGAAGAGAGACCAGGAGCAAGGCACAAAGTGACAGACAGAAGAGAGACCAGGAGCAAGGCACAAAGTGACAGACTGAAGAAGAGAGACCAGGAGCAAGGCACAAAGTGACAGAC
>CAJQZJ010001694.1:7815764-7869010 GCA_907164525.1 Lophiomys imhausi | reverse complement strand
CTGAAGAAGAGAGACCAGGAGCAAGGCACAAAGTGACAGACTGAAGAAGAGAGACCAGGAGCAAGGCACAAACTGACAGACTGAAGAGAGACCAGGAGCAAGGCACAAAGTGACAGACTGAAGAGAGACCAGGAGCAAGGCACAAAGTGACAGACAGAAGAGAGACCAGGAGCAAGGCACAAAGGGACAGACTGAAGAGAGACCAGGAGCAAGGCACAAAGGGACAGACTGAAGAGAGACCAGGAGCAAGTCACAAGCCCGGACAAGTAGAAGCCTTCCTTGGGATTTTAATTTGAGTCTGAGAAGAAGGTTGATTGTCGCGTCCCCCTCGACCAGCAAGGATGACGCAACTCACAAAAGCTCTTCTCAAGCAGTTTATTCAGGTCCCTTGAAAACAGTCTTCCGAATGCCTGGGCAGACCCAACCCACAGGCTAAATACTAAATGAACAGCCAATCAAGTAAAGCCACATAGTGCTATCTTAGAGGCCCATGTATGCGGAAGCAAGCCAGATCAGTGGTCTTAGCCAAATATGGACTTGTTTACCACCGAGAGCGCTCACCCTCGGGCTGGTGGAAGGCGGAAACCGGCGCCATATTTAGGGCGCGGCACATCGCAGCTCTCTACAGTTCCCCCTTTTTTATTTTTTCTAAAGTTGGTAGAAGTCCCTGGAAAGGCTTCGTAATCCCCCTATCTGGGGATCTCATGGTGGGCCTGAGCCTGTAGGAGGGCGGTGCTCAAACTCTTACCCGTCTCTGGGTCAGCCTCCCCACTCAGGACTGCCCTGTCTTAGGTGGCCGAGACTTACCCGTCAACTCCGTCATTGACTTGCCAGACCCCAATATCCGTGGAACGAATACCTCAATGGGCAGGGATTATGCTCAGTCTCTTCGGGGCATGGGTTATGCTCAGTGAAGATTTAAGGCTTCACGGCAGCGAGCCACACCTGAGGGGACTGGCCCACCTCAATGGCGACAAGGGCTTGTATAATCATGGCTGCATTACGCTTTTGTGTGGCTCTCATTTTGTAGATGCACCATAGGCAAACCAGACAGGCTAGTATCATCAGTATCGCCAAAGAGCCTACGCCCGCCCACTCCTTAAGATGATCCATAGCCGTCTGAATCCAGGAAGTAAAGCCAGTAGCCAGGCTCAGATCCACCCGAGTGGAGTTGATGTGGATGATTGTTGCTCTCAGCTCTTTCATCTTATTTTCAAATTCAGCCGACCAATCCTGTAAGAGGAACTTTGACAATTGTCTAGACAAATTAGCAGCCTTTGTAAAATTTTGATACTGCACGGAAGTAACACACAAACCTTGCATTTTCCACTCACACCCCAATTGTGCCAGTTGCCAAAGAGAATCAATCTGTTCTTGTATTAAATCTATGCGTTGATTAACTATCATAAGGCCTCCTTTGAGATGAGAATTCATAGAGGTCTGAGTATCCAATGCCTGTGCCACAGTGGCTGAGATGTTATTCAGGGCATTGGCAGTCTGTATAGAACTAGACAAGGCAATAGCTGAGGCAGTAGCCCCCACAGCAGCAACAGTGATGGCAGTAACAATAGCTGCAGTGATGCCAAAATCTCTTTTAAACCTGAATAGCATCATGATGTTAGGGGCCTCTACAGGAACTGGTACATATCGAGGCATTCTAGTCACCACAGCCACAGGAAAGGCTGTGGCATTCCAGCACAGGGCATAAAAGCATGTGTCTGGAGTGCATACTAACTTTTCTTCACCCAAGGATGCACTCCCATTACTTACAATTCACAGAAAAGGAGGCCAGAGACATACTGGCGAAGCTGAAAAGGTCTTATTGCGGTAAGAATGAAACAAAGATTTCCAAATACCAGAGCCACTACCGCTAGAAAAATCCAATTTGGTAGCGGACCCTAGGGAAAAATTACCTCTTTGATAAATTCCTCCCTCAAGCATAATGACAGGTCCCAAGTCCATGCAACTTCCATTTACCCCACACAAAAGCCACAAATCAAAAGGATTGGTGGCAGTCTATTGAGGATCCCTAGTAGATATATCAAGCATTCCTGTACAAGACTTATTCACTATATTACTAATCATGGGGCTAAAGGAAAAATAATCTTGTTGAACCCAAACTGCTCTGCGCTCCTGACATCCAGTCCAGGGAAAAGGTCCTTCCTCTCCTGTGGATCCTCTACAAAAAGGTGCCCAGCGTGGCTGTCTGGGGGGGGGCCCGGTCAGAGACTCGTGTGGGCCACCATCCTTCAAGACGAGAACCGTTGCCTGAAAACAAACCACCACTCCTATCTCCAAATCTAAGTTGTGGTAAAAAATCTGCTGACTGCTGAGACAATTTAATACATTCTGTATTATCTGACCTATTGAAGCTCATCAAAAAGCACAGACTACCCTTCAAGCTGACATTTCTATTACCCTCTATAGGGCTTTTCTGACCATCAAAGGGAAGGTAGGGTAAGCCTAGGATTCTATTACTGCTAAATAAGCGTGGAAACACAGTTGCATCATGTCTGACCGGCATTGGCTTTGGGAATATCGACAGGATCCCCCATCTCGGCTCCGTCATTCCTGACATACTCACTGCTACTATCACCAGGATCCCTAGGAAGGTCTTCATGACGAATCTTCCTCACAAGGCGTTCAGGCACCCACACTGGATCTTGTTGATCCTGAGGAAAAACACAAACAGACCCTCTCACCCATGTAAGCACGGGGTCAGGCCCCCGCCAAGAGCCTGTCAAAATATCCTTCCACTTCACCATGCTTTAAGGTGAACCATGGGAATCCTGATGTCTGTCCGCTGCTGAGCGGCCTTGAACATCCAAATTGAAAAAGTTTAAAGTAAATAAAGCTAAAGACATTCTTTCCTTGGGGGTACGGCCTTGGCCTATTCCCCCTTTTTGCTTTTGCAAGCATTCTTTCAAGGTGCGATGAGCACACTCCACAATTCCTTGTCCTTGAGGATTATATGGTAATCCGTGATTAAGCTGTACCTCCATCTGGTTACAGAAGGAGACAAAGGACTGTGCTGTATAGCTGTTTTCAGCTGCTGTGGTTTTCCCCATGCAGCCCAGGCTTCTAACCAATGTCCTATGACATTGCGAGCCTTTTCTCCACTCATAGGTGTAGCATGTATGATACCTGAGCAGGTATCCACAGATACATGAATATATTTTAAGGTTCCAAATTCTGAAATGTGGGTAACGTCCATTTGCCAGATTTTGAGTGGCATCAACCCTCTAGGGTTCACTCTCACACTGGGAGGATGATGATGAATCACACACTGAGGACAGTCCAAAACTACTTGTCTAGCATCTGCTCCAGACAAATGGAATTTTTGCTGTAGAGTTTTTGCATTTACATGAAATAATTGGTGAAACTCTCTGGCTTGTTCCAGGAATGAGCTCCAAAAAAATGCATTCCATCCTGGTCCATTGATCAACTTTATCATTACCCTCACTTAATGGTCCAGGTAATCCTGTATGTGCTCTGATATGTTGAATATAAAAACACCTTTTTCTCTGCCAGATTAAAACTTGTAACTCTTGTAATAAGGCATATACAGTACTACTATTCTTAATAGGACCTGCTAATTCTAATACTTTCACTGCTTTGACCACATAAACTGAATCTGAGATCAAATTGAATGCAAATTGACATCTTTTAAACACCTCAATTACTATTTTCAACTCCACTATTTGGGGGGAGCCCGGTTGAAATTGACATAACACGGGCTCTTGTCTTTCTATCAAATAGGCTCCGCAGCCTGTCTTTGAGCCATCAGTAAACACATTTGGTGACTCTTGAAGTGGTACTGCTGAAGTAACCTTAGGAAATATCACTGGGTGCTCCTTAAAAAATGATAGCAATGGATGCTTAGGATAATGGTTATCAATCGCTCCTTCAAAGCTACATTGCAATATTGCCCAATCATCTACAGTGCCACACAAAATCTTAATTTGATGACTGG
Organism: Lophiomys imhausi; assembly: GCA_907164525.1. Lineage (NCBI taxonomy): Eukaryota > Metazoa > Chordata > Mammalia > Rodentia > Muridae > Lophiomys > Lophiomys imhausi. The sequence goes on along the minus strand of CAJQZJ010001694.1, from coordinate 7,865,037 downwards.
AATAGGGCACTATTATACTGGCAGGAGCAACTCCAAAAGACTGCAAGCATTGTTGGATACCATTCAAGGCTAAAGCAGCAATTGCAGTGGGATAATGTTCTATGGATTTTTTTGGAGAAATCATTGAATAGGTCCATAATAATGGTCCATCCTGCCATAACAACCCTGTAGGTTGACCATAGGTGGCAAATATGCACAATGCAATGGGCTGTCCTTCCTGCCATCTCTTTAGGAAGGCACTCTGTAACCTTTATTCCGCTTTACATAAAGCTTTTCTTGCTTCTTCTGTAAATTGCCTAGGAGAATTAAGTGCTGAATCACCTTTCAAAATATCATATAGGGGTCGTATTTCATAATTTGGTAACTTTAAATAGCCTCTTACCCAATTGATATCTCCTAACAACCTTTGGAAATCATTTAAAGTCTTTAAATTATCTTTTCTTATCTCAATCTTTTGGGTTATTATCTTTTCAGGTCCAACCTTCGCTCCTAAATAATCAACCACATTTTCCTTTTGAACCTTATCAGGAGCAATAAACAACCTTTTCTTTTTTAATAATTGAACTAATTCTTCATAGGCCCGATCTAACATTTGTTCACTCTTAGCTGCCAGTAAGATATCATCCATATAATGAACACATCTCAAATCTGGAAAATTCTTTCTCAAGGGAGCAATGGCTTCCCCCACATACAGTTGGAACATAGTGGGGCTGTTTGCCATGCCCTGGGGTAATACTACCCATTCAAACCGCTGATCAGGTTCCTCATGGTTACAGGATGGAACAGTAAATGCAAATCTCTCACTGTCTTTGTCACATAAAGGTATGGAGGAAAAACAATCTCTTATATCTATAACTATAATGGGCCATGAGGCTGGCAAAGATGATAAAAGCGGCAAGCCGCGTTGCACTGGGCCCATGATCTGCATTTGTTGGTTTATGGCACGCAGGTCATGCAACAATCTCCATTTTCCAGATTTCTTTTTAACGACAAAGATAGGTGTATTCCAGGGAGATACAGATGGTTTTATATGCTTTAAAGACATCTGTTCATCCACCAACTCTTTGGCCGCATTCAATTTTACAGAGGAAAGTGGCCACTGAGGAACCCATACTGGTCCTCTGTCTTCCAAGTTATGGGAATGCCCTCCTCAGTGGCCCCTAGGAAAAACCCAGGCCCTGTCTCTTTTGTCTTTGCTGCATAGATATGGGACTCTTCCGCTCCTGCAAATATTTTCCTATTCCAAAGCCTGGAGCATATCCCATATCTTGCATCATATGTTGGGCTGAATCAGAATAGTCATTACTCAATTTAAATCCCATATCCTTTAAAATGTCTCTTCCCCAAAGGGAGATAGGGAGCTCAAGTACATATGGCTGCATTTCTCCTGAGTGGTTTTCTTGGTCCTGCCACTTTAATAATCTTGCACTCATATCTGGAGTCTTAGCATAACCCAGGCATTGAAGTGTTTGAGAAGAGGCTTGTACGGGCCAACCTGAAGGACAGTTTTTCTTTGCTATGATACTCCTATCAGCCCCAGTATCCAAAAGGCCCAGGATCTTTTTACCATCAACTTTTAACTCCAAGATGGAGCGTTGGTCCAAATCCAGGGAGAGAAAAGTCAGATCCGTGCCCGTGGACCCAAAACCATCTTTTCCTCTCTCTCTATCCTTTGCAGCATTGTGATCATGTAAGCTCGGCAACATGATCAACTGAGCAATTCTATCTCCAGGAGAGATAGCTGTTATACCACGGGGGGAGGCTACCATGATCTTAACCACTCCTGTATAATCTGGATCTATAACTCCAGGATGGACAGTAAGTCCTCTCAAGGCTGATGATGACCTCCCTAACAGCAAACCAACTGTACCAGGTTCAAGGGGTCCTTTAAAATCTGTTTCAATTAACTGGACTCCCATTTGGGGCGTTAATACAAGTCTGGTGGTGGAGCAGAGGTCCAATCCTGCTGAGCCTGTAGTGGCTCTCCGCGGTCCCTTGGATGGCGGAGGGTTGGCCATCTCTCTTGATTCTGTTCTTTGTCCTAATTCTCTACTGCCCCATATATTTGTGGGACCTGAGATCGTGGGCCCCACTGTCCGTTTTTTGGACGAGCGCCACCATAACCTTGAGTTAAAGGCTGGCCATGGATGTCTATCACTGAACGGCATTCATTAGCCCAATGGTTCCCTTTTTTACATTTTGGGCATAACCCTGGCCACCTGGGGCGTTGTACACTTCCTGTACTTTCTGTACTCCTTCCCCTGGGGCACTGTCTTTTAAAGTGTCCCATCTTGCCGCACTTAAAACAAACTCCTGAACTTCCTCCACCTTTTCTGGCCAACTGTATTACTACGGTAGCAAGACCAGCATTAGTTAACGGCCCTCCAAGTTCTCTACACACTTTCATCCAGCCTTCTAGGCCTTTGTTCTTGTAAGGGGTGATAGCTGCTCTACACTCTTTGGTACATTGCTCATAGACCAACTGTTTTATTAGTGGTAAGGCAGCATCCGGGTCACCAAAAATCTTCCCTGCTGCTTCCACCATTCGTGCCACAAAGTCTGAAAAGGGCTCCATGGGGCCCTGTAGAATCTTAGTTAAGTTCCCACTCACCTTCCCTTTATTAGGAAGAGATCTCCAAGCCTTGATAGCTGTCTTGTTTATTTGCTCATAAACCTGAATAGGATATCCTAACTGCTGGTTGGCAAATCTCCCCTGCCCAAGCAGCATATCTCTATCCCAGGCTGGATTTCCATCTCTCTGATTAATGGCTGCTTGCTCAGTGGCATACTCAATCAAGAAAGCTTTCCAGTCTAAGTAGTGCCCTGGACTTAAGCAGGCGCGGACCAGGCCACTCCAATCACTTGGAGTCATACAATGTCTGCTTAATGCTTCCACTTGAGCCATTGTAAAAGAAGCGGTAGTACCATAGGTACGAACCGACTCTGCAAGGGATTTAACTACTTTAAAATCGAGCGGTTCCTCGTACCTGTTCCCTTGTGGGTCTTGGTATACTGGATAGGCAAACTGTAATTATGTTCTTACTTGTGTCCACATCCCCGGGCAGAAAGATCTCCCTACTTTCAGGGACTGAACAGGCTGATCTATCTGAATGGCTTCTGGATATGGAGGAGGAGTTGAAGGCGCCGCGGCAACGGCTTTACTTACACTGACCGCCGCCAACGTGGCTGAAGGTGCTGCGGCAACGGTTTCACTTACACCAGCTGCCGCCAACGTGTCTTTCTCTTTTACCCTTTTCTTTTCCTTTTTTCTAATAACAATCCTCTCCAACTGTTCTATTAGAGCGTGTAGCTCCCCTTCAGAATCCATGCCCTCTGAGTCCTCAAAATCTCTAAAATCTCTAAAATCTCTAAGATCGGGATAGAGAGGAACCTTCTTTTTGCCTCCCTTTTCACTGTCTGCCTGCTCAAATCTTTCGCCTTTGTTACTTTTCTTTTCACTGTCTACTTGCTCAGATCTTTCCCCTTGCAGCAGTTCCAAGGCTGATTCTCCCTCCTTGATTGCATTACAGCATCTCTGATCTTCTAAACAACTCCTCACCATTTTCCAAATCGGTCTTACTCCATGCTTCAGAGTACCTTGCTCCCAAGCAAAATCCAAGTCCCTGCCTAATTTGTCCCAGCAGGATACTGTAAGATTCCCGGACACCGCAAACCACGGAGCCACGGAATTGCATTCATTCAAAAATCTCTCTAGGGTAGACTTCTTAATTTTCAAATTCCTAGCTAAAAGTAGCTCCTGAAGAGCCAGAAAAATTGGATGTGACTCAGACAATCCCATGATTAAAAATTTACTTTCGGTTCGCAACTTCCCGCGAAACTTTACCCTTTGTTCGCAATCTCCGCGAAACTTTACTGTATGTTCACTATTTCCGTGAAACTTTATTGTCCCAATTTATCCCAGGAACTTACCAGCGCGCTGCCGCTGACTGCAGGAGTTCTGAATCTTTTTTGGGTCCCCATATGGGCCACCACTTGTCGCGTCCCCCTCGACCAGCAAGGATGACGCAACTCACAAAAGCTCTTCTCAAGCAGTTTATTCAGGTCCCTTGAAAACAGTCTTCCGAATGCCTGGGCAGACCCAACCCACAGGCTAAATACTAAATGAACAGCCAATCAAGTAAAGCCACGTAGTGCTATCTTAGAGGCCCACGTATGCGGAAGCAAGCCAGATCAGCGGTCTTAGCCAAATATGGACTTGTTTACCACCGAGAGTGCTCACCGTCGGGCTGGTGGAAGGCGGAAACCGGCGCCATCTTTAGGGCGCGGCACATCGCAGCTCTCTACAGTTGATGGTATCAGCTTTTTGCTGTCAATTTCCAATCAAAAGCAAAGAATACCACTATCTCCTTAAGACACAAAAGGACATAAGAGAGTAAGACAAGGTCACAAGGAACAAGTTATGAAAATGAAGAAGCATGGGAAACCAGAGCTTCATCACTTTTCCTCGTCATCCCCTTGGAGCTCCAGAGCAGCAGAATCTTTGGGAACTAATGTCTACAGAGTCCTTCCCATTAACTCATTGCTCTTGTTCGCTCGATGTAGTTAATACTGGTGTTTTATATTGTTAGTATGACTTCTTCGTCTTTTCTTTTTGTCCCGAGAAGCCATGATTAGATTATAACGTTACAAAATATTAGATTTCTACAGGGCAGGAAGCAATGATATCCTTGGTTGGCCAATACTTTCGTTTGGATGATTTTAAATGTTCCCCAAGAAAAAGAGCCAATATGTCTGCATATGACAGAGTGTGACACAAACCACCATACTGGATTTGGCAAACATAAGGATGAGCACATTTAAAAAAGTTCACAGCTTTAATCCCCATCGCTTTCAAGTTCTGTTTTGATATCACCCTTTTATGTGTAAAGCTGGACTTAAAATTTGGACTTTTAAGGAATACAAACACCACCAATAACACACATATACACTTTCCTGATTTTGATATGACATTCAAGCCCAAAGTGATACCTTTTGCAACTCTTATCTTCAGAGTCCACTGAGACAGGAAAGTGACAGAAGCATCATAAGGAACATCACATTTGGATGAAATCAGAACAAATTTAGTTATTGTGACTAGATAGACATGATGCATTAAGGCCCTACACATATGCTTTCAAGTTGGACAGCCATAGTCTGGTGTCCCCACATTCCCTCCCATGTGTCGAATGTATAAGTTAGTTAGTTGCTCTGATTGTTCATTTCCTTTGAAGCATGAAACTTTGAAACTACCAGAGTCAAGTTTGAGATTGGTGTTAATCTATGAAAAAACGCTGGGTAGATGCTCAATAAAAGGCAAGTGTTCTGTAACTATCCTTATCATTAATATCAATGCTGTCAATTACATATGTTTTGTTGACTGGAACACTAGCATAAAACAGCAGAGAAAGCAAATTTGACTCTATTTGCCATTTTTGCTCTGAAAGTGACAACTTTTGTGTTTAATAAAATAACTCAGATTTATTTTTTATTATTTTATTTAAAATAGATTTTATTATCTCACACAACATATCCTGATTATAGTTTCTCCTCCCTCTATTCTTCCCAGTTCCTCTCATGTGGATCTACTCCCTTTATGTCTCTTATTAGAAAAAAAAACAAGCTTCTAAGAGATAATATTAGAATATAACAAAATAAAATATAATAAGATAAAACAAAAGCTATCATATCGAAAGGACATATGGAAAGGACAAAACAAAAAAAGGAAAAGGGCCCAAGAGAAGGAACAAGAAACAGAGGCCCATTCATTCACACATACAGGAATCCTATAAAACCACTAAACTGGAAGCCATAATACACATGCAGGGGATCTAGGGCAAATACATACAGGGCTTGTGCATGCTGCTTCAGTCTCTGTGAGTTTGTTTATGCTGATTTAGAGGAGCTTGCATTCTTGATGCCATATATCCCCTCTGGCTCTTACACTATTCCTGTAGTGAAACGTATAGAAAAGTCTTTATGATTGGTTATTAGTGAAACGAATAATAAAACCTTTGTATCTGGCTTTGGGTGAAATGTTCCAACAAGGCCTGCTACGTTAAACCTTTCAGCTACACTAGAGACTGAGAAATTGTTTTGAGACTGTTTGAACCTTGAAGAAATGTTGTCTCTTTAGAGAATCTACACTTGGTGCTACGTGAAAGCTTGCAGCTGCACCGACCTGGAGTTCTTTTGATCATGACTAGCCAAGGTCAAAAAGGACTGAGAATCATGTAGGTTGTCTGCTCTTGTGGGAAGCAAGGGCAAGATAACTTTGGTAGTTAGAACCTTTCCCAGCTCCAATTAACCTTGTATGATGTTTGAATAAAGGAACTGGAGTGAGCTAGCTGGGGATCAGCCTTTCACAAGGAGGCTGAACCCCTCTGCTGCTCCTTTGGGAAATGAAGGCTTAGCAAATTGTTGACCTTCTTTCTTTACTGCAGTACCCGCGACTGACATCACTCAACAATTCTTCCCTGCCCCCCCCCCCCAAATTCCCTAAGCCATGAGGGGAGAGAATTGATGGAGATGTCCCACTATGTCTCGTTGTGTGTCTTTATATTTGCCACCATCTGCTGCACCAGGAAGCTTCTTTGATATTGGCCGAACAAGCCACTATTCTATGAGTATAGCAGAATATCATTAGGAATTATTTTATCACAATGTTTGTTCTTTTTTTCCTTTATTTTTTTAGATCAGTATTATTTGCTTTTACCTTAGTGTCAGGTATGTGCTCCATGTTTTGGAGTGGACCTTAAGTCAAGTCAATCATTGGTTGGTTACTCCTACATGATTGCACATTTCTCCCTTCCCTTTCCTCCTTTCAAATCCTCTCATATATTTCTCCCCGCTCTCCTTCAACTTCATGCCCCCTTTCTTTATCCACCACTTGTTATTAGATACATATTCATATTGGTATACATGTGTATATTCCTAACTATAATCTATTGAACCCATATTATGTTACTTGTGCATATGTTTTCAGGCACTGGATGATCAATTGGTGTGCTCTTCACTGGGGAGGCCAACCTCTCCTGTCCCAGCTTTATGCACTTGCCTATAGTTCTTTGTGTAGGGTTGAGGCTTTGTGGGCTCTTCTCCATCCAGTTTAGCTTGCTTCTTGATGTCCTCTTTGTTCACTTCACAATTGAGCAGTCATGCTCCTGTAGCTTTTGTTGTTATTAGGAGACACAAACTCAGAACACTCATGATCCTCTGGCCCTTATATGCTTTTTGTTTTGTTTACTTCTTTATCAATGTTCCCTGAAGCTTATGTACAGGACTTGTTTTCTAGATGTGTTCACTGGGAATAGACTCCACAACTCTGCATACTGATTGGTTGTGATTTTCGGTAAAGGTCTCTGTCTGTTGTAAAGAGAAGTTTTCTTGATGAAGGATGAATACTACACTTACCTGTGGGTATAAGGATGCCCTATACATTTTGTGCACAAATATTATGGATCTGTGTCTGAGAACTACAAAATTCAAGGTTCCTCTCACCATTATTATAATGAAGACACACCTTTAGAATATTGCAAATTACTTCCTTAACACATATCATTGTGCAAGCAACTATTACTTTGAAATAAAAAATAAGAATAAAAAAACTGTTGCAATCATTATTTAATCTAATTGATAATAGTCTTTGACATTTAAAAATATAATGTTTACTTTTATTAGCTTACAAATAGATGGGTTTCAGTAAGGAAATTTTCAAACAAATTTTGTGGTTGCTTTTTCCTCTCCCTTCATCCCCATCCTACCCAGTCTCCTTTGGCTCTTCCAACCCCCAATCAGCATCTTTTCCAACTTTACATTGCATCTGACCTTTGCTTTGCACCTCGTGCCCTTTCTCAGCATCTCTTGTTTACCTCTCATGGTCTCCTACCTGGTTTCACAATCCACATTCATTCTCACAACCCTTTATTTAAATACATACAGATATTAAAAGTTATTTTTGTATTTCTGAAACTGCGTTACTTATTTAAAATAACATGTTCCAGATTTGGTCATTTTCCTACATATTTTATAAATTTATTTCTCTTAATAGTTAAATAAAACTCCATGGGTGTGTTTGCCACATTTTTGTTACCATTGCTAGACAACTAGGCTGGTTTTATTTCCCTGCTTTTGAGAATAATGCAGCAATGAACATGGATGTTCGAAAAACTCTGTGACAGGACATAGGATCCTTTGGATACATGCCCAGAATTAGTAGAACAGCATCATATGGCTGTTCAAGACTTAGCTTTTTGTGGAACTCCCACACCAATTTCTATAGTAGTTACAGTATCTTACATGTCCATTAACAATGGATAGGATTTTCTTATTCTCCACAGTCTTGCCAGAATTTCTTGTTACTGGTTTTCTTGATCATAGTCATTCTCACTGGGGTAAATTGAAATCTTAAAGTTTTTTATGTTTATTTATTAATTCAAGTTACATCTCCATCACAGTCCCCTCCCTTGACCCCTCCAGGCCCCACCCTCCCACCCTTTCCTCCTTCTCCCAGAACTCATAATTCTTTTTTAATAACTAGGCCACAATTATGAAAATTATAAGGTATAAAACACATTCTCAATGTCCATCCCATACATATTTGGCATCTGATATTAATATTCTATTATCTATCTATCTCCATGAGTTTAAAGTTCTATACCTAATTCGTTTTCCATCCTAACTTGCATTGCCAACTTTAAAACGTCTTCTTAGACCTAGAACGTGCTTTTAAATCTGAAACGTCTTAAAATTTAACTGTGAGGCTATAACTATCTAGTCTTCAGCCATGTCAGAGTCCTAAGAAGGATAAATATATCTGATTATAGTGGAAGTGCAGAGCCAGCAGCTTCCAAAACTAAGAAATGACATCTCCATACATTAGCGCATCTATCTTCAGCCTCCTTGCCCATTATCTCTGACAGACATTAATTGTAAAGCAATAATTGTGAAGGACTTAATACCCTGTCTTGGCAGAGCTAGGCTGTCGACTTACCTACTTCCAAGTTTTGTTCTTTTCAGAGAGCATTCTGTATATAGTTGAAGCAAGGGATTTTTCTTGCCCAGTGACAGGCTTGCAACTAATGCAAACATCTCCAAATGAAGATTTTTTGATGTTAATCCTCTGCTTGGAGTAGAATAGGGAGTGCTGTCAGGAGCTGACGTGCCTCGGTATCAAAAACTCTTAAGTTAAGAAACCAAATGAATCCTCACCAAACCACAAGGGTGTTTCCTCATCTATGTCCATAGCAGCCTTATTTGTAACAGCTAGAAACTAGAAAAACCCAGATGTCTCTCAACTGAGGAATGGATTAAAAAAAAAAAACTGTGGTACATCTACACAATGGAATACTACTCAGCCATCAGAAATAACGAAATCATGCAATTTCAGCCAAATGGATGGAACTAGAGAAGCTCATCCTGAATGAGCTAACCCAGACTCAAAAGGATGCACATGGCATCTATTCACTTATAATCAGATTTTAGCCATATAGTACAGGATAACTATACAACAGCCAATCACCAAAGGGAAGAGGAACATAGACTTTGTTACCTGTCCATGAGACACTTTGCCCTAGTGGTGCTGCCTTGTAAACCCCCAGTGTATGTGGGGGCTCTTGGCCCTCATATGACTGCTGAACTGGGGCGGGGGGACTAATATGTAGGGACAATCCACTTTGGAGGATTGGAATGGAAGGGATAGGGGGTAGAGGGTGGGAAGGTGGAACAGGGAAGGGTGGAAAGAGGGTACTGTGATAGAGATGTAACCAGAAGTAATAAATAAACATTAAAAAAATAGAAACCTAATCTCTAAAATCCAGTTATAAGTGAATATATGCCATGTGCATCTTTTTGACTCTGACTTAGCTCACTCATGATGAGCTTCTCTAATTCCATCCATTTGGCTGCAAATTTCATGATTTCCTTGTTTCTGATAGCTGAGTAGTATTCCATTGTGCAAATGTACCACAGTTTTTTGGTTTTTTGTTTTGTTTTTGTCCATTTGTCAGTTGAGGGATATCTGGGTTGTTTCCAGTTTCTAGCTATTACAAGTAAAGCTGCTATGAACATAGTTGAGGAGATGTCCTTGTGGATTGGTGAGGAATCTTTTGGATATATGCCTAGGATTGGTATGGCTGGGTCTCAAGGTAGGGCTGTTCCAAGTTTTCTAAGATATCACCAGACTGATTTCCATAGAGGTTGTACAAGTTTGCACTCCCACCAGCAATGGAGGAGGGTTCCCCTTTCTCCACAACATTTCCAGCATGTGCTGTCATTTGAGGTTTTGATCTTAGCATTCTGACAGGTGTGAGATGGAATCTCAGAGTCATCTTGAGTTACATTTCTTTGTTGATTAAGGATGCTGAGCATTTCTTCAAGTGTCTCTTGGCCATTAGAGATTCTTCTTTTGTGAATTCTCTGTTTAGCACTGTACCCCAGTTTTTGATTGGGTTATTTGGTTTCTTGTTGTTTAATTCCTTGAGTTCTTTATAGATTTTGTATATTATTCCTCTGTAGATGTGGAATTGCTGGATTGTTTCCCAATTTGTAGGCTGCCATTTTGTTTTAATGACAGTGTCCTTGGCCTTACAGAAGCTTTTCAGTTTCATGAGGTCCCATTTATTGATTGTTGGTCTTAGGGCCTGAGCTACTGGTGTTCTGTTCAGGAAGTTGTCACCTATGCCAATAAGTTCCAGGCTTTTCCCCACTTTCTCTTCTATTAGATTTAGTGTGTCTGTTTCATGTTAAGGTCCTTGATCCACTTGGACTTAAGTTTTGGGCGAGGTGATAAATGTAGATCTATTTGCATTCTTTTACATGTCGACATCCAGTTAGACCGGCAACATTTGTTGAAGATGCTGTCCTTTTTCCATTGTATGGTTTTGGCTTCTTTGTCAAAAACTAAGTGACCTTAGGTGTGTGGGTTTATTTCTGGGTCTTCAATTCGATTCCATTGATCAACTTGTCTGTTTCTACCAGTACCATGCTGTTTTTATTACTATTGCTCTGTAGCATAGCTTGAAATCAGGGATGGTGATACCTCCTAATGTTGTTTTATTGTACAAGTCTGATTTAGCTATTCTAGGTTTTTTGTTTTTCCATATGCAGTGGAGAGTTATTCTTTTGAGGTCTGTAGAGAACTGTGTTGGTATTTTGATGCAATTGCCTTGAAACTGTATATTGCTTTTGGTAGGATTGGCCATTTTTATTATGTTGTTCCTACCTATCCATGAACATGTAGACCCAAAAAGAGCAGGAACAGGGACTTGGTTACCTGTCAGTGGGACAATCTACCCTAGTAGAACTGCCATGTATGCTTCCTGTGCAAGAGGAAGCTCTTAGACCTCATGTGACTAACAAACTGAGAGGGGCTGATACACGGAGGCACCCCACACTGGAGGCATGGGACGGGTGGGAGAGGGGGTAGAGGGTGGAGGGAGGGGGTGGCAATGGAGATGTAATGAAGTAATAAATAAACGTTTAAAAAACCCTAATCTCAATGTTTTTGTAATTTACAATTCCCTGATGCCTAGGAATTTTATTCTAATTTGTTGGTTTTTTGTCAGCTCATGTGTTCTACTTGTCTAACATTCAACACTATCTGGTAGGAAATGAAAAGAAAGAAAATAGGAATGTATTTCTATTTTATGTAACACAGATTCCTCATATTTCTTAAATAAAGTTCATATGGCAGAACAAATATTCCTTGAAAAAGAATAAATTCTAGGTGTTTCTTCAGTAAAAAATAATTCTGAAAGGCCTTAATCACTGTGAGGAAAATAGTGAGCCTGTTTAAAATGAAAAAAGGAAACTTGTATCTGTGGCCACCAGAATGGAATTCCCATACCATGTTTCTGTGCTCCTCATTCCTACAGGGGACTTTAATCAATTTTTTGCCATAAACTGGTCTGTCTTCTTCCAACACCAAGAAGCAGACAGGTGATTCTTATCCAGACCAAGGATCAACAGTTTAAGATGCATTGTCATTTCCTGGTGAATCACAGCACTTTCTCCAAGCCTTGGATTTCCTATCCAGCCTCATTGAATGTACTTGTACAGCCTTTTCAAGTTATCAAAAAATTTATTTTAAAAGTTGTTTAGCCTTATTTAATTTATATGTATGAGTGTTTTGTCTGCATATATGTATGTGTACTATAGTACACACACAAACACACACACACACACACACACACTCCCATATATATTGGAGTGTCAACACATCTACCATAATACCCATATTCTTCATTGACAAACAATGGAGAAGAAACTTTTTATACAAATTCATTTCCTGCTTTCTAAAAGTCTAAGCTAGCATCACATATTGGTATATAATATATCCTAAGTTTGTGTTTAAAAACAAAATCTCTATTTCAGTCCTTATAATGAGGATGAAAGGTGAAAATATAGCAAGCATCCTCTAGACTGTTCCTGGAGCACAGTAGCACCTCACTGAAAATTTAAGTAAGACAGCACGGTGATAGACTCCACTGTCCCGAAAAGACTGTACTCAAAAGTACTCATTTAAAAATTGGGGCACTGAAAAACAGCTCTGTGGTTAAGAATACTTTCTGCTCTTGCAGAGGGTCTCAATTTAGTTTCCCAGAACCCACATGGTAGCTCACAACACAGGTAATTCCAGTTCTAGGTTACCCCTCTTCTGCCCTTCTTAGACACCAGGGAGACATATAGTACACATACATATGCAGAAAAAACACTCATACATATAAAATAAATAAGCCTAAAAACACTTTTAAAATACATTTTTGATAACTTGAAAAAGAAGTACTAACTCACTTTAAGTCAAAACCACCTACTTCCAAGTTTAACATCTATTTTGGGGTGCATTTTTTCTCCTTACAATTGGGGGTTTAGTGTTCCATAATCTAGTCATTGTAGATATCTGAGTGGGAAACTGATGGTATCAAAAGCTATTCTTGCCTGGAGCAGGTTGAGCAACAGATGCATCATCAGACACAGAATAGCAGTTAACTGATGCCCTTCATTAAACCTTCATTCTTCCCAGAAAAAGCAGAAGAAACCAGAGTTATGAACAGCTGAACTCTGTCCAAACTTCAGTTGCATTTTTAAATTTCGGGTTGTAATGCATAATGCATTAATGCTATACAACCTTTATTACGTTCACTTTAGAATGCATATTAAGCAGATTGCTACATTAAGGTAATGTATTAAATTACCTAAGGCAAAGTAATACGATGATTAACTGACTATAAACATTAGTTTATGGTCAGTTTATAAAATATCACAATGATTAACATTATGCATTTTCATAACAGTAGAAAATTGCAGGATGAAATATCTGTGGATTGACTCAGTGCCATTAGGAATAATAAAACAGAGGTATAACTCAGTCTCAAGTAACATCTTGAGAGTAAACTTTGTTTTAAATCTCTTCTCTAAGTGATTGGGAAATTCATTAATTTAAAATGCCCAAGGCTTGCCAAACACAAGAGAAAGAAAACGTGTTCACGCAGATTAAGCAAAAGCTTGCTTAACATTTTTCAAATGTTTTCCTCTATAGTGTGTTGAACATTGGAAAGGTGTTGATTTTATTTATTACTCTATCTCATTGATAACAAGTGCACATGTTCATTGTTTTTATTGTAGACACTGAGACTTTCCACTAAAATGTCTGTCTAGTCTTGAGAACATATATGGAAGAGTTCAAGAGCTTGAACTGAAATTGAACTTCTATCATAGAGAATTAGTTTCTAATCAGTCTGAAATTCCAAAAATTAGCACCCCAGATTACAATTGTTTTTATGTTTTATGCATTTATCTCTCAATTATGAGCAATTGTCACAGAGGTTTTTCTGTCTTCTCTAATCTAAGTTTACAACATAGACACTTGTTTTTATTAGATTTCATAAAGATGAATTCTATGAACAAGTAAATTAATGAAGGACAGGGGAAATGTAGAGGAAATATTTTCAAATTAATGAATTTTATTGTTATCTATATTTAGTTAATGCTCTCATTTTCATGTGTATTTATATATTTGCTCACCAATCTTTTAGAAAAACATTCATTGATTTCTATTATTGAAAATATTAACTAAATAGTTCAATTCATATTTTTTTATATTCTATATTCTTCAGAATGTAGGATGTAGGTGTAAACTGAGTATATTACACTACCAAACATGGCTTCTTTACAACATTCTAGAAAATATTAAATTCATTGGTTCCTGCTACTTGGAATATACCTATCTTGAACATAAGAGGGTTGTATGACAAGCAAAATACCTTGTCGAAATACAGGCTTACTTTCCTTCCCAAGGAACATTAATATTGTTCATAGTGCTATACATGCCCATTCTGCCTACACTTCCACTAGAGTTTAAAGGAAAAGAAAGAAAATATTAAGGAGTGTGCTCTCATGTGATGTGGGCATCACTGATAAGAAGATTCAGATTGTACTCTTATCACTAAGTCAGTGGTCAAATTTCTTCTTGAGCAGTACATATTGTATCCAGATCTATCACTAGTGTGTACTATTAACCATAGATTACATCCTGATTAGAATATAGTCTTCAGGATGGGATTTATCATAAGAGTGGAGTGCTTCCATACCATGCATGAGTCTTAGAAAACAAAAATAAATAATCTTAAATTATTTGCTATTTCATGTGTAAAAATCTGACAGCATATTGTGATGCTTTGACTAAGAATGGTTCCCATTAGTCCATATATTTGAAAACCTGGTCCCAAGGTGGTAGAACTATTTCGCAAGGATTAGAAGGTATGGCCTTGTCAGTAGAGATGTGTCACTGTGGATGGACTTTTCAAAAGCCTACACCATTTCCAATTTGCTATTTCTGCCTCATACTTGTGGATCTAGCTGAGGTCTCTCAGCTACTTGACGGTTACTATGCCCACCTGCCTGCCAGCCTGTCGGCCTGCTGCAATGCTCTCTGTCATGATGATCATGAACTTTAACTCTTTGAAACTGTAAGCCCCTGATAAACACTCTTGTATAAGTTACCTTGATTGTGATCTCTTTGTTAATCCCACAGATTCCAGGAAAAAGACCACCTACACAAATCATGGCTACATTTATTAAAGCAAGCTTTATTTGTGTATGCAAGCTGTCTCTCCCTACAGTCAGGAGATCAGCATTGAACATGGGAAAGATAAGTCTTTTATAGCTCAGGATTAGGGGTGTACAAATGGAGGATTTGACAGGCAAAAAACAAAGGTCACAGCAGCTGCACATAAGCATAACAATTTGGTCATAACAACCTTCTGAAACAGAGGCAAGGTCGGAAAATGGTCATAACAACCTCTTGAAACAAAGGAATGATTGTCATTTTCTGAAACAGGCAGTACAGAATTTGTAGTTAAGGTTACAGATAGGCCATGACCCAGTCCTTCAGAAACATCTTTAATCATAAACAGGAATGAATCTAGTTTGTCTTCAGTGTAAAATGGTTTTCAATCCTAAGATGGAGAGAGTCTGCTTTATCATCTTATCAAGGCAATAGAAAAGTAGCTAAAACACATCTAAAAAAAAAAAAAACCCTGATATGCCAGGCATGGTTTAAATGTGGATTAATGGTACACATCTTTAATCCCAGCACTCAGGAGGCAGAAGCATGTGGATTTCTGTGAGTTTGAGGCCAACCTGGTCTACAAAGTAAGTACAGGACAGTCAAGAGAGAAACCCTGTCTCAAAAAAAAGAATAGCTCTGACATTATTAACCAAACAATTCTATGAATTGTCTCTTACATACATGCTATTAATTCATTATTTTTGCCCATATACATAAACTACCATTAACCTTAATATCAAATGATGAAACAAATCTTAAAGCCAATAAGTTAAATAAAATCCATACCCTCTGTAGTGGTTTGAATGAAAAATTTCTTCCATAGGCTCACATGAAACTCTTGGATTTTGGTTCGTGATGCTGTTTGGGGAGGTTGGGTAACTTTCAGAAGGTTTGCAGCCTTGCTAGAGGAAGTACATCATAGAAGTAGACTTTCAGAGTATATAGACTTGCCTCATTTCTATTTTTCTCTCTGCTTTGCTTTTACAGTTAAAGATGCAATCTTTTTCAGCTTAGTGCTCTAAATGTTGCCCTGCCTCCCCAGACATCATGGACTCTCCCTCTGGAACTGTCACCCAAAAAAACTTTCCTCCTTAACTTGCTTTTTGTCATGGTATTTTATTATAGCAGCAGAAAAATAACTGATAAACCCTGTCAAAGAGGTGCTTAATTTACAATACTATATATATATATATATATATATATATATATAAAGAAATTTTCCTCCATGAGACACTAAATTATAATCCAACAATATGTAAGCAAATCACCAGAAACTTAATCTATGCTATACTGTGATAAGATGAATTAGCTGTTGGAAATGTAGATATGTTTTTCCAAATAATATTCAGATGAAATACACTTTTATTGTTGGTTTTATCAGAGGGTTAGAGGTGATAAACGAAAAAAATCTTATCCAGTATTCATGCTGAGTGTAGAAACATGTATTAAGCAGTCTTATCAGCCTAAGTACAGAACATTAAGTCTCTAGAAATACCTTGCACATACACCTGAAATAACACAAAATAGACATTTTCAGTCTAGCATAAATATTTTTCTACTTTCAATTTGTAAGTGCAATTACTACTACTATATGAAAGGACATATCACAGGGGATTAATGGTTAACTGGTGGTAATGATTCTTTCCCTCGTTTTATACTATTAGCTTCCTTCTAACATGAAACCTAATCAGTCTGCCATGATTGAGCTGATGGGATCTAGATACTTTAAGAAGGAACTAATCCCTGCTCTACAACAAATGTCTGTCAGAGAAACAGGACCCAAAGGCTGAAGACTGATGCAGGAATGTATGGAGAGAAAATGGGAACTGTCCAGGCAGTCATTGGTATGTCCTTTCTTAGTTTTGGAAGCTGCAGGCCCTGAACTTCCTATATAAGCAGATATATTTATCCCTCTCAGGTCTCTGAGGTGGTTGAAGAATAGACAGCTAGAGTCTCATAGTTAAATTTTGAGTTGTTTAGGAATCAAGAGGGTGTTATAGATCTAAGAAGATACTCTTAAAAGTGTGTTGCAAGTTAGTATGAATGTTGAGTCACATATAGACCTTTAAACTCATGGAGATGGTTAGATAGTAGAATGTTAAAGTCAGGGGCCAAATATGTATAAACTGAACATTGGGAAGGTATACTGGGCCATTTAACTCTCATAAATATGGCATATTTATATCTATTGTTTTGTATAATACTTACTGTTATAAGAGAAGGAACCATCTGTTGGACTGAAAGGGGAAACTTCTGGGGGGAAGAGGGTGGAAGGGCGGGATAAGAAGGGGGAATAGGGAGGGGTTTGTTACTGAGATGTAACTTGAAGAAAAAAAATAAAGTATTTAAAAAAAAAGATGTCAAGTTAGGTTGTTTTTAATGGTAAGAAATTGATGGATTTTCTTCTTCTCACCTATGAGTATGTTGTTTCTGCCTATCATGCATAATTGGATTTTAGCAATTCTTTTTTCTCCTCTGTATACTCTGATTCAGATATTATTCTCAGAGAGTAGGAAGTTCCATAAATGATAGTGTTAGCATTAATGATTCTTTCTCTTTAAAATGCTACAGATATGAGGCTAAGGGCATATGTCTTTCAATCCTATTGTAAAAACTCAGTACATTATAGTCAGTAAAGATGAATTTTAAACTACACACAAGTAGGTTTATAGGATGTGGAAATTTAATAGTAGTTATGTTCAAAATGTTTTAAATAAGTAATTTGTATAAATTTGCTGTCTGTGTTTTGTTTTTTTAAGACAGGATTTTTTTTTTTTCTGGTTGGTTCTGGCTGTCCTGGGCTTGCTTTGTAGACCAGACTGGCCTCAAACTCACAGAGATTTAGCTGCTTCTGCCTCCCAAGAGCTGAGACTAAAGGCATGTGACACCACACCTGGCTAAATTTGTTTATATTTCAGATATAGTTTACACAGTTAATTAACAAAATCATCTTGACAAAAGATAAAAAAGGTGAAGAAGTTGTACTTGTGGATCGATTAATGCATCACTAACCAGTGTGGGCAGGTAAGATGTGACTGCTCTTAGATGAAGCTCTTTTCTATTCTCAAGATCAGAAAACCCTACTTTTCTGCAGAGCTTAACATGAACTCTCTGTTTCTCATATGTAACAAGAAACTATAAAACAACTATATTTTGAAATCACAAAAAATAAAAATAAATGTCCTAGAAAAGTACACTAAGGTAGTACCCAAGCTTCCTTTCTGCATAAACATCTCATCCATGGAGACAGTGACTTCTTAATATGTATAGAATTCCCATGTCATTGTTGGGACTTAATAGTAAAATTACATTTAATATGATATGTATTATATCTTTTCTTCTGAAACCCCCACCAAAATATAAACTCAGTGTAAGCTACTCCTGAAAATCCAAGTCCAAGTAAGATTTAAGATGACTTTCAGATATTTAAATTCTGTGATATAAATTAATAACTTCTGCAGAAATTCTAATGTTAAATTTCTCATTACAGGAATTTGTTAATGTCCATGTGCAGAGCTAATATTCAAACCATGCTCCATAAAAACATAATTTTAACCTGTCAAGCAGTCTAGATAATTACCAAGATAGAACAGGGATGAATTTTACTTAAGGCTACATAATTTCCTGTATAAACCAAGACATTGTGGACATGATTTGAGACTGATTATGTAGCTCTTGAATCAGATGCTTCCATCAGGAAGGGCCCACACTTCTTCCTTTTCGGTCTACTGTAGTCCCTGCCCAAAACCTGGAACCAATTTGTCCTCAGTGTCTCAGTCTGTTCTCGTTTTTAATCATGGATGAGTGAGACACTTGTTTGATCAAGCCACAATTTTTTTTTTATTTTGAGTGAATAACAGCTACTAATTAGTAGTCAGCATGATACAGTGTTGTAAAGACCCACCCCCTTGTGAATAATGAAGGAGGATAGGAGGAGCAGGAAAAGGGGCTTCGAGTTGCCAGGCACTCTTTGGTGGTTTCTGGCTAAAGGAGCCTGAGTGGTGGTACTATGTTTTCTTCTATCTGTTTCCTGTCAGAGCCTGGTGCAATGTTATTACTTTAGTCTTAACTAGACTAGGAACGAGGGACGCAAGGACACGCTGATACTCAGGACCTCAGAGGCAACATTATCACCCAAAACCCTAGAGGCCATACAGGCCGGAAAAAAAAAAGAAGAAATAAGAGCAGATAATATACTGGACCTGAAGACTTACTGATCACCAGAGCCCCAAGCTACTCAGACAAGAAGACTGAGAGGAAACAGAAACCAAAGAAAAAACATCCAAACACCACCCATCCAAGACAAACTCAAAAATCAGCACCTAAACCTACATAACCATAAAACCCAGGTGGCTACAAGCCAGCATAAAAACACAATCAACAAGAGCCAGAGCAACATGGCACAACAACACCTCTGCCATGCTACTACAGCAAGCCCTTGATGTTTCAACACAACTGAAGCACAAGAAGGTGACCTTAAATCCAATCTTATTAAGATGATAGGGGCCTTTAAAGAGGAAATAAAAAAATCCCTTAAAGAAATACAAAAATAGGGATACAAATTGGAAATGAAGAAGTCAAAGTATCCCTATTCACAGATGATATGATTATATACATAAGTGACCCCAAAAATTCCACCAGAGAACACCTACAACTGATAAACGCCTTCAGCAAGGTGGCTGGATACAAAATAAATTCAAAAATTCAGTAGCCCTTCTTTATATAAAAGATAAATGGGCAGAGAATAAAATCAGGGAAACAACACCCTTCACAATAGCCACAAACAATCTAAAATATATGTGGGTAACTCTAGTCAAGCAAGTGAAATACCTGTATGACAAGAACTTCAAGTCCTTGAAGAAAGAAATTGATGAAAACATCAGAAGATGGAAAGCTCTTCCATGCTCATGGATAGGTAAGATCAACATAATAAAAATGGCCATCCTACCAAAAGAAATATACAGATTCAATGCAATTCCTATCAAAATACCAACACAATTTTTACAGACCTTGAAAGAACAATTCTCACCTTCATATGGAATAACAAAAAACCCCAGAATATCGAAATCAATCCTGCACAATAAAAAATCATCTAGAGGAACTGCCATCTCAGATCACAAACTATACTACAGAGCAATAGTAATAAAAGCAGCATTGTATTCCTATAAAAACAAACCAGTTAATCAATGGAATTGAATTGAAGACCCAGAAATAAACCCACTCACCTATGGTTACTTAATTTTTGATAAAGAAGCCAAAACTGTACATAGGACAAAGGACAGCATCTTCAAAAAATGGTGCTGATCTAACTGGATGTCAACATGTAAAAGAATGAAAATTGACCCATACTTATAACCTTGCACAAAACTTAAGTCCAAGTGGATTAAAGACCTTAGCATAAAGCCCAACACACTAAATCTAATAGAAGATAAAGTGGGGAAAACCCTCAAACTCATTGGCACAGGTGACAACTTCCTGAACAGAACACCAACAGATCAGGCTCTAAGACCAACTATCAATAAATGAGACCTCATGAAACTGAAAAGCCTCTCTAAGGCAAAAGAAACTGTCATTCAAACAAAATGGCAACCTACAGACTGAGAAAAGATCTTTACTAACCCCACATCTGACAGAGAGCCAATAGCCATAATTTTTAAGGAACTCAAGAAATTAAACACCAAGAAAACTAATAATCCAATCAAAAAATATGGAACAGAGCTAAACCAAGAAATCACAAAGGAGGAATCTCTAATGGCCAAAAGACACTTGAAGAAATGCTCAGCATCCTTAATCATCAGAGAAAAGCAACTCAAGACAATCCTGAGACTCCATCTCACACCTGTGAGAGTGGCTAAATTAAAAAACTCAAATGACAGCACATACTGGCGAGGGTTTGGAGAAAGGGGAACACTTCTCCAATGCTGTTGGGAGTGTAAACTTATATAACCACTATGGAAATCAGTCTGGTGATATCTTAGAAAACTTGGAATAGCTCTACCTCAAAACCCAGCCATACCATTCCTGGGTATATATCCAAATGATTCCTCACCAAACCACAAGGACATCTCCTCATCTATGTTCATAGCATCTTTACTTGTAATAGCTAGAAACTGGGAACAACCCAGATGTCCCTCAACCAATGAATGGATAAAAACAATGTGGTACATTCACACAATGGAATACTACTCAACTATCAGAAACAAGGAAATCATGGAATTTGCAGCTAAATGGATAGAACTAGAAAAGCTCATACTGAGTGAGCTAACCCAGACCCAGAATGATGCATATGGCATCTATTCACTTATAACTGGATTTTAGCCATATAACACAGGATAACTATTCTATAACCATTAGACTGAAAGGAATAAGAACATAGACTTTGTTACTTGTTAGTGGGATAATTTGCCCTAGTGCAGCTGCCATAGTGGCCCCCAGTGCAAGAGGGAGCTTTTAGCCCTCATATGGCTGCTGAATTGAAGGAGGCTGATATGTAGGGTATCCCACACTGGAGGAGTAGGATAGGTGGGAGAAGGGTCAGAGGGTGAGAAGGTGAGAGCATGGGCCCGGGATGGATGGAGGAAGGGGACTGTGATGGAGATGTAAATGGAAGTCATAAATAAACTTAAAAAAAAGAAATACAAAAATACAAACAGGTAATGTAAAGGAATAAAACTGTCCAATGTCAGAAAATAGAAATAGAAACAATAAAGAAAACACAAACTGAGGGAATTCTGAATATAGGAAACCTAGGTAAGCAAACAGGAACTACAGATACAAGCATCATTAACAAAATACAATAGATGGAAGAGAAATTGCAAGCATGGATAGAAGATACAATGGAAGAAATTGATACATATGTCAACAAAAATGTTACATCAAAAAATTCCTGAAACAAAACATCCAGGAAATCTGGGATACTTATTATGAAAAGACCAAAACTAAGAATAATAGGATAGAAGAAGAAGATTCCCATCTCAAAGGCTCAGAATATAATTTCAAAATATCATAGAAGAAATTTCCCTAAGCTAAGAAAGAGATTCCTATAAACTTACAAGAAGCTTGCAGAACACCAAATAGATTGGATCAGAAAAGAAAATCCTCTTTCAGTACATGTACAGAACAAAGAAAGAATATTAAAAACTGTAATTGAAAAAGACCAAGTAACATACAAAGGCAGACTTATCAGAATTATATCTGACTTCTCAACACAGATTCTAAAAGCCAGAGGAGACTCTTACAGACTCTAAGAGCGCACAGATAACAGAACAGATTACTATATGTAGCCAAATTTTCAATCACCATAGATAGAGAAAACAAGATATTCCATGAGAAAACAAAATTTAAACAATATCAATCCACAAACCCAGCCCTACAGCATATACTACAAGGAAAACTCCAACCCAAGGAGATTAACTACATCCAAGAAAATGTGGGAAATAAATAGTTTGACATCAGTGAAAAACCAAAAAAAAAAAAAAAAAAGGAAGCAAACACACACACTACCTACCACCAGCATCAAAATAAAAGGAACAGGAAATAACAATCATTAGACATTAATAACTCTCAACATCAATGACCTTAATTCCCCAAGAATCTGATAGACATGAACCCACTGGAGCTCACCTGGCAAACATGGGGACCATAAAAGTCTCTTGGCTAGTCTCTCAGACACTCAGACAAACATGGCAGCCAGACAAAGAAACAAGAGTGTTTCATACCAGGAAGAGCTTGTGGGTCTGAGCCATTAGGGACCCCAGTTGGCAGCTCCAAACTCCAGAGAGAGGTACTCAACAGCTCCCTGAGCTCCCAGCTTCCACACATGTATTCCAACACCCAAAAGAGGACCAGAAGAACTACGGGAATAGATATATTCTCCAGGGAACCAATATGGAAGCAACCAGTAGCACATTCTGAGCTGCAGGAAGACTACTGGACCACTGTGTAGATATACTCTGGCAGAGTGGTGGTCAAGGAGGAGCAAGCATATTTGGGATCATCCCAAAAGGCTTTAGACAATAAAGATCCCTGTGCTGGACATACAGGCACTCAGAAGAACATTGTGGCCAGACAAGGCAGCGGCGCACTTCCAGCCATGGTAGAGGAGCTCGCAGGTCTAATCAAGTCAGGACCCAAGTGAGCTGCTGTGAGCTCCAGACAGAGGTCCTCCCTGGCTTCCTGAGTTCCCAGTTTCCACACAGTTGCTCAAACACCCAAAAGAAGATAAGCAAAGCCACAGGAACAGTAAGTTCAGATTGGGATGAAAGGCAAGTGGTCGAGTTAAAAGGCAATGGGGGCTCTCCTGATTCTAAGCACTGTGGACAACTTGTGGTCTTCATATCGAATCAATAGTCTTCATATACACTACCTGTGCACCTTGCCCCTCCTCGGCTGGGTGTCCTGATTACAGCATCTAGATGTATGTTCTTGGCCATTGTCTGTTGCCTGAGTGAGTCAGACTGAATGGCATCAGTGCTTCTGTGCGAGAGGCACAAGGAAGGTGCTCTTGGGAATACCTAGGAGCCACTTGGGGGGGGGGGGGACCACAAGCACAGACCTGACACAAGAGCTGCAGGGAAACTACAGTTTTCACCTACAGTCCATGGTCCTCAACTCCCACTGAACTCACTAGGAAGACCAGCTGGATTTCAGGAACCTGCAGACTATGATAACACATCCCACCCCAATCCCTGATCTGATTAACCAGTTGGGACACAACAGGAAGGGGTGAGCTTTGGGAGACCCACTGAGATCCAGCCACCAACACAAGGTCCCACCAGCTTGTAGAATGCTACAGATCATCAAATTATATGTCCTCTACATCAAATTTCCTCCTTAGCACATAGGCAAATCAACTAAAGACAACCAGATGGCTAAAGGTCTGTGAAAGAACAAAATTGACAAAAGTCAGGGAAATATGACCCCAACAAAATTCAGCTATGCTAATACAGCAAGCCCTGACCATCCCACCACAGTTGAACAAGAAAATGATGACAATTCTATACATATAAAAGTGATAGAGGTCTTAAAAGAAGAAAATAAATTCCTTAAAGAATTTAAAGAACTCATAATTCTACAGCTGAAAGCAATGGAGAATTCCATTAAAGACCTTCAAGTAAAATGAGTCAAACAAGAGTGGGAAAGAGACAAAGCTATGAAAGAATTATAGACAAAAAAAAAAATTGGAGCAGGAAATGTATAAAATAGTTTAAGATCTGAAATTGGAAATGGAAACAATAAAGAAAACACAAGCAGAGACAATCCTGGAGGTGGAAAACCAAGGAAATGGAATAGGAACTGCAGATATGTGTATCACAAATAGGACACAAGAGATACAAGACAGAATCTCAGACATGGAAGAATCTATTGAAGAAATCAGTACAACAACCAAAAAAAAAAAAAAAAAAAAAGAAATCTAAAACTTTCTCACCCTCAACATCCAAGAAATCAAGGACTCAATGAAAAGGCAGAACTTAAGAATTATAGGCATAGATGAAAGAGAACACTCTCAACTCCAAGGTCCAGGAAACATCTTCAACAAAATCACAGAAGAAAATTTCCCAAACCTAAAGAAAGAGATACTGGTAAAATTCCAAGAGGCATACAGAACAGCAAATGTATTAGATCAGAAAAGAAATTCCTCTTGACACATAATAATTGAAACTCCAAAGGTACAGAACAAAGAAAGAGTATTAAAAGCTGTAAGAGAAAAAGGTCAAGTAATGTATAACGTCAGACCCAACAGAATTACACCTGAATTCTCCTCAGAAACTTTAAAAGCCAGCAGGGCCTGGGAAGAAACCTTAGAAGTCCTAAGAGACCACAGATGCCAGCCTAAACTACTATACCCAGCTGTAGGGACTTAGATAAATTAAATTAGATTTAGAAAATATATAGTTGTTTCTGATACTGTCTCTTAATTCGGGGCATGAAGATCATTATCAGCATGTGGACTAAAAACAGGAAACAAACAGGAGACTTAATAGATTGAAAAACAAGGTTGAAGTCAGGAAAAACAGGAAATAAAAACAATGTTGTCAGAAAAACAGGAAAGACTTAATGGACTTAAAGAAACAAAGTATCTGGCCTGACATCAGTTTCAGCTGCTAAGTGGGCGGAGCCCAAACTAAGCTGAAACAGAGTTTCTCCTATTTAAGGACAGTGCATGGTGCCCAAAAGGAGAAGAGGCCCCTGATGCTAGAGAGCTCCAAGAGTCCTGCTGAAAAAAGTGCTGGCCATCATTTGATGGCCAGATCTCCCTGAGGCAGAAAGAAGCTGGTGAGCAAAGAAAGCCTGAGCAAGACACCAAAAGGGCAAGTACTAAACCCTGTGGCTCAGCTTTTGCCTAGAGGGGTTTGATCTGTCTGAACAGTGGCCTAAAAGAAACTGTGCCTGGCTTTAAGTACTCTGAGGCAGAGTTGCTGATGCAAAGGGGCTGGGGTCTCCCAGAGAGAAGAAAGCATCAAGCCTTATTTAAGGTGAGACTGCAATAACCAACTTACCCTGATGAACATGCATCTGAGAAATCCAGAAAAAGGACTGCTAAGTGTGTTAAAGAATCTACAACAAAGACTGTGTTCCTGACGACTGAGGACCTGCCCCAAAGACTGTATCATTCTAAAGGTTAGAAAAATAATTATCAATAGGTTTAGTGGATAGGTTAAAGGGGTTGTAGGAATTTATAGGATTAATAGTTAAGAAATTGTTGGTGTTTGTTATAAATAAATAAGTGTTAAATAATAATTAAAAACTCCGGTTACCCCAGCAAAACTTTCAATAAACATAGATGGAGAAAACAATACATTCCATGACAAAACTAAATTTAAACAATATCTATGCACACGCTTACCTCTACAGAAGATCTTAGAAGGAAAATTTCAAACCAAAGAGAAGATAAGTTGACAAAACTAAATTTAAACAATATCTATGCACAAGTTTACCTCTACAGAAGATCTTAGAAGGAAAATTTCAAACCAAAAAGAAGATAAGTACACCCAAGAAAATACAGGAACCAAAAATCTCCAATGCAGCTAAACCAAATGAAACACACACACAAAACACTACCATTACCTACCTCAAAATAACAGGAAATAACAATCTTTGGTCATTAATATCTTTCAACAACAATGGACTCAACCCCCCCCACAATGAAAAGACACAGGCTTACAGAATGGATCCACAAACAAGACCCATCATTTTGCTGCATACAAGAAATGCATCTCACTAGCAAAGATAGACGTTACCTCAGAGTAAATGTTTTCCAAGCAAATGGTCCCAGGAAGCAAACTGGAGTAGCCATCCTAATATCAAATAAAATAGACTTTCAACTGAAATTAATAAAAAAATTATAGGGAAGGATACTACATACTCATCAAAGGAAAATTTCATCAAGATGACATCTCAATACTGAATATCTATGCCCCAAATACAAGAGAACCCACATCTGTCAAAGAAATACTACTAAAGCTTAAACCACACACTGATTCTCACACATTAATAGTGGGAGACTTCAACACCTCACTCACACTAATGGAAAGGTCATGGAGATAGAAACCAAACAGAGAAATAATGAGGCTAACAGAGGTCATGAACCAAATGGACCTAATAGATATCTACAGAACATTTCACCCAAACACAAAAGAATACACCTTCTCAGCATCTTATGGAACCATCTCCAAAATTGGCCATATAATCAGTCACAAACCAAGTCTCAACAGATAAAACAAAATTGAGATAACCCCTTTTATCTTATTGGACTACCATGGATTAAATCTGGACTTCTACACCAATAGAAATAACAAAAAGTCTACACATTCATGGAAGCTAAACAGTTCTCTACACAATGACCACTGGGTCAGGAAACAAAGAATGAAAAAAAGACTTCCTAAAATTCAAGAAAAACAAAGGCACAACATACCTAAACCTATGGGACACAATGAAAGCAATGTGAAGAGGAAAGTTCATAGCACTAAGTGCCTTCCAAAAACAAACAAACAAACAAACAAACAAAAAAAACAAAAGTGCCTATCAGCAACTTAACAGCAGAACTGGAAGAGCTAGGAAAAAAAAGAATCAAACATTCTCAAGAGGAGCAGAAGGCAGGAAATCATCAAACTCAGGGCTGAAATCAATAACTTAGAAACAAAGAAAACAATACAAAGAGTCAAGAAACCAAGAGTTAGTTCTTTGAGAAAATCAACAAAATAGGCAGACTTTTAGCCAAACTAACTAAAGGGCAGAGGAAAAGGTCCAAATCAACAAAATCAGAAATGAAAAGGGGAAAAATACACAGACACTGAGGAAATCCAAAGAATCTTTAGGTCTTACTTCAAAAACTTATAATCTACAAAATAGGAAAACTAAAGTGAAATAAACAATTTTCTTGATGGATTTCATATACCAAGGTTAAATCAAGACCAAATAAACAAATTAAGCAGTCCTATAACCCCTAAGGAAATAGAAACAGTCATTAAAAGTCTCCCAACAAACAAAGGTCAGGGACAGATTATTTCAGCATGGAATTCTACCACACCTTCAAAGAAGAGTTAATACCAATACTCTTAAACTCTTCCACAAAATAAAAACAGATAGCACACTACCAACCTCATTCTGTGAAGGTACAGCTACCCTGATACCTAAACCACACAAAGACCCAACAAAGAAAGAGAATTTCAGACCAATTTCTGTAATGAACATAGATGCAAAAATACTCAATAAAAATATTTGCAAACTGAATCCAAGAACACATCAAAAGTATTATACACCATGATGAAGTAGGGTTCATCTCACAGGGAGTTTCCACGTACGAAAAGCCACTATCGTAATCCACCATATAAACAGTCTGAAAGAAAAAAAACACACACACATGATCATCTCATTAGATGCCGGAAAAGCATTTGACAAATTCCCACAACCCTTCATGCTAAAAGTCTTGGAGAGATCTAGCATACAAGTCCCATACCTGAATATAATAAGGCAATATACAGCGAGCCAGTAGTGAACATCAAATTAAATGGAGAGAAACTTAAAGTATTTCCCCTAAAATCAGAGATAAAGGATGCCTACTCTCCCCATATCTCTTGAAAATAGTACTTGAAGTTCTAGACAGATCAATAAGACAGCTAAAGGAGATCAAGGGGGTACAAATTAGAAGGGAAGATGTCAAAGTATCCCTATTCGCAGATGATATGATAGTATACATAAATGACCCCAAACATTCCACCAGAGAACTCCTACAATTGATAAACTCCTTCAGTAAGGTGGATACAAAATTAATTAAACAAAAAATTAGTAGCCCTTCTTTACACAAAAGATAAATGGACCAAGAAAGCATTTAGGGAAACAACTCCCTTCACAATAGCCACAAACAGTATAAAATACCTTGGTGTAACATTCACCAAGCCAGAGAAAGACCTGTATGACAAGAACTTCAAGTCCTTAAAGAAAGAAATTGAGGAGGACATCAGAAGATGGAAAGATCTCCCATGTTCATGGATAGGCATGTGAATACAATAAAAATGTCTATCCTGCCAAAAACAGTATATAGATTCAATGCAATTCCCATCAAAATACCAACACAATTCTTTAGACCTTAAAAACAAAAAACAATTCTCAACTTCATATAGAAAGACAAAATACCCAGAATAGTTAGATCAATCCTGAACAATAAAAAATCATCTGGTGGTATCACCATTACTGACTTCAAGATACCCTACAGAGCAATAGTAATAAAAACAGCATGGTACTGGCATAGAAACAGACAAGTGGATCAATGGAACCAAACTGAAGACCCAGAAATAAACCCACAGATTTAATTTTTGACAAAGTAGCCAAACCATACAATGGAAAAAGAAAAGCATCTTCAACAAATGATGCTGGTCTAACTGGATGTCAACATGTAGAAGGATGCAAATAGGCCCATATTTATCACCTTGCACAAAACTTAAATCCAAGTGGAACAAAAACCTAAACATAAATCCTGACACACTTAATCAAATTGAAGAGAAAGTGGGAAAAGCCTCAAACTCATTGGCACAGGTGATAACTTCCTGAACAGAACACCCATAGCTCAGGTTCTAAGACCAACAATCAATAAATGGAACCTCATGAAACTGAAAAGCTTCTGTAAGGCAAAGGACACTGTCATTAAAACAAAACTACAGCCTACAGAGTGGGAAAAGATCTTCACCAATCCCACATCTGACAGAGAGCTAATACCCAAAATTTACAAAGAACTCAAGAAATTAAATGCCAAGAAACCAAATAATCCAAACAAAAAATGAGGTTCATAGCTAAACCTATAATTCACAGAAGAGGAATCTCTAAAGTCTGAAGAAATACTCAACATCTTTAGTCATTAGGGAAATTCAACTCAAAGGACTCTGAGATTTCATCTCCTACCTGTCAGAATGGCTAAGCTAATAACCTCAAGTAATAGCATATGCTGGAGAGGTTTTGGGGAAAGCGAAATGCTCTTCCATCATTGGTGGGAGTGCAAACTTGTTCAACCACTTTGAAAAGCAGTGTGGTGATATCTCAGTAAACTGGGAATAGCTCTACCTCAAGATCCAGCCATCCCATTCCTGGACATATACGTAGAAGATTCTTCTCCAAACTGCAAGGGCATCAGCTCAGCCTGTTCATAACTGCTTTATTTCTAATGGCTAGAAACTGGAAACAACCCAGATGTCCTTCAGAAGAAGAATGGACAAAAGACTTTGGTACATTTCCATAATGGAATACTACTCATTTATCAGAAATAAGGAAATCATGCAATTTGCTGCCAAGTGGATGGAACTAGAAAAGGTCATCCTTAGTGAGGTAACCCAGACCCAGAAAGGTACACATGGCATCTATTCACTTATAACTGGATTTTAGACATATAGTACAGGACAACGATCCTATATCCCATTGACCCAAAGGAATAGGAAGCTAGTGTAACTATCCTAAAAGAAATTCCACCTTGCAGGAGAACAAAGCAAAGGCTATGACACACAGTCAAACATTAGGTGGACCTCTGAGAGCCTTATATAAGAGAGGGAAGAGGAATAAGATCAGGAGGGGTCAAGATCAACACATAAATATCAGTAGAACCAACCAACCTAGGCTCCTAGAGGCTTTCTGAGATTGAAGTGCTAACCACAAAAAGAATAAGAGCTGAGACTGGACCTAGTTCCCCCTTATACAAATGTAGATGATAGGCAACTTTGTCATCATACAGATCCCTTAGCAAGTGGGAAGGGGACAGTATCAGTTATGGACTTTGTTACCTTTAGTGGGACACTTTACCCTAAGTGGGCTACCATGTTGTGCCCCAGAACAAGAGGAAGCTCTTAGCCTTCATGTGACTGATGAACTGAGGTGGGCTGATATGTGGGGCCCCCCACACTGGAGGAACTGGAGGAGAAGGATAGATGGGAAAGGGAATAGAGGGTAAAAAGGTGGGACTGGAAGAGAAGGAGGGAGAAGACTGCCAAAATTATGTAATTTAAATTAAATAATAAATGGAAAAAAGAGAAAGGATGTTCAAAAAATGATGCTGATATATACATGTGGATGTATACATGTGGAAAATAGAAATAGATCCATGTTTATCATCCTGTACAAAACTAAAGTTCAGTGGATCAAAGACCTCAACATAAAACCTGATACTTTAAATCTGATGGAACAGAAAATGGGGAATAGCCTTGAATACATTGGCACATGAGGCAACTTCCTGAACAGAATACCAACAGTTCAGAAACTAAGCTCAACAATTAATAATTGGAACTTCATGAAACTTAAATGCTTCTGTAAGTCAAAGGGCATTGTCAATAGGACAAAATGACAGCCTATAGATTGGGAAAAGATCTTTGCCAACCCTATATCTGACAGAGGGCTAATATCCAATATATATAAAGAACTGAAGAAATTAGACACCAACAAATCAAAAAAACCTAATTAAAAATGGGTTGTAGAGCTAAAGAAAAATTTCAACAGAGGAGTTTCTAATGGCAGAGAAGCATTTAAATAAATGTTCAACATCCTTACTAATTAGGGAAATTCAAATTAAAATGGCTCTAAGATCCCATCTTATACCAGTCAGAATGACTAAGATCAACAACTCAAATGACAGCTCATGCTGGCGAGAATATGGGGCAAGGGGAACACTCCTCCATTGCTGGTGGGAGTGCAGACTTGTGCAGCCACTATGGAGGTCAATTTAGTAGCTTCTGAGAACATGGAGAATAGTTCTATCTCAAGATCCAGCTATACCACTCCTGGGCATATATCCAAAAGATGCTGCACCATACCACAAGAACACTTGCCAAATTATGTTCACAGAAGCTTTATTCATAATAGCCAAAAACTGGAAAGAATCTAGATGTCCCTCAACTGAAGGATGGATAAAGAGATTATGGTACATTTGTACAATTAAGTATTATTCAGCTATTAAAAACAATGACATCACAGTGGGCAAAAGGGTAGAACTAGAAAAAATGATTTAGAGTTGGTGACTCAGACCCCAAAAACAAACATGGTATATACTCACTTATATGTGGATATTAGCAATAAAGTAAAGGATTACCATGCTACAATCCACAGTTCCAAAGAAGGCAGGAGTATAGCATAACTGTCATCAGAGAGGCTTCATTCCACAACTGATGGAAACATATGCAGAGACCCACAGCCAAACTTTAGGTAGAGCATCAGGAATCCTGCAGAAATGGGGAGGAAGGACTGAAGAGGCTAGAGGGGTCAAGGACACCACAAGGAAATCTACAGAATCAACAAACCTGGGCCCTTAGTGGCTCACAGGCACTGAACCACCAACCTGGAAGCCTGTGTGGGACTGACCTAGGCCCTGTGTACACATGTAACAGCAGCTTTGTCTTCATGTGGGACTCCTAACAACAAGGACGGCAGGGACTGTCTCTGACTCTGCAGCCTGCCTTTGGGATCCCTTCCTCCTACTGGGCTCTCTCATCTAGCCTGAATAGGAGAAGAGGCACCTAGTCTTACTGCAACTTGATATGCCAAGGGTAGTTGACAGCCCTGGGAGACCTTTCCCTTTCTGAGGAGAAAGAAAGAGTGCTGAGGGTTGGAAGGAGAGAAAATTGTGATCGGGATGTAAAGTAAATTTAAAAATTAATAAAAGAATAATAATAAAGGTGCCCAACCCCCTACCCCTGTAGAGGACTGAAAATATCTCTTATGCTGTGGATTAGTTTACATGAAAAAAATCTGTCTGTTTTGCCTTACAAATAACTGGCAGTTGAGGGTATGGGAGGGTTGCCTGTGAAGATGGCTCAGCCCAGGGATCTTCAGGGCCTCCTATCTCCTTAAACTGTGAGGGTGCTTTTGTTCACATTAAAAGCGCAAAGCAAAGCTCAATGGGATATAGAAGATTCCTCTACTTTATCAGTATCCTAAACCTCCCTCTGAAATTTGCCTCCTATGGTGAACTCAGGGCCTGATGCTTCAGTGCTTGCCGAAGGCCTTACACTTTTCTGTTAGAGGAATGCTCCATCTGATTCTTCAGCCAAAATTCCAGGCTCTGTTTGTACCTAGACTGTGAAGTCGCTTCATTTACTCAGCTGTTAGGATGAAGCAGACAGAGGGCTGCAATCTGGACCTCTCAGTCACCCTCCACCCAGTCCCAAAGGACCTCTATGAACCGGCGTAAGAAAGGTGGGCGTGCAAATATCGTCTGGTACCTTCCATGTTGCAAATGTTTGCATTCTATACAACACAAAATTAACCAGGTTGTCTATGAAACATGTATTCTTTATTAATTTTTAAGAATTTTGGCATGGCCCCTCATATTCAAATAAATATATGAGGATTGTATTAGGGACCAAATTTCCAACATCTTTGCCATGATTTTAATGTATAACCATGGGGCAGAGTATGCCACTAGGTACCTACTCCATGAAAATTAGGCCAAATTTGTTTATCTCTCATAAAAGGGAAGAAAGGAATATAATAATTGAATATAAGAAAGTAACAAGAAAGAAAGTTTCTAGACCTTTTATCTGTGGAACGTGCTTTAAAATGTCTGTTTTCTTTTCAGTTTTGTTTAAGAAGTTTCCAGCATTGTGCTACAAGGCCCTGTCCTAGGACTCCTGGTGGATCAGTACTACACTTTGATCCTTAATGGTACCCACCATTTGTTGGAGCTCATACTGCCCTCTGGCTGCCAATGGGAGCTAAGTCCTCACAGAAGGAAATCTCTGATTTTTCACCAAGGCACACCTTCAGACTGAGGACAGAATATTTGCTAATCTTCTCTGAGAGTCCCACATGCTGGAGCATGAAGTCGCCTGGTCATGCTCTCAGCAGTAGAACACTTCTGAAGGGCCTCATCTCACTTCTCTCTGTCTTAAGCATTTGTTCTTCCAATGAAAGAGGTGTTTAAAAAGAATCACATTCCGTAAGAATAAAAATAAACAAACTTCATAGAAAATCACAATGAGAGAAACTCTTTCCCCAGCCTCTCTGGCTTTCACATGCCTTCGCATAATGAAAGGGCTAATATAACATAACAAATCCTAAACTGTTTTCACAAGGAGTAGAAAAAAGATGTGTAAAAGTATGCTCTGTCTTGCTTCCTTCTGTTCACAATGTATCTAAATAAAACAAATGGTGTTCTTGCTCTTTCTGTCTGTTTCCCAATCTGTTTGGATAGTAGCCACCATTCCAGAGCCAACGATAATATCTGACACTTCCTGACATCATGAAAGCCTCCATCTGTCCATCACCCAACCCCTGTACTTTGTAAAGACTACTTGGCTTGATCCTTAATGAAGCTTCAAGTTAAATGCACAGATTGGCTTAGAAGAAATACAGTGAATAATTGACACTAGGAATCTGTATAAAATCACATTTTCATTAGATCTCATCTGAAAACATAAAATGAAAATACTAAGACTCCCTTCATAGAAAAGACTTGGTTTAGTTTCGATTGTTTCATTTCCGATTTGCCTGTGAAGTTTAGGCAGTGTTAAACATGATGAATAAACCTGAGCTAAAGCCTAAGCTTTGAATTCAATATTTTCAGTCTTGTAAAATTAAACAGTTAGACACAACTTTGCAGTGTGTATATTTGAACTATGGAAAAAAGAAAAAATCCATCCACTATTTTCTCAAGGCTTGAGGAAATCATGCCATTTAAAACTGAATCAGCTCCTCTTTAACTCCTGAGTGATTATCCAGGAAACAAAAGAAGGCTCTGTGTGTCTTCACTTGTAAATGTCATAGGTGAATACAAACACACTGGAACTGGCACTGCTAGGTCACTTTTTGTTTTATTAATCCATTGTAGATCTAAGTGTACAATAAGGGAATTAGCTAACAGAGAGAGTGAGGAAGAAAATTTCCTCAGCACTGTTCAGTTCTTTCAGAAATATTAACTTTCCAGGGAAAAGAGAAAATAATAAGCTTCATATATATTCATACTATCTAATGACTACTAAGTGTAGTCATTACTACACTTCATTATTGTGTTAGTAAATGATAGTTTCATATTAATGACATTATTTTCTTAATCAAGAATTACCTTCTGGTTTCTTCACCAATCTCATGTATTCAAGATATATGAAGTCATTTAATTTCTTTTACTAGCCAAAGTAGAGTGTACACATGGGTATATGTAAAATTATATACAGAATGTATATTCTCATATATAAATGGAACAGAAAGAGAATAGGAGAGACAGAAAAAGGTACTGATATACAAAGGTTAAATATATGAAACAAAGGAAAGCTAATTGTGGAGTTACATATGAATCCTTGTAAGAGTTGAAGTTTAATTTCTCAAAATCTTAGTGAAATACCATATATTAAGTGTAGATTCTACACCAGGTACAAGGTCAGGCATTGTCCCATTTGTTATTACTTTTTATTCTGCATGTTCTACACTGTCACCTGTTTAATGTTCCCAAAAGGAAACTGAAGTTTAGAAAGGGCAACTCACTTGTCCAATATTTCACAACTAATAAGTTCTAGTTTCTGGATTCAAATCTAAATGGTCCCATTCAATGTCAGGGCACCCTTCTACCACCATGCAGGACCTCTTCATTTTACTGCATGCCATACTATTTGTTAATTGTTGGTTTATTAAACATGCAGCAACAATGAAGTGGATAGATGAAAACTTAACATCTGTATATTTTCGTTAAAGAGAGTGACAGTTTTCAAAAACTTATGTATAAACCTGAAGACGTGTTCTTGAAAGGCTGCTATGTTCTAGAAAAACAAGTGGCTTTCAGCCAGTGTCAGTGCTACTAGAAAGGGTGTTCCTGTACTGTGGTTCTACACTGGCTATGCAGAGCAAGTCCTGAGTTGAGTACAAAGCAGTCTCGTTGCTGTTTCTTGCCTGTCAAACTCTATCAGTAGGTTTTCAGATGGACAGCGAAGAACATATCACTCACATGAAATAATAGGAATGGAGGTAATATGATTCTTTTGAGCAGATAGCACTGGACTTTTACTAATCACCATGATCCTTAAAACCAACAGATACTCAGGGAAGGTTTATTCAACATGCTATCCAAGGTTCTTTCTAACCTATCTTGAAAATAACTGCAATTATTTCCTAAGCTAATTCAGCATATGCCACACATCTTCATAGTACTGTGCCTTATGCTACCTGCTGATCTCCTTGCCTATTCAAAAGAGAAAAAAAAAACCAACTAGAGGGTTGAAAGTGTGTAGCCTTGTGCTGACACATGAACAGAATGAGCAGTTAGTTTTCTTGTGTGTGCCCTGAGTATTCAGGACTCTGTACAGGTGTTGAGTTTTAGCCTTCAGTTTAGTAGCACTTCATTGTTTCTCATACATGCATAAAACCTTATTTATTCCAGCCTGTACTATAATATAGGCTGATGTTTCTCGACTTGAAGAAAAGGCATTGTGACTTTTCAAGCACAAGCAATACAGTACAAATGAAGGTAGACTGTCTAAAAACAATTGCTCAAGCTGGCTATTTGGGTTTGGAAAGAACACTTTTCATGTTGAGACTTCTACTTTTGTATTATGCTGCTGAGGAAGAGTCAAGTATAAAAAATTGGATTGAGAATGCCACTCTCTTGCTGCTGGTCCAACCTGGGTAGATATGGACAACTAATTCTTAATCTTTAAGACACTGGGAAGCTGGTTTTTATAATAATACATAAATGTTACTTTAAAATATCCAAAGAAGTGATTAAGTTATACTTCATGTTTTTAAACAAAGGGAAAGGAAAAAGGGGACAGAGGAGGAAAGTGAAAGGAGTGCGTAAGGGAAGGTACAGAAAAGATGTTGAGAAGGAAGGGAAAGGAAAAAAGAGAGGGGAGAAAAGAGGAAGGGAGGACAAGACAGAGGAGGGCTGGGAATGGATGGGGCAAAGAAGGAAGGGGAGATAGGGGAGGATGACAAAGGAAAGGGAACAGAAAAGAGGAAGTGAAAGCAGAAGTGTTCAAATGCATGAGCCTGTAGTGAACACTTTACAAACCATGATATCCCAGCTGTGTTGGGAATTAGGCAAAGAAAAATGCTTTGTTTGAATATCTCTATTCAAGGCTATTTTGTCCCTATCCTTTAAATCTGATCTCACTGTTTCTTTCGGCATAAATTTATTATGGTGTCTTATTAAATATAGCCTTAAAGTTGTCTTCAAATAAATATACTAAATACATAGGCCATTAGTATTTATTACAGGAAGTGTTTTAAGAGAGTCACACCTAATACATAAACGTGACCTCAGTTGCACTCATTTAAAAAATATCTCAAAGTCTTTTGTAATTATAAACTTTTTACGTAATAGCTTCCTTATCTTGAGAGTTTTTTTTTTTCCACAGTTCAGTATTCAGCTGTGTTTCCTAGTGTGTGGGGTAATATTGTTTGACTTTTTGATACAGACTTTGTGATCTTATTGGTGGCGTGGCATGGTCATAGGCACCGTAGTGTGGCTGTCGATTTTTGGTTTCAGAACATGTTTAACCTTATCAATAAGCTCACAGGTAGGATGAAAGCCTTGGGTTTCCACAGGTACACACTGGACGAAGCCTTGCACCTAGTGTCTCCACCTGGAGGAAGAAACTGTGAAAAACATCTGTCATGAGGCTGTTTTTTTTTTTTTTTCCTAATAAGTTTTCAGTGAGTAAGCAGGCAATTGAAACAGCATCTTCAGGATAAAGGTGTGCCAGAGAGAGGAAGCAAGAAAGAGGGAGTATTCATTATTTATAGCATTCAGCACACACAGCCCAAAAGATATTTGTAGAAATATCTAGAGTACAGAGAGTGGTGTTGTGGGCTGTAGATCTCTTATTAGTTATACAAACTTTATTAAGGCAATTTAAATGAAAAATTAACATGCATTTTAAGTAAGCATGTTTATAATGCATGAAATTATTAAGCTACTTTAGGCTTCAAAACATCTTAATTCCACAAAATAGAAAAATATCTATTTCATAGTACAGTACAGAGCTTTCCTCTGCATTCAAAGTGTCAAGGTCTTCAAAAAAAAAAAAAACAGTCAAAACTAATGACATT
The DNA here is from genome assembly GCA_907164525.1 of Lophiomys imhausi. Lineage (NCBI taxonomy): Eukaryota > Metazoa > Chordata > Mammalia > Rodentia > Muridae > Lophiomys > Lophiomys imhausi. The sequence goes on along the minus strand of CAJQZJ010001694.1, from coordinate 7,827,464 downwards.
AAAGGCAAAATCATAAAAACAAAACCACAGGCCAGGAATAATATTTGGATTAGTACTTATAATTAAAGTAATTAATGAACATTTGACAATCTTAGGATTTAAACTTACACTAATATAAGAACATCTTAAGTGACAAAGAGAAATACTGAAGTGTAATTGAGTGTCTTAGTTACTTTGCTAATGCAGTGACAAAGCAATGTGACCATGGCAATGAATAGAGGAAAGAGTTTAGAGAGCTTATCGTTTTAAAAGGTGAGTCTATGACCATTACAGTTGGTGCCTGGTAGCAGGTAAGAAAGCATGACACTATAGTAGTGGGTCAGACTTGACACCTGATTCTCAAACACAAGGTAGAGAAACAGATAACTGGAAATAATATGATCTTTTGAAACCTCTAAGTTCATCCCCAGAGATACACCCGCTTCAACAATGCCACACCTCCTAATCCTTACCAAATAGTTCTGCCAATTGTTGACCTAAAATTCAAGAATACGATCATATAAAGCTCATTCTCCTTCAAACCACTGCAGTGAGAAAAAAAGAATATATGTACACACTTGACTTTATAAAAGAGTATATATTTAAAAAAACAAAGACTGAAAGAAAATAAACTAAAACTAATGATGATTATTTATGTTTAAATTATTGATAGAAAATTGTCTTATTCTTACTAGTTATCTAAGTTATCTAGATATTTCCAAATTCCTTAATACAATTAGACACATACATTTTTATTGTAATATGCTACTCTGTGTATTAATATATACAGATAAATAGATAATTAGGTAGATAGGTAGATAGAGAGACAGAGAGATGATAGATAGATAGATGATAGATAATTTAGATATTTTAAAATTGTTGTGATTAGGATATACTTTGTATCATCTCATTTAAAAAGTATGCCACATTCGTCATGTCCTGTATAGGCCAGAAACCACTTATGTAAAACTGGTCTAAAGTTTTGTCCTTGTCTCCAAAATTTACTCAGAAATAAGTCTTTATTTGTGAGGACATTTTCTTGCCTTCTCTGAGCTTTCTGGAAGCCTGACCCTTTATTTTTGTTAAAGTAAAGATGGCATGCAAACTCATCCCTAACACCACTTTGCATAGTTTTCTTCTTAATTATTACTATAAATATAAATGTTTTAAGAACCACTTTTTTTTTACTATTCTTCATTCAATTTTTGTCTCATTGGAAAATTTCTCTTTATAATAGTTAATCTCAGTTTTCAACTCAGTGGATAGAATCATCATGTAAATAAAACCCTTAGCATGCCTGTGAGACCAGATTAGGCAAAGTAATAAGACCCATTGTAACTGTGGAAGACACCATTCCATGGGATAGAATTCCAGATTGGAAAAATAGAAGACCAGCCAGGTTCCTATTCCTGCAGCTGTGTGTTCTTTACCGTGATACAATGTCCCCATTGAAGTATAAATCAGAACAATCCATTTCCCTTAAATTATATTTTGCCATGGCTTATATGATTGCTCGGTGGGTAAAGGCACTTGATATCTACCCTGATAATCTAAATTTCATCCCTTAGACCTACCATAGGTAGAAGGAGAAAAATGGTATCTGTATGCTGCCCTCTGACTTCTGTTCCAACACACAAGCAAATGAATAAACTGAATTAAAATATACACTTCTTTAAATTTAGTTTTCATCTATTATTTGGTCAGAACAGTGAGAGAAGTAGCTAACACAGAATACTGAGCAGTGGGAACTTTATTTTTGTAAGTATGACTATAATGTTATTAAAACTTTGGGACTGGTGTGTAGGAGAAATGCAAAAGAGTTTAGAGTTTTTGTTCTAGAAAGTCCTTAGAATACTTTAAGAGAGCTTATTGAGAAAATCTGAAGGGAGTTTAGAAAAATAGTAGGTAAAGAAAATCACAGACATTACAGGTTCACACAGGAAATTCTAGAGGAGATAAAGAACTCTGGCAAAATTGGAGCTGGAAGCCAATACTGCTACATTCCGGCAAAAACTCAGGCTGCATTCTTCCCATGTTCTGAGAACATTTTTGAACCTGAGTTAAAAGGAAATGGGATGATTTCTTTGGCAGGGGACATTTCATTTCGAGACAGTGTCACACTCAAACTGGGATATTGCTGCTGTTTAGTTCTTCTATCAGTATCTACAGTGAGAGCTGAGAGATGAAGACTGCAAAGCTTATGGAGGAAAGTTGTGTCAGCAAGTTTAACATTTCAAACATGAAGGGCTGGAGAGGTACTTCAGTAGTTAAGAATGCTTGCTGCTTTCCAGGAGACTGGAATTTGGTTCGTAGCTTTTATGCTAGGTAGCGTAAATTGTCTGTAACTAACTCCAGCACCTGGGTATCTAACCTTGTCTCTTCTGGAATTCCAAGGTGCCTGTACGCTTGGAGAAGACATATATATGCTTACACATAAATAAAATGATATAAATCTTTTGTTTATTATTATTGAGATTATAATTTAATTACAACGTTTCTCCCTTACCTTTTCTCCCTCCAAACCCTCCTTTGTATACTTCCCCAACTCTTTAAATTCATGGCCTCATTTTATACTATTTGTTCTTGTATAAATATATGTGTATATATTCCTAAATATAATCTCTTTAACCTTACAATGTTACCTGTATGTATATTATCAGGACTGATCACTTGGTATTGGGCAGCCAATTGGTGCATTTTTCCCTGGGGAAAATTACTTCTCCTGTCTCCAGCTTTCCTTGATTACCTATAGATTTTTGTGTGTGTTTGAGGCTTTGTGAGCTTTTCTGCATCCAGTTTACCACGTTCCTTGCTGTCATCCTTGTTTAACTCACATTTCAGTAGTCATGTGTAGCAATCCCCAACATGATGATCTCTGCATAAGGGGGTTTTCATGGAAAGGTGACTGTGTTGTCCCCCCCCCCCAAACCACCAGCCTTCACTCTGAAGACAAACCGATGTGACAGGGTTGATGTCTAAGCATTTCCCATTTTTACTGTTTTGTTCTCTAGCTTATAGACAAAACTAAGTGGGAGATTTCCATGTAGAGCTACATGGGCCAATCAAATTAAAGGTCATCCTACCACAACACATAGCACAAGCCTGGTAACACGGTGATCATTCACTGATCATGAGCATGGAAGTTCTTGCTCACCCAATCAGCTATACTCACAATCAGGTTTCAACTCTGCCCAGGCATCTTCTGGCTGGCACCATCTTAGATATCTCTCACAAGTTACCTTCATTCTCCCAGCAACTAGTTTTTCATAAGCCTCCATTTCCCGGGTTCCCACAGTCATGTTGGTGAGACATTATGAAAGTAACTTCTGATATTACTAGGAAACACAAACTCACAGCCAAAGCCCTGATCAGAGCTCTCTTCTTACAGTCTTTCAGCATCTTCTGTAATATTCTCTGAACCTTAGGTGCAATTCCACCCAAGGAGTGTCAATTAGGGGACTAGACTCTACAACTCTGCATTTTGATTAGTTGTAGTTTTTTGAAGTCATCTTAGTCTGTTGAAAAAATAAATTTTCATAGTGATGGATAAAGATGACATTTACCTTTGGATAGAAGGAGGAATGATTATATGATTATAGATTGTTGAGAGTTATGCTGGTTAGGTAAATTACTGGTCGCAGATTGTTTTCTAATAACCCTGACTTCACTAGCACTGACCACTTAGCTATGTTCTCTGTAGCAGGTATGTTCTCTCTCTTGCTATGCAGACCTTAAGTCCAATTAGAGAACAGTTGGTTACCACCAAGGTATGCCTTCCACTTCTCTACCCTTAGAGTTATCACAGAATGCTGGATATTTACATGGATCATAAGTGTCATAGCTGGGTAGGAGTGTTGGTTGCCTTTCTCCTTTGAAAGCTTATATTGCACCTTCTGGTACCATAAAAGCTATGTTTTAAAGTTTTTAATCAAACCCCTTCCCTCAGAAAATATCAAACTATATAAAAGGAGACAAAAAGAGTATAAGAGCCAGAGGAGATGGAGGACACCAAGGAAACAAGGCCTTCTAAACAAAACATGACAGCTGCAAACATGTACTCAGAGAGACTGTGGAAGCATGCACAGGGCCTGCATGGGTCTGTACCAGCGAGGTTCCTAGGCCTGACAGAAGTAGTGGATATACATCTTCATCTCTAACCCAGATGCTAGCTCCAACTAATAATGCCTTCAAATGAAAAATTAGTTTTCTCCAAGGGGGTCTCATTGGGAAAACAAACCACACTTAAGGGTAAGTCCAACAATAAATAGCCAATACAGAACAAACTCAAAGGCAGTTTTAGAGGTTCTTTGTCTCATAAAGTTGCACCAGGACATTTTAATTAGTTAGTTAGTTAGTTAGTTAGTTAGTTAGTTAGTTAGTTAGCTAGTTAGTTAGTTTTTTGAAACTGACAAGACCTTTGCAAATATATACATACGTATACATATATATGTATATGTATGTATATTATGGCTTCTGGTTATGTGTTTTTTTTTTTGGAATTCCTGTGTGTTGGAATATGCTCTGGTGTTTTCTATGCTTTTTCTTTGCTTTTTTCCCCCTTGTGTTTGTTGTGGTTGTTTTGAGGTTTTTTTTTTTTTTATCCTATTTACTTATTCACTTGGTTGTTCTTGTTTTATCTTATTATATTATTATTTCTTAGATAACTGGTTTTTAAGGAGAGATGAATCAAATGGGAGAGAAAGTGGGAAGTAACTGGAAGGAGTTGGGAGAGGGGAACTGTGATCTGAATATATTGTATGAAAAAAATCTATTTTCAATAAAAGAAAAAATTTCAGACAAGGAGCATGCAATCAACAAAACATCTGTAATTTTAGTAGAGAAATGTCACTCACTCTCTTAATTGGGACAACATGAAAACATTCTCTCATGGCAAGACAGCACCTGTTACAGACTCCGACTTATGAATAAAATTTTCACATATTGGAGTTACCAGGTTATGGGAAGTCTGCCAAGACTTTCCCAAACGAGAGTCAACGTATGTTACAGGTCTCTGGAAGTGGCGTGGCTACTCCAGGCCTTTGGAGCTCCAATGATTCTAGCAGTAGCTCCAGCAGAAGACATGGAGCTGCACATTCATTGTTTTTGTACTGGTGGCTTTCAGTCTTTCTTTGGCACAGTCTTTTCTCAATATGCAAGATTCTTCCCTTTTGGAGTGAAAGTGTTTCTTCTGTGTTGTTGAATATTAGGATATGTAAGTTGATTTTTTATTTCATAGGTGCTCATGGTTATGAGATTGTATTTCACAAGAGTCAGAGTTTGGACTTTTGAACATTATAAGACTGATAAGATCCTGGAGACTTTTGCAGATGGACTAAATGAATCTTGCATTATAAGATAAAAATGAAGATTTATGTTATAGAGGTAGAATTTTATGATATTGAATGATACGCCTGGGCATTACATTGATAAAGAGGTGGGATTATGATAGTTAATTGTTAATTTGATGGTATCTATAATCACTATTGAAATGAATATTTGGACATATCTGCAAGGAATTCTCTAATTAAGGTTTTTAAGGTAGGGAGGCCCCCTTGAACTGTGAGTAGCCCCATCCTATGTTTGAGGTCAAAATAAAGAAGAGACTTTAGCAAGCACTAACATCCATTGTTGTTGGCTTCTTGACTGTGGATGCAATATAGCCAGCTGCCTCAAGTCCCTGTCTTCAGGACTTTCCTGCCATGATGGATCCTGACTGTAAATCACAGTGAACTCACCCTTCACTGAGTTACAACTGTAATGGATTTTTGTCAGAACAAAATGTAAAGAAACCAGAACATCTCTTAGTTTAAAAGCCATTCTAAGTTAATGAATTTCCGTTTTTATTTACTAGTACATGTCTATAATACTGACACCCAGATATTTTTAAAGTAATTTTTATCATTGAAAAATGACATGAATGTTGTTGGGTGTTTAGACTATATTGACAATCAAAATGTTACATAAATGCCCTAAGAAACAAGGAGAAATAAGTTTCACTCTATATTCTTCTGGTCATGATTTGGTCTTTTCTGTGAATTCTCTTTTTATAAGTTTTAATGATCTAGATACAGCATAAGTCACAATTATATTTACTCTTTTATACACTCGTTTGACTCCCTAAATCTACCTAAAGAATACTATTAATTTAGTTCTTTGATTGTTTAACTTACCTCTATTACAATTAATAATTGTCTCTCTTAGTGAATTTGATGTATGCTTCAATGATTAAAATGAGAAGGAGTTTACCATACATCATTGATTCAATACTCATTATTTTGTTATCTTCACTATTTTTCTTGTTGGATGTAAATGTTGCTTTTATGTTCTCAGAAAAGGGGGTGAGATGAGAGTCATACCCAAGCTTTACAAATACATGGATAGGGCTGAGCTCGGAGTGTTTCTATCTATCTCTAGGCCTAGGTTTAGAAGCTTCACTTTGCTTCTCATTGAATTGCTCGGGTTGGAAAAACAGCCTCTGAACTCAACGAACTGCATGAACTCAACTGTACTCAATTGAACTGCACCAAACTGTGCTGTACTCCCAAACTCTAGTGTATTGTCTCCAGGAACTCAGCTGTTCTGTCTCTATGCACAGCTCCTAAGTAGCTCCTCTTTCTTGCCTGTCCTCCTGAGAGTTGGGCATATCCTATCTCTGGGTCATTCTGCCAAATTATTCTCTGATTTATCACCTTGTCTGCCCCTCAAGTAGATGCCACTGTTTGGGATTAAAAGAGTTTACTAAATTCCAGCAAGAGGGATTAAATATGTGTCTTGTCTAGATTCCAGCCAGAGGGATTAAAGGTATGTATTTCAACCAGAGGAATTAGCTGTCTATACTAAGGGCATGTTTACATTCTAGATGGATCACAAAGACCTAGTCTTTGGATGTGATCCTTTGTCAGAGTAGCTATGTTGCTGGATTAAAATTCTTCTACAGTTTATACTCTATATATGTATAGAAAAATAAATACACTTAACATTTACTTAGAATCTATATATAACGCCATAGTGTTAGAGTATAGGAAAGAAAAAAAACAATCAAAAGAATAGAATCTCTGGCTTATATGGAGACTTAGCATTGCAGTTAAATTGTCATTCACTTGATTAGAGACTGCACCTCATAAAGCAGGCCTACAATAAGCCATGCAAAATAACTAGGCAGGATAATTAGTGGTTTAATGAGATACTGTGTTTTTCTCACCTCCATGCCAGCTTGAATGTCATAGCTTCTCCCCTTCTTTTTTCTATTCTTCTCTGGGTAGCTGCTGACGTTTACTGCTCACATGCCCTGGAGTTTTCCTTTAAACTCTGATAAAATTGTCCTTGAGCTTCTGTTTGAGTCCATTACTAAATTCTTTTACTAATGAGAATCAGAACCCCAAGAGAGGACCTCAATTTCCACTATATTATTTCTGACTTTCTTAGACAAACAATCGTTTCTTCCACTGTTGATTTAATATTCTTTATGAAGTGGCAGACCTGATGAGCATGAGTTGAAAAGTTTCAAACATATTAAGATTACATTTAATTCTCTAAATATGAAAAGAAATAGAAGCTACAGGAACTAAATAGTCCTTTTGATCTTTACTTATAAACTTGCAGATTTATTATCCCTTTTCTAGGTGTTGGGAAGTGAGTCAGGGACTCATGTATACTGGCCAAGCATTCTACAGCTGAAGTACATCTGCAAATCCCAATGGTAACAATTTTTTTAATTGACCTCATAGATTTCCACCAATAATTTTCTAAAAATAATCAAATATCTTCCTTATAGAACTACATTAAAAACCACTTGATATTTTAATACAAATAATTGAATAATATTTCAATATTATAAAATAAGTCAATTACTTGATGTAATTATGATATTGATTTTACAGAATATTATAGATTAATTGTAGAACATTATTGGACTTTATACTTTGTACTTTCTTTTAAGTGAACAAAATGAAACCACTAACTAGACCAGTCCGTGGATTTAAAGAGCAAAACACAAGAAAACAGTTTATTGGGGAACAAGCTGCTGGGTTGTCTCACGGGAATAGAAAAGTTGCAGCTTGGCGGGAAAGCAAAGTAAGGGGACTTCATATGATTGCGAGCAGGATGGACGTTCTTAAGCTGAGGCAGGCCACATGCACTTGCCCCTCCCTCTCAGTTGACTGCTAAGAAAGGAGAAGAAGAGAAGTAGTAGCTTTGTGGACAAACAGAAAGTGGCTCTCTGAGGAATGTGGAGCTTAGGTTTCTGTTGTTTACCCAGTAAGAATCCCTCCTGGGGTGGGCCTGGGCCATCATCCTGAGACATCTTCACCAGTACTGGCACTTGGGGACCTGCTTTGTGACCCAACAATGTCTAAAGAGTTTGAAGCAGGAACAAGAATATATATAAAAAAAAAATTGGTGATTTAAGACAAATGTGGTCAAAGATCAATATACGTAAATGTGCGCACAAAATTTTCAATATATGTACATGCAGCCAGTGTTGGCTTGTATTTTCAACACAAAATTATTATCCTAATAGTATTTAGATTCTAGTTCTATAATCAAATTGCTTCATCTTGCAAAATACACATTAAAACCATAAACTTCTGCAGTGTTCCATGTTTAATGGGGTCTAAAGCACAAGAAGAAAGTCTTCCCAGTATTTTAGTTCCTCCTAATATTGTTTGCTTTTACAAATCAAAACAGTTGCAATATGGGCGTCTAAATGCAGACATTCTCATTTGCAAGAAACTACATTGACAAAAACAAAACACCAGGAAACAAGGGATGGAAGAGAGCTCCACCCAGAGTCCTGTAGCTAAGCAACAGGCTGTTTTCTCTTCAGTAACCAAATTATTGCAGCAGCCTGCAGGAGCTCCTCAGCCCTGCCTGGTACCCATTGCTTGGTTTTAACTTAAGCCTCTGCTGTACCTTTTCACCTCTGGCAATCCATGCTGTCACACAGTGTATAGGACAGAAAGGGCTTTCCATCTCAAAACTGGGAATTCCATTTTTCAGATCATCTCAGGAAACACTTGGCATAACCAATGATAATATATGTTATTTGTTATATATTGTGTATGTATTGTGTCTTTATGTATGTATGCATGAAATGGGCACTCTGTTGTAAGTGCTTCCAATGAGCTTGTGTTCACTCTAAGTCCCAGTGAATTATTTTCACATGCAACTACCTCCAAGTTCAAGCAATAGAAAGTGTACTTTGTTACAATTCACATGTGAATGATAGAGTTTCTTATAATGGACACCAGTGAACTTATGGTCTAAGAGAAAGTATCCTAAGATAAATTAATTTTTTTATTCAAATCTGGAAACTACCTTCAGAAACGTACATGTATGCCACATACCTAGGATTTTTGAAACTTGGCAAACCACCATGCTGTTTTTCTTCTTTTAGGAACAATGCCATCTTAACAGATGGGTGTTAGTGTAGGCATGCCAGGGAATCAAAATGTACACCACATTCCACTACAAGGGGGCAGAATATCATCCAGAAATATCCGTCTGTGTCATTGAATAAAGGAATATTCCACTCCAGTCCACCCCAGATACAGTCCTGCTAAGCACTAGTTTACAGCTACAAAAAAAGGTTTTTGCTTCTCCATTTGTGTTTTGGTAATGGTTCTCACTCTACCAAGAAAAGTAAGATGAAAATCATTGCAATAAGCCTTTAAGAAGTGAAAATATACTTATGGCCCATTTTGGATTTTTGATCTAAACAAAAGACTGTTTTGTGGGTGGATATATGACTCACTTGGTACCATTTTTGTCAGCCATTCATGGAACCCAGGATTTGATCCCAAATACAGCATAAAATCCTGCATGGTACCACTTGGCAGATGGAGACATGAGGACCAGAAGTTTTAGGTCATCTTAGGCCACATAAAGAGTTCTAGGCCAGCCTGAGATAGGTGAGACCCTGTGTCTAAACAAACAAATGAAGAAAACCAGGGGGGTTGGGGGGGGGTTGAAAGCCAGTATGTGATTTCTCTGAACTAGAACTCTGGAGGTTCTTTCTGACATAAGAATAATTTTGAAATATTTTTCTATTTTCCAGTCTGGATCATGTAGCACCATTTTAAGTTGGAAACAGTTTCACAAGAACCTGTGATACCAAGAGATGTACTGAAGACTGTTTTGGACTTGCTGCACAGAGCCATCATCCATGTGAGGATGTACAGCCTTAGCTGTAAAGGAACCCTGTGATGACTAGCAGCCTTTGTATTATCATTATTAATTATGTAATTATATATTACATATCTAATTAATTATATAATAATTAGTATTATTATATATTATATTATTTTTATTATTATCTGACTTTGACTAGATTAGAAGAGAAACAGTAAAATAAAGTAACTTTTGAGCCCTTATGTTGTGGAGCTCTTTTGAGTAAATGGTATCCTAACACTTGATAAAGTCATCTTGAATTAACATATGGGATGGTTCATGTCTGATAGGTTTGACATTGCTAAAACTAACTGGTTCTGGTGCTAAGAGAAGGTGGGGAGCTGATACCAACAACAACAACAAATAATTCTACCCATGCCTGAAAACTATCAGATTTTACAGCTTATAAGGCTGGTATTTGTGCCTATTTTCTTTATTGGTTAAGTTATTCCCCTGCCTGGCATTTACATTTCAGTTAGTGTGAAGTATTTTCACTAAGTTATTTTAAGATGACATCCATTAGTTAAATCTCCTGATAACTGTTAAAACAGGCATATGGTACCATTTGAAATACCTATTTTCTTTCTAAAGTTACAGAATAATATCAAGGAGTATCACAAATTTTATATGTCACCAAAAGTCACCTGACTTCAAGAGACTTTTAAAATTTTGTTCATTTTACTTAGTTTTATAGACTCTTTGTTGCTTATGAGAAATTAATGTCTCTTTTCATGATTGTAACCACAAAGAATAGATTAAAATGAAATTGTCATGTTTCAGAAACAATGTACAAATATATTGAAATAATAAACTTAACTATGGTTCATGTTGAAATAATATATGTACCATTTCAAGGAAAAAGAAATATGTCACTAAGATAGATGGAGACTCTGATTTAAAGACTCTGATTTATTCACTCTAAAAATAAGTGAATAAATGTTAGTAAAATTCCTTAAATTAATGCTTATTTAATCAACCTACTTAGTAATAAAAAATCCTCAAATATTGAAAGGTGGAATATTTGGGGTAATTAACTATATAGAGATAGAATAGTATTTTTAAAATACATTACCCAACTAAATTTCGTTCCCAACATGATCATAAAATCACGTGATGATTAACAGCTGTAAAAACAGACATGAGCGCTTCATCATTTTCAGGGTATATTACTCTTTTTGGTAAACTACCAGGGGGTGGGGCAAGGTACAGCTGTCACATGCACAAAGTTATTTCCTATTGGCTCTGAGAATTTTCTAAATGTTACTTGTGTTCATTTGATCTTCTCTTTTGCAAATGTGCCAAGTTGACTAGCCTTTCTATTAAAATAAAGACTACCTTAGCCAAACAAGAAATTGGACCGATTCACAGCTTTGTCTGCAAACATGAAGAGGAAAAAAACACTAATGGAAGCAGCGTGATCCTTCATTATGGACCCCTCTAGGTCTTGAAAACCATCCAAAGAGCTATCTCATCAAATGTTGAAAATCTTCCAAGGATCCCTGCACAAACACACACACACACACACACACACACACACACACACACACACACACA
>CAJQZJ010001694.1:7759050-7815754 GCA_907164525.1 Lophiomys imhausi | reverse complement strand
ACACACACACACACACACACACACACACACACACACACACACACACACACACACACACACACCCTTTAGGAAGTGGTGAATTCAGATCAAAGATTTTCCTCATTGAAAGTGGAAAGGGGCTTCTGGAATGATTTCCATTTCCTGAATTTTGTCCAAGGTCTATCTAAGTAATTAAAAAGATTCAATATACTTTTCCACTTTTAAAGGGTGGAATACCTTCAAGGAAGAAATGACCCATGACCCTGATACCTAAGGACAGATAATGCTTATCCTCTGATTTGTGGAAATTGTCCAGTGTACTGTGCTTTTGTTCCTAAGCATATATCTGGCTTCAGCCCTTAGTGACAGAAAGGTTTCCAAGAGTTTCCTCACACTCACGTGCACATCAATAGCTGACCCCTCATTAACTTCTGCAACATCTCCAACTGGGATTTTCCAAATTATAAAAGTTATGAAAAAGGATGAAGTATCCATTCCTACATATGAGTTTTTAATTAGCACTTATTTCTTATGTTTTTAATTTGTTTGCTGCTTTTGTGGTGCTGAGGATTGAAACTCTTGAGTTCGATTCTCAGTCCTTTGCTCTATATTATTGTTTTGTTTTGAGACAGAGTCTCATAAAGCTGTGGAGGCTGGTCTTACACTCACTCTGCAGCAGAGGCAAACCTTGAATTTGTGCTCCATCTGAAAAAAAGTTCTTCAGTAGTTAGGAATGTAGGCCTGTGCCACTTGGTCCTGCTTGAATTAACACCCGTGTTTTGCATACTCTAATGAATTGTTGAATGTACTAATGGAGAGCACATAATACTTAGCCACATACAGCAGAACATTATGGAATATCCCCTATAGACCATATTTTAAAGTGAACTCTACTTACTTCTCATACTTCCAAATAAAAACAATGAAAATTGGAATCAAGTTATATGCAAAAACCGGAAGATGAACTTGAGATAGTGAGCGTTGATTGTCCTCAAATCATGACACAGAAACCAAGTGCCAGATGAACCCCAAATGACTATTGACAAAAGCAAAAAAGATACTTGTGTTAAGGAGAGAGAGAAATTATCTGTGATACTTCCAAACCCATCCAGAGCCCACAGTGTGTCTCTGGGTTCCAAAGTTTTTACTTTGGGCAGTAATTCATTCTTTGGGTTCTCCAACACCCCTCTGAATCTGCACAGGATGCATTTTTTTTTTTTTTTACTCCATGTGTTCCTATATACATGTGCCCAGAATAACAGATGTTGAGGCAGGATTTTCAGAGTGTCTAGCTTAATGTAGTTGAAATTAGTCATTTTTACATTTGGAAGATTGGCATATTTATGACCGACAAGAAGAGTGGAGGAAATCCAGGATCTTATACAAGGGGACACCTTCCTGATTGAAAAGATTATTCTGCTGGTGCTGTTGATTAAATACATTTTCATTAAAATCTGGGAGTTACGTTCAAATATCTTGTTTCAATATGATTAATTTACATGCCACTTGGGTAAGCTCAGCCATTCACAGGCTCGCTTCCAACTTTGAGGATTTTCCAGGGTATAAGCTCTAGAAATTATGAAAACTGATCTGGGCTGGGACACATTTGTCAGCATGAGCTTGCCATGAAAGCATGAAGATCTGAGTTTGAAACCCATCATTTGAAGCAGCTGAGTGCTAGCATGTGCCTACAATCCTCACCCTTCAGAGCTGTGAGTTTCACATTCAGTGACAGACACTGAGAATAATGTGGAGAAGAGAAGACCATTTGACATGGGCGTGTGGCCTCTGCACAAAAACACATACATACATATGCACAAATAACTACACACACACACACACACACACACACACACACACACACACAAACACACTCACATACATACACACACACACACAAACACACTCACATACACACACACACACACACACACACACACACAAACTGATAGGAGGAAAAAAAAAACCTTAAATACTTTGTCCCAATATATGATGTGCTTGCTTTAATTATACTATTTTATTTATGATTTCAATTATACTTCAATTATGCACTGTTGTATAATTAATCTTTATCCTAACTCAAATGGTATGAAAAGCATTTTAAATTTTTAAATATATATCTCAAACCAAAGCATTACTTTGAATCTGTACAGGATAAATTTTTTACTCCATGTGTTCCTATATATTATTTGGTGTGAGATATATACTTAAAAATATATCTTAATGATCGTGCCATATTCTATAGAGTGAATATGTTACTGAAAATTTAATGATCATTATTTCATATTTTAAAATATTTAACTGATTTTTAATTATCCTCTTTTTAAAAACACATTTGTAAATATTGATTTTTTTCTTGCCACTTAAAAATAAATTTCTTGTATGAAAATAACTGTCATAGAGAAACTGCAAACATCTAAGAACTTCCACAACCACCTCAGCCTAGCTTCAAGTTTTCACTATGTCATCATGTAGCACTTACATGACTCACTTGTCATAGTTATGTTACCAAAATTGGCATATTGCTATTAACTAAATTCAGGCAATTAGGATTTTGAAAACTATTTCAGATAATTTTTATTGGTTTTTAAGATTTTGTTTTTATTTTGTGTGTATGAGTGTTTTTTCTGAATGCATATATGTGCACCGTGTGTATTCAGGGCCTATAGAGGGCATCAGGTCCCTTGGAACAGGAATTACAGATGTTTGTTCTCCACATTGTAATTCCTGGAAACCAAACTTTGAGCCTCTGCAGGAGTAGCCACTGCTCTTTCCACTGAGCCATCTCTCCCGCCCCAGATAAATTTTAGTGATTCTGTATACTGGTGCAAAATTAGCAAACCTATACTGTGTCTATATAAGACTCCTGATAACAAACATAGTCTAATGTCACATTTTTAGTTTTTTTCTATAAGAGACCAACTATTAATGTTAATTTTAATAACAGATATTTCCCTTCCAAATGATAGTGTTTACCAATAAAAGAATCATCATTTTAAACAGGAAAAGTGGAAAAGGACATGTTCTCATTCAGATTTTAATTTCTTGTGTTCTGTCCTGTGAGAACTGTTTTACATCAGCAGCATTCCCATCCCCTGGGGATGTCATGGAGAGGGTTTATCCTCATAGGACTCTCATGGCCTGAGTCACCTTCTCTCAAAACAAGCTATGTCTAAAAGGCTTCACTCTCCCATCAGATGTTTAAAAAACAATTTATAAGCCATCAAATAATATTGACTGCCAGAGTGAAGTGCATAGAAATTAACATACACATTTTTCCAATAAATAAAATCTTAAAGACGTGACCGAAAAATGATAGGGAAAATGTAGAAAATGTATTGCAGATAAAGAAAGATTCAGCAGAATTTCTGGAGTTGTCTTTGGAGTTCTAATAGAAGTTACTAACAATGACAAATGAGAACAAGTTCCTACGAAATGCTGGCTGGGTACTACTGCCTCATTCAGTCATAAAAGCAGCCAACTCAGGATCCCCAAATCACTAAATGGTAGGCTGTTAATACAACCCTCTAAGTCATAAAGAAAATGCTCTACATGGAGGGTCTTCAGGAATATTTTTGACAAAAAGGTATTAGTCATTAATATCATTGAGCAAGCCCACTTCCATTCACCTCACAAATATTATTCTCATCATCCCTATGACACTTTTACAAAGCAGCTTCTATGCTATGGTCAACTAAAATTAAAGAAATTGAGCTGAGGAGAGTTGTGCAATATGTCTAAGGTTGTTTAAAAAGTGAGAGAAGTAAGTTATGAAATTCATACTATCTGATTGTAAAGACTTTGACTAACCTTTTATTATCAGCACACAAAGGTACACCCTATGCATGACAAGGGTGGTGGCATACTGTCTGTCATTCAGTACTTTGGAAGGACAGCCTGGGCCACACAGTGAGACTTTCCCACAGGAAGAGAGAGAGGAGGGGAGGGAATGATGGGGAAAAGGAAGGGGAGGAGGGAGACTGGAAGATCCGACTGTCCACCACATCCTTTAGCTTGTACCTAAATGACGTAGCAGTGGCTGCAGCCCTCCGTTCAGCTGACACTTGTGCCTATTTTCACATGGTGGGGGAATCTTTTGTTCTTTGTCTTTGAGGTCTTTTCAGAGATGTTCCAGCTGTCATGAGCTAAGACTCCCTTGGGTTTTAGCAGAACTAGCTAATTTAGAGACCTTTCAGGTGTTTGTCACTATTTTATCTCCAGTGTCTCCCATTTTGTCAGCCACTGCTAGGAACCCATGAGGCATAACTAGACCACATTGAGCTTTAGCAGGGATTCCTCTTCTCAGAGAAATTGCTGGCCTGCTATACATTAAAGCTAAGTGCTGGCTTTGTTATCAAGCTCTCTGATCTCCTATTTGCTTTTCAGCTTGTATTTTTATTTTCTACTGACTCTCCAGGTTCTTGCTAGTAACCAACTTTTTGTCAAACATTTTTGTGTGATTATGCAAATATCAAATTATTTTAGATGTCATTAATAGTTTTCCTACTCTGTGCAATGAACATGAGAGGGGCAGGCTGTTTTTACCCTATCAAATGTTATAATTTGACCATATTTTCACTACCTCATTTCCATAATGTTCAGAAAAGTAGAATGCGCTGCCCATGCCCCACAGTCATCATTGCCATCACGGCAGCTCATGTTTACTGAGAAGATCATCAGTGCTTCATAGACACTAAAATAAACCCACAACCTTTTCTGGAAACTGCTATTTTTATCCCTTTCCATAGATTGGGCTATAAACTGAGTGCTAAGGTAGAGTAAATTGCCAAAGATCACACATTCACAATGTTGCCAGGATTCATCACAAACCTTTAGTTGAATATACTATCATCATTATGCATGATATATAGTAGAATGTCTTTATTTGGTATATTGATTGTTGACTTAATTTATAAAAATATAAAACACAAAGAGGAAGCATACACATTTAATGAACTAATGAAAAAAGTCCAAACATTCTAAAAGGAATGGGATGTTGAAATTGTTTTGATTTACAAACACTATTGTATGTTTCCAATTGCCCAACTGATTGTCTGTCTAATCTAGCATCCCTGTTAAGCAGCCATTACAGGCTCTACTGCAAAAAGTGTTACCAAAATGCTTGAATGAGTTTATAGTGCTCTCTGTGTTTACTTAAGAATGATAAAGAAATTTGATTCCATAATTGCAATCTCTACTATGTTAATAATTCACCTTTATAGGGATAAATTTATTGCTTGAGTACTTGTGAAGACAGTTGGAAAAAATATATTCCACATAAGTTAATGTGTCTTTCTGCATGCTTATGACTTCAGAAGCATCGGAGGCTGTGGGATGACGGGAAATACAACTGTGATTTATCGGCAGTTCATTTGGTTCAGGGAACTGCAATATGTGGTCAATTTGTTGTTGATATGTTCTAGATTTAAAATAAAATACAATCTATTTACTATTTATAACATGATTAAATGAATGAATGAATATATTTCATTGTTTTCTTCTGATGGAATCAGCCAAATGATTACCAAATAAGGACCAAAATCAATAATTGTTTCCAATATTTATAGTGAGGTAACAGAGTTCACTATCATTGAGATAAGATGTAAGAAGGGTGTACTTTTACAACAAGAATTGGATTGATATTATTATTAACCTGAAATTTCGGAATAGATCAGAAATAATAAAACAGGAGTTTGTTCTTAGTATTTTGAGTTGTTATAAGCATATAGGCAACTGTAAAATATTTAACATGAAAAGATAACCTAACAAAGTTGTACTAATTAGAACACAGTATTTCTGTTGATCCTTTTGACATGACTCTTAGGAAGTTCCACAGTACAGATCTTTTAAAATGTTTTTAGAATGTTCTTGGTAGTAGAGAGTGGCTTAGATAAACTTTTCAAGTCAAATAACATCTTGTTTGGTGATTAATAGTTGAAAAAAATTGGACTATTTTCAAACTTTAGGGTTTTATTTTTGTCTTTGTTTTTTTATCTGATGAGCTAATGTAAGTATTGAATGAAACTGCATGTGTAGACTCTTACTCAATTGGGATCTTCTACAATTGTAGAATTCTGTGTATTCTTAAACTTCCCAAAAGTTCCATATGCTGCAAGTCAGCAGCTGAGGCATGATAATGGGGAAGCCCTAAAGCCCTGTTGCCATACCTCGAGCCTCATTCCTGTTTTTTTCCACAATGACTTTGACCCAAAGACTAAACAACATAGAGCTCAATAAGGCCATCGTGGCTTTTCCCCTACATGCACTATGAACAAGCCTACTCTGTCTTCTTCCATCCTTTTCCTCTCCCCTGCCTCTCCATTTCCAGGGCAGTAACACAATTGCCTAAACCACCGTGGATACGAAGGCTTTCTCATGATAAAATTCTTCCTCATGATGCCTCCAATCTAGGCAGATTTGCTGAATCCACAAAAATTGCACGATATTGACAACCCTCAGAAGTTCTCTTGTGTGTGGCCAGTTGTTTTACTTGACATTGCCAGTAGACAGATTAACTGCAAACAAGAACTGTAATGTAGAGCTGATGTCTGAGGGAGCATCATGGGACAGTCAACAAGTGAGGCTAGTAACTGTGGAACTGAGGGCAACCTGCAAAGAGAGGTGCGTTTCTGAATAACTGGACCACAGCTTGACAGCTTGAGAATCTGGTTTGGGGGGAAACAAGTTTTCGCAAACACACCGGCTTCACATTTCAGTTCTAAAAGCTGAAATTCTCACAAGTGACCTTGACGGAGAAAAGACGAGCTGCAGAATCTGTTTACTTAAGAAAAGTTAAATGGTGCATGCAACATCTCTGTTACCCAGCACACAACAGTGACTGCCTTTAGCCTTTAAATTGCATTTGTTATTTGCTTTTTCTGTCAAGTGACCTACGCTTATTTATGTTGGGAGGCATCAGATAATGCCTGCTGGTTTTCTGCTAACAGTGTGAGACGAAGACAGTGATTAAACAAAGAAAATCTCTGTTAGCCAAACCAGACAGTCAGAGTTGCTTTTCAGTGTCCAGCATGGCAAATGTTTACAGAGAACACAGCGCTGAACTGCACTGTCTAGATTTTTCCATGGCTTGCCCTCCTCCTCCTTCCTTCCCATCTAAAGGAAAAGTGTAAGATTTTGATTCAGCTAGTTCAACTACAAATCCAAGCTCCATTATTTAATAATCATGTTATCTTTGGCAAATTAGTTAGCCTCACTCTGACTCAGATTCATCTATAAGATGGAAATGGCAATTACAGTAACTTCCTGTTAGAACTGTGAAGAGAATGAAATGAGCCCGTGTATGTAAAATTCCTTAAGCAATAATTAGAATACAGTAGGATTTAATAGATGCTATTTTCAATTTCAGTAACAGTGCTTCTAAAACTATATGCCTTCTACTCATCACAGTGGCTTCCCAGGGTTATGTTAGTTAAGAAAAGAGACCCTTATTAAACCACAGTCTATGCCAACAGCTGCTTTACCGGCAATGCCTTGACCTAAAGCAAAATTCATGCCTGCATCTGCTGGGGTTGCATGAGTGTAGCACAGGAACATGTGCTACTGGCTTGGTCACCAGGCTGGCATTATTAGAAGGTTCTGGGATTTTCACAAAGTGGAATCTTCTTTGTGGGCCTCAGTTCCTTGGAGCTAGACCCTCGGAGTGGGTGGTGGACCCCAGTTCCCTCCTCTTTCTTATTTTGGCCTCTTTCCAGTTCTTGAATCAACAACTTTGCCCAATCAAACCCTGCCTCATGACAGGCCACCTCATCAGAAGGCCCAAAGGGAAGTCCTCCACAACCCTTTTTCTTTATAAATTAACCACCACTGTTTTGTTACCATAACAAAGGTGAGTAACATAATATCTTAAAGATGTAACATGTGGCCTATTTATTTCTGTCGTTTTGTATTGTATTTATAGTTATAAGAAAAAGAACCATTTTTTGGACTGAAAGGGAGAGCTGTTGGGGGGGGAGAAATACCTTAAACTAAAAAAAAAAAAAAAAAAAAAAAAGGGGAAGGGGGGGGGGGGTTGAGGGGGAAGGGTGGAACTGGAGGGGGGAGTAGGGAGGGGATTGTGACTGAGATGTAACTTGAGGAAATAAAAAATAAATTATTAAAAAAAAGATGTAACAGCATGTCAGGAGTCAAATGTGTGATACAGAGAAGATCACTTTGTCAACATATGAACAACAAATTGACATATGTCCAGATATCAGGTTATTGTAGTTGTTAAAGGATTTTTGTTAAGGATTTAAACAGTTCTTGGTAGTAATGAAGGAAAGAGAAAAAATAATGGTGAGGGATGCAAACTATTCAAGTATATCAATGATTTAGTTTGGATGACACTGAAAAAAATCAATATGTACATCAAGTTATTTTCAAGTTTTCCTAGAGCAGAGATCTATTGGAGTTTTTTTCCAGTACATATTTCACATAATAACCAAATATGGTTGAACTGTCACTTTCCAAAGAATTATGGCGTGTCACAGATGATAGAAAGTATGCTTATAGCTGATTAAACATTATTAGCTTCATTAGAATATCAGTATAAACTATCCATATGTTAATCAATATATTTATGTTAATTGCTAATTTTCATGTCTCGCAACAAAGGTGCAAATTGTGGCATCATCTGACCTTCCAGGCACATATGATGGTTCTGATGCTTTTTTTTTCTTACTAAGTTGTGCAACTGCTAAAATTAATTGCACCCCAGGGCTATTACTGTATGCATGAATTGTCAGCCAAATGAATGACAATTTTGAAAGAGAATGAAAGAATAGGGATTTAGATATGTTCTCAGTGAATGGTGCCAAGTACAAGAAGTTGACATGGTACCCAATTACAAAATCACTAATTAGGGCCATCAAACAAACCCATACATTTGTGTCCAACATTGAGATCTTCAACTTCAGATTTTGAAATATCTTATAGTCACAAGGAAAAAAAATCTTTCAGATTGGTTTTTCTGGAATTTTTTAAATTTATTTTTTATTTCTTCAAGTTACATTTCAATCACAATCCCCTCCTACTCCCCCCTCCAGTCCCACCCTCCCACCCTCTTCCCCCTCACACTCTCTCCCTTGTTCTTTATTTTTTTTTTTTTTTTTTTAGTTTAAGGTATATCTTTTTCCCCGCAACAGCTCCCCCTTTCAGTCCAACAAATGGTTCTTTCACTTATAACAATAAATACAATACAAAACAACAGAAATAATGAGGTCACAATTATGAGAGTTATATGGATTACCATATATTCCCACTGTCCATATGTATTTGGCACCTGACTTTAACATTCTACTTTCTAACCATCTCCATGAGTTTAAAGTTCTATATCTAACTCAGCTTTCATACTAACTTGCATCACAATTTTAAAAACATCTTCTTAGATCCAGAACACCCTCTTGATTCCTAAAGGTATGATTCACCATATATGCTGCACAATATGCTGTTTTTACTGTGCTCAATACCAATATGAAACAAAGTAGCAATAATGTAATTAGATTTTTTTCCTTGTGTCAGAACTCCAAAAGAGCTAAACAAATAAGTGAAAAATATGTTTATTTATTAAAGACTGATGTAATGAAAGGGAAATCTCAAAAGCTGAACTTCATGGGAAATTTAATAATGTGTGAGGACAAAATGCCTCACACCCATGACCTTTGCTAGCAAGAAATTGAGCTAGTGAAAGTACAGCTTGTGTGTGTGTGTGTGTGTGTGTGTGTGTGTGTCTGCCTTGTTTAGAAATAAGGTGACCATGGTTCTCAAATTCCTGCATATGTGGAACAGAACCTGCTTTCATCACAAGATATCCAATGACTATTTTAACCTTTGGTTGAAAATGTAGAGCGTATGTGCATATCAATATGTAGGCCAGATATAACCACACACAATATAAGAGCCAGAAACTACGTTGTTGGGAACTGCAGAAGCATGCCTTGTCCTCTTCATAAACAACTCTGCTTTTGACCTTGGCACCAAGCTTACTACAAAAAAACAAACAAACAAACAAAAAACAGTCATGCTGCCACAGACAGACTGACTGCTCAACTAGCTCACAGACTAGTAAGACATAACAAGCATCTCTTGCAAACTCCTGGTTCAGGGTGGCTGGATGGACAGCAAGGGGGAGCCGATATTTCATTAATTTTCCAAGAACATGAAGCGGATGTTGTAGCTGAGTTTTCTTTTGCTGTCAAACCTGACTAATAACACATCTGTTACAGCAAAGAACTGTGAGCCCATAAGTAAGAATCACATGCCAGGGGACAGGTGACAGATTCTACAGCTGGAGGTGCTAGGGTAAGGTTCTTGGTTCATTGATTTCAAAAGCATTTGGTAGACACCTTGGTTTTTAGTACAGGCTTCAAAGAGTGTCTGGAGGTGAGATCAGCACTCTACTATGGCTGGACTGGATCACTTATGTTCAAGATAAAGATTGTTGAGGAATTTTCATTTTAGAAAAAAGATGAATAGTTTTTAAATATGTGAAGATTTGGAAATCAGAAATAATATCCAACTGTGTTAAGAATTAGATTTACTATGATACCAAAAGAGGTGAGAAAATTTATTCAAGATCATGTGGCTGGAAGTGACAAAGCAAGAATTTACAGTTCCTTCTCTCATGGGCCCTGTGCCTACAGAACCTGAGACTTTTAATCTGAAGGATGAAATGGACTCTAAAATCCCACAGAGCTATTGATTTGGAGGCCAGCAAAGGTCTTAGTACCTGTGATTTTATTTCTACTCAATGAACAAATACCAAATAAAAATAACTGTCTGTATTGCCACTTTCCCATTATTGTGATAAAGTACAAGGATAAGTGCAAGCGGTAGAAGGAAGGGTTTATATGTGGCTTGCAGTTTCAGAAAGGCTAGAGTCAAGGATGGAGAAGCAGAATTAGCACGTGGTAGGAGGTAGCTGCAACAGCAGCTGGAAGCTCACATCTCAAACATAAAACAGAAGGCAGAGGGAATGCACCCCCCATGCCAGAGGCTTTTTAAAACCTCAAACTCCTCCAATGGTAGGCCTCTTCCAAAAAGCCACGCCTCATAATCTTTCCCAAACAACCACCAACTGGAGACCAAGTATTGAAATGCCCAAGACTTATAGGGGACATCCTATTCTAGCTGCTGTATGGTCATGAACAGGTGGGTCCCGTTCTAGAATATTTCACTCAGGATCAGCAGAATTCATGAAGTTATGAATAGAAGGTTCGATAGTCTTAATGTAAAGCTCTAAATCTTAATCTCCACTGAATGTTTCTGAAAATCTACTCACTCAAATTCTGAAACTATTTGACAGAAATGTACTAAAATGCTTTAAGATCTAGGCATAGGCAGATAATTTCTGAATGAGGCTACAGTCAGGAAATAACACCAATGATTGATAAGTGGGATTTTATTAAGTTTTGATGGACAATCTTTGATACATTTGTAATAGATAGAAATAAATCAGATTTCAGTTTTTGTTTTTTGTTTTTGTTTTGTTTTGTTAAATTGTAAACTGTGTACCAAGTTTCTGGTCAAGATTGTGTAGGATACGTTAAACATAATTGCATTGTATTAACCAATATGAGTGTATTTCTTATGCATATAATTACTAGTTATTAATAGTAAAAAGTTATTAATAGTAAAGTTATTAATAGTAAAAAGAAAAAGAAAAAAAGCTTCTGCACAGCAAAGGAAGCAATCAAGTAAAGAGAGATTCTGAAGAATTGGAGAAAATCTTTGCTGACTATACACCAGATGAATGACTAATATGTAGAAATTACAGAGCTGGTGAGATTGCTTGGTCAGTAATGTGATTGCCTTGCAAATGTGAGGGCCTCCAAACCCACATAACACACAGAATGCATTGGTGCAGACTTCTATTCTAGAACTGGAGAAGGGAAAACAGGCAGATACCTGGGTTTACTGGCTAGTCAACATGAACACATACATCCCACAAAATATTTTTTTTGTTTTGGTTTTTAGAGATAGGGTTACTCTGTGTAGCCCTGACTGTTCTGACTCACTCTGTAGATGAGGCTGGCCTTAAACTCACAGAGATCTGCCTGCCTCTGCCCCCTGAGTACTAGGATAAAGGCATGCGCCACCACACCCAGCTTCCACAAAATACTTTTTAATAAAGAGTTACTTCTACTTTCAAGTACATGCATTTGTGTGTATCTGTATATGAGTATATATATGTGAATGCTAGTATTCACTGAAATTAAAAGAGAGTACTGACCCTCCTGTTTCTAGAGTTATAGGAGGCTGTGTTCTGCCATATGTGGCGCTGGGAACTGAATTCAAGTGTACTTCAAGAACAGTACTCAGAAACTCTATCTTATGTGGATCCCTGTCTGTAACATGGATTGTAAGAGTGTATTTCTTATGCATATAGTTACACTGAAATAAAGTTATAAAAAGTAAAAAAAAAAACAAAAACAAAAAAACCACAAAAGCCAAAACAAAGTTTCTGTACAGCAATGGAAACAAATAAAGTAAAGAGATACTCTAAAGAATTGGAGAGAATCTTTGCTAGCTATACGCCAGATGAATTATTAGTATGTAGAATATACAGAGCTGGGGAGGTTGCTTGGTCAGCAAAGTGCTAACTTTGCAAATTTGAGGACCTGAGTTCATGCCCCAAACCCATATATATCCAAGTGGATATGGCTTTAAATACAGGTAAAGTCTAAAAATCTCCCACAAAGATGATGGCAGGAGAGAATAGATGATGGATGAGGAAGCAGGCAGGGTTAACCAAAGGACATATGGGCATGAAAATGGAAAAGATATTGCGAGAGGAGGCTACAAGCAGGACTCAGAGTGGTAGGGAAATAAAATAGAGGGAAAATCTAATAAAACACACATTCAAATTGTTATAGTGGCATCTACTACTTCTATGCTGATTTTAAAAATTAATTAATTATTAAAATATTGAAGTTATGTAATTTTCAATAGAATATATAAAACTGGAGATAATTATATTAAGTAAATTCAGCTCCTCTCACTAAAAAAAAATTACCAAATATAAAATGTGTACATGTGGCATGAAAATAGAAGTGAAACTTCCTACAGGAACACAGAGGACTAAGGGGAGGGTAGAGGAAGATGGGAACAACATATGCAATGTAAATTCATACTTATATGAAGATATTATTGTGTGTGAAAGTACAGTGAACATGGGAAAAAAGTAGAACAATAAAAACATCTTATTCCTCTTTTGCTAAACCACACATCTTAAAAAAATAGTTAACTATGTCTGATTTTACATATCCATGGCTCTTAATATTGTTTGTTTTTGTAACTGAATAGAAGGAACAGGAACTTCAGTCCCATTTCCAAACCATTATTGTATCAGATTGCCCACACACAGAAGCACAATGTAACTGTTGTAAAGGAGCCTTATTCATTTCAAGATGCAATGACAATTCAATAATCCCAGCTTCCAAGGTCAGGAGTACTGAATACACTGTATTTTTCCCATCTTCCACTCTGCCACAAATACTGAACTCTCACATGGAATATTTTCAGGGAAATAACTACATATTGTTCTATATACAAGAATTATTTTCTTTGATAAGGAAGTGCCTCCTGCTAAACTCCACATTCATACTTAACTGAGAAGCATCATTTGGTAAAACATTGCTTTGTCCATGGTGCTATGTAGCATGAATGGGTATGTATACAAATAACTATTTAAAGACAAGTTATCTTAAGCATAATTCAGAACACACAATGAAGACTTTCAGGAAATCATCATACATAGAGTTGTAGCAAACATTTAAGTCATTTTCATGCACCCCTTCATATCTTCAAAATGTTAAGAAGGAACTGAGGTACCCTAGACACATTGTGGACTGGATGCTTCTCTAAGGTACCAGGGAGGATATCATGCTACCAAACTAGTGATAAAATGGTAAGAAAGATAACCTCACAAATGAGAGGATTTGCCTTCTGTCCTAGAGGATGAAGCTGAATGATACCAATTAGATTAAACCTGGACTAGAATTTGGGGGCCTATATGCTAGAGACTCTCAGTGTATTCATCATTTAGTCGTCTAAACATTCTGGTCAAGTGAAGCTCTTTTCAAAGAGAAACAGAATTAAAATTGCTGTATGAGGAACTGGAGATATGGCTTAGCAGTTAAGAGCACATAGTGTCATGCAAAGGATCTGGGTTCAGTCCTTACAACCCACAGGGTGGCTCATAACTACTACCCATAACTCCAGTTCTAGGATATGCAAAGCATTCTCCAAGCCTGTGGTAACTCCCACATGCACGCAGTATACATACACTCATAAAGTCACACACACGTACATATAATCAAAATAAATAAATCTTTTTTCAAATATTATATAAGGAACTAGTTACTTTACAGCAGAAAAAGTCTGCAAACACTACCTGCTGTGGCCTAGTTAATGCCCACACTACTCACACTCAAGAGTTTCACTATCCGAATCACAGTACCATAAGTGTATGATTTGCCAAAAGGACATTAACCTTGTTAATCAGGGAACTCTAAAATAGGAAGAACATCCTGGGTTAAGAAGGACGACACAAGGTAATCACAAAGATCCTTAAGGAAAAACAAGAGGCAGAAGAAAAGGCTGCAGAGTGATTTGAACATGCTAGGGTGCTACTTTTGAAGACAGAGGAGCATCAGTCAAAGAACAGTGACTGGCACTAGGAATTAGAAAAGAAAAGGCATCAAACAGTTCCCTCATGTGGCAGAGGGGTCATAGGTCATTTGACAACCTGATATGAAAACAATGGTCCTCCTGTCATAGCTCCAGAAAGGACCACAACTGTGTTCAGACCCTAACTTTAGCTCAGTAGTCCCCATGTTGTACCTTTATCAGTATCAGATAACAAATACACAAGTTTTAATCCTGATTTTAGCTCAGCAATCCCCATGCCCACCTGTAGTACTACCAGATAATAAATACTCATGTTTTAAGCCATTAACTTTTTTTTTAAAATTATTTATTTATTGCTTCAGGTTACATCTCCATCATAGTGTCCTCTTTCCACCTCTCCCAGTCCCTCCCTCCCACCCTCTACCCCCAACCCTTCCATCCCACTCTTCTGGAGTACAGTGTCCCTACACAACAGTCCCCCACACCAGTTCAGCAGTCATATGAGGGCCAAGAGCCTCCTCATACACTGAGGGCCTACAAGGCAGCACCACTAAGGTGAAGTGTCTCATTGACAAGGAGGGAAAAAAAAAGTCTATGTCCATGTTACCATTGGTGCGTTGGTTGTAGTATAGATATCCTGTACTATATAGCCAAAATCTGACTTTAAGTGAATAGATGCCACGTGCATCTGTCTGAGTCTGGGTTAGCTCTCTCAGGATGATTATGCATTTGCCTGCAAATTGCATAATTTCGTTGTTTCTGATAGCTGAATAGTATTCCTTTGTGTAAATGTACCACAGTTTTCTAATCCAATCTTCGGTTGAGGTACATCTGGGTTGTTTCCAGTTTCTAGCTATTACAAATAAGGCTGCTATGAGCATAGATGAGGAAACTTCCTTGTGATTTTGTGAGGAATCATTTGGATGTATACCCAGAAGTGGTATGGCTGGGTCCCAAGGCAGAGCTATTCCAAGTTTTCTAAGATATCGCCAGATTGACCTTCATAGTTGTTGCACAAGCCTGCACTCCCACCAGCAATGGAGGAGAGGTCCCCTTTCTCCACACCCTCGCCAGCATGTGTTGTCATTTGAGCTTTTGATCTTAGCCATTCTGACAGGTGTGAGATGGAATCTTAGAGTCCAGTGGTCTTGAGTTGCATTTCTCTGATGATTAAGGATGCTGGGCATTTCTTCAAGTGTCTCTCAGCCTTTAGGAATTCCTCCTTTGTGAATTCTCTGTTTAGCTCTTTTCCCCATTTTTTGATTGGATTATTTGGTTTCTTGGCATTTGAAATTCTTGAGTTCTTTGTAAATTTTGGATATTAGCCCTCTGTCAGATGTGGGGTTGGTGAAGGTTTTTTCCCAATCTGTAGGCTGTCGTTTTGTTCAAATGACAGTGTCTTTTGCCTTACAGAAGCTTTTCAGTTTTATGAGGTCCCATTTATTGATTGTTGGTCTTAGGTCCTGAGCTGTTGGTGTTCTGTTCAAGAAGTTGTCACCTGTGCCAATGAGTTCGAGGGTTTTTCCCACTTTCGCTTCTCGTAGATTTAGTGTGACTGGGCTTATGTTAAGGTCTTTGATCCACTTTGACTTAAGTTTTGTACAAGGTGATAAGTATGGGTCTAATTTCATTCTTTTACAAGTGGACATCCAGTTGGACCAGCACCATTTGTTGAAGATGCTGTCCTTTTTTCATTGTGCGCTTTTGGCATCTTTGTCAAAAATTAAGTGACCATAGGTGTGTGGGTCCATGTTTGGGTCTTCAATTCAATTCCATTGATCCACTGGTCTGTTTCCATACCAGTACCATGCTGTTTTTATTACTATTGCTCTGTAGTACAGCTTGAATTCTGGGATGGTGATACCTCCAGTTGTTTTTTGTTTTTTTGTTTGTTTGTTTTGTTTTGTTTTTTTGTACAGGATTGATTTAGCTATTCTGGGTTTTTTGTTGTTCCATATGAAATTGAGAATAGCTTTTTCCAGGTCTATAAAGAATTGTGTTGGTATTTTGATAGGAATTGCATTGAATCTGTGTATTGTTTTTGGTAGAATGGCCATTTTTATTATGTTGGTCCTACATACCCATGAGCATGGGAGATCTTTTCTGATGGCCTCTTCAATTTCTTTCTTCAAGGGCTTGAAGTTCTTGTTGTACAGGTCCTTTACTTGCTTGGTTAGAGTTACCCCCAGGTGTTTTATATTGTTTGTGGCTATTGTGAATGGAATTGTTTCCCTGATATCTTTCTCAGCCCATTTATTTTTTGTATAAAGAAGGGCTTCTGATTTTTTTGAAATAATTTTGTATCCAGCCACCTTGCTGACAGTGTTCTTCAGCTGTAAGAGTTCTCTGGTGGAATTTTTGGGATCATTAAGCCATTAATTTTAGGGTCATTTGTTACACTAGTAAGTGATAGGGTGATATTATGCATTCTAAATGTTAATTGATTGGTCCTGCTTGCTGTCTGTTACTTTGTTTTCTAATCATTGTCTCTGATTGGATGAATAAATGCTGAGGTCTGAGATTTGGAAAATGCAGAGGTAGGTGGGACTAAGATGTGGGCTTCTGAAGCAAAGAGTTTCATGGTAGAAGAAGTCTTGAGACAGAGAAGGAAGAAGACAACAAGAGCAGGAAGGAGACACACAGTGGGGTAGATGAAAGAAGATCATTCCATGTGGCCTGGAACATCAGCATAGTGTGGAGAATAACAGTCCAAAGGGATTTATGCATATTATATTGGGTCGTATTTGGGAAATAGAATTTTGAACATGCTTAGATGGGCCAAGATTGCTCAATTCAGGCCAAGGCTTGTTACAATCCATCAAGTCTCTGCGTGCTCATTTATAATGGTGGGTTAAAGATTAACAACCATGTATCCAATTAAAAACAATATAAATAATAGTAAATAATTTAATTAGCCATTTTCTACAAGTAAGTGACAAGTTTCACATTAGCAGTCGCTCCATATTGGTGTCATGTGGCCCTGATATGGGGCAATAAGGATGACTCCTCCCTTGACATTCTTGCTGGGAATTTATCATTGCTTTCTAACTAGCAAATAAATCCTAATGGGATACACTAGGAAATACCTGAAGACATTCTTCAAAACCTCCAGAATCACACCAAATTGGAGAGGTTGAGAACCTAACATGAGTTGGAGCAGAATAAGAAAACAAGATGACTAAATGCAACATTATACGCGTCACTAGAACTCAGAGCAGAAATAGGGTGGCAATGTAAAAACCGGTGAAATACAAAATCTACCGTTGAGTTGTAGCACTATGGCAAAACAAATTTCTTAATTTTAAAAATATATTCCATTATGACAATACTGGAAAAAACAAGTGAGCCTCTCTGTACTTTGTGCCTTTTCTAAAATCCAAGTCAGTTTTTAAAAGGAGAATTTTATTTTAAAAACAAATGAAACAAAGTTTATGCATATGGGTGTATACGTGTGAGTGCATGCATATGAATGCTGATGTGCACAGAGGGTTGAAACATGTGTAAAATATTTTGGAACTGGAGATAGAGGCAGTTGTGAGCTGCCTGAGTGGGTGCTGGGAACTGGCTTCAGCTCCTCATGCACATACGCACATGCCTGAGATCATCCTCAAGACATAGTCTATGTTTTATTTTTTTGTATGATGTTCTGACACACTTGGACTCATCTTCCCTGATCTACCATCATCATAGTTTAATTAAGGTAACAATTTTCTGGTAAAAGAAAAAGTTTAAAATGTTGATTTAAAACTATGAAATAAAGGTTTCTGTTATTGTTGTTTTTAATCCTAAAAGTTTGTGTAGTAACAGTCTCCACAACAATACATTTTTTCTCAATGGATTTTCTAATTTCTTTTTCCTCTCTCTCTCTCTCTCTCTCTCTCTCTCTCTCTCTCTCTCTCTCCTCGGTCTTTGGTAACTTGTGTTGTTTGGGGAACTTGTTTTTAAATGTGGAACACATTATGATAGATTCTGTAGTTGATGCTCTTACACTGTATATGTCCAGAAGTGAGATATAGAATTTTGTTCTCAGGTTTAATTAGATAGTAATGTCCAGAAGTAATAAGTATAATGATGGAGTATCCTAGGACCCAAGTATTGTCCCAAGACTTTTGCATGTACATTCCCCCTTTGAACATCAAATCATCTCATGTGTGGACTCCTTTCCAATTAAGGCAGAGACATAGGAAAGGGAAACAAACTGCTTCATGGCAACTAAGTGTTAGAAACAGATTGCAAAACTCACCAATGTGGTTTCAGGATTATGTTCGTGATTAAACTCACCAGTGTGGTTTCCTGATCATGCACCTGATTGTATCTGTAAACACATTTGTCTGAAATATGACTCTATAATTTTTATTAATAATTATGACTTAATAATGGAGAATACAAATTAGAATTTCCCCTCAAGCCAATGTCACACCCATTCCTGTGAACTAGATAGCCTCACAGGTCAAGTCCCACAGGCTCAGTGCTGACACAAACATGTTTATGAGGTTGAGATAAAGGATTGTTATATGTAGAGGAGAAGAGACTAGTTGGGGGTGGTGGGAACTGGCTGTAGTCAAGTCAAATCAAGACTTCATCTGTCTGCCAGCAGCTCTGGGGCTGGATGGTCCTACAGAATCACACACATTGGAGGGAAGTGGCAGAAGTTTGAGAAGTTTGAAGGGCAGCTATGCAACCCCATGCAGGATGTCAAATGTGCCTTGGAAACACCACAACTTCCTTAGTAAGGCAGAAGTGAACTGATGATAAATTTTCACTTCAGTTTTAGTGACTATTTCTGTTTATAAAAAAAAAAACAAAACCAAACAAACAAAAAGCCTACCTGTAATAATTAGAGGTCTAATCTAATACAGAGATACCCAAATATTACAGGGTATCACCATTGCTCTTGGAGGGTAATCATTACCCTTCAGGACTTGACTATTTCTGTAGATACTATATACTTGAGTCATGGAATATAAAGAAATCAAGCTGGCACTTGTGTGAAAGCCTCAACCATAATGGCTAATTTTCATATGCTGAATGGTGCTATGTATACTACCTGAAGAGAAAACTAATCATTAATCATACCCAGCTAGAAACACTGTTAATTCTTGGTTGGAAAAACATGCACACTGACATAACAGTGCCATGAACATCATGAAAGCAACCAATTGCTTTCTAGTTGGATTTAATCCAACATACTTGACACGAGATTATCAGACCAAGAACCTGTGGCTATACAAGTAATAATCCCTGAGGGTAGGCACTTACTACCATTATTCTGCTAAGGGACATAGAATAAAACTGACTCCTAATGACTTATGTCATGTCTGTCAATCAATTCGTCTTTCAACACTCACCTGAAAAGCTCCTATTTGCAATAGATATTGATTAACACAGAAACCCACAACTGGCCAATTTATAGAAAGTAAGAGACTACAGAATTCTCAGCCTTAAACAGGAAATATATAAAACACCCTTCTTGTCAAGGCTTAGGAAGCATTAGAAAAGAAAATGTGGAAGAGTTTCAAGAGCCACAAGTAGTCGATGACTATAAGGAAACAGTGTATTCTGGACACAGAAGGGCAGCAGCTTCTATGAACTCATAGTAGTTCCTAGCCCAAGATAGCCCAAATCCCAGAATTAAGAAGGGAGTTGAACAAAAAATTTGTACCCCTTGCTGTGGAGCTATTCACAGTTGTTTTCTGGATATGAGGCAAGGTGACTGACCTTGCTTTCCACATTTACTTATAGTTACAACAACCTGACTGATTGCTATTTGTGCTCGAGTCTAGCGTGGGATGATCTGATTGATCCTTCAGTTTTATAAAGGCTGTGTAATAAAGTTAGATCTGAACCTTGAGTCTGATATCTGGAGTCTGATCTCCATCCATCATCATTTCATCCCCCTTCCCCTGGTTGCTGATCCTCACATCATCTTATCTCAGTCATAATGGCAAAGATAAACAGAACAACTGACAGAAAATACCAGAGGGGATGTGGACCTGTGTGGGAGGGGACCTTCACTCATTGTTAGAGGTACTGCAAACTGGTTCAGCCACTACAGAAATCAGGGTGGGGAATTCTCAAAAAGCTAAAAGTAAATCTACCATATACACATAAATCCATGGATAAATATACATAGAGAGTTTTAATGAACATTTCCCGTATGGGCTGAGGGTGCTTCACTTAAGAGCCAAAGACCACCTAACAGAAAATCCAACACCAGACATGAGAAGCGTTCTTTTGGGTTGTTGGCTGGGGCTGTCTAAGGAATTCCCAAAATATATAGCCTTTTGCTGTTGCCCTTGGTTACTCTCCAGAGGAGAAAGGTAAGTTCTTATTGCTAAAGTCACTATGCAATTCCGAAACTGGGCCCATTGACCATGGAGCTGAAAGTAACCTAAATGTTCCATCCCTAAGGAATAGCATTCATGGTACCAGAAGGTACCGTGCATGCTTCCAAAGGAAAGAAGGAAGAAACCAACAGTCCAACCTAGCTGTTATGCCTGTGAATGACATCAGTGATTAGCATGACATCATAAGCATAGGGGTACAGTAATGGCATGTATACCTTGGCGATAACCAAAAACTCACTAATCAGACTTCAGATGCATTGAACATGAGGAAAACCCTGCCTTGTACTGGAAACCTAGTTAACCATTCAGTGCAAGTGAAGCTGTGGTTATTGGAGGAGGATCTACAACCTCTAATT
Source organism: Lophiomys imhausi (assembly GCA_907164525.1). Taxonomy (NCBI): domain Eukaryota; kingdom Metazoa; phylum Chordata; class Mammalia; order Rodentia; family Muridae; genus Lophiomys; species Lophiomys imhausi. Next base: position 7,794,444 of record CAJQZJ010001694.1, on the reverse strand, counting down.
TCCTAAACCAGCATAATTCCAAAAGCAGTCTATAAACAACTGTCCTTATAACCACAAATAAATGTCATCTTCACTCATCAAGGAAACTTTCTGTTTGCAACAGATAGATCATTACAGAAAGCCATAACTAATCAAAGTGCAGAGTGGTGGGTTCCAATCCTAAAGGATACATCTAGAAGATACTTCCCCACCTAAGGCTCAGGGAAAGTTGCCAAAGAAGGGATGAAATATTGTAAAAGCCTCAGCTCTGGTCAGTGACTTTGCTCTGAGATTGTATTTCCTAGTAACACCAGAAGTTCTATGAATAAAGTCTCACCAACATGACTGTCTCAACTTAACCGACACAAGGAGGTCACAAACAAACATGCCAAACTGAATAAGAAGAGCCCATGAGGCCTCAACACTACACAAAAAACTGAGTAAACTGGGAACAGGAGAGGTAGCCCTTCCCACATAAAAGCACACCAATTGACTGGCCAGTGGGGAATGAGCAGCCCTGATATGCTGTGTGTGTGTGATATTATATGGACCCAAGTGGATTATATTTGGAAATATATATATATATATATATATATATATATATACACATATTCTTATGGGCATGCAATAACAATTAGTTAAAAAAAAGAAAAGAGGCCACGAATTTGAAGGAGAGTGGGGAAAGTTATATATGAGGATTTGGAGAGAGAAAAGGTAAGGAAGAAATGTAATTAAATTATAATCTCAAGAATTATAAAAACTAAACTACAAAATGTACAAATATCTTAAAGAACGAAAACAAACTTAACTGCAATATATGTTATCTTTTTAAAAGTATTAGGCATTAGTTGGTTTTAAAAATCTACATGCAAATCTGTGAAAGCTTAGCAATACACACTGAGAGGCACTGGTAGTGTGGCAATAGAATTCCCATACCAGCAATATTCAAGTTTCTGGTAAATTAAGCTTTCTCAGCTACAACTCACATATGTGTAATTAACTCTACTCAGAGAGGGCAAGAGAATAAAATTCTGTGTGCAAATTTATTTGTGAAAATTGATATGCTGATATAGTTTTATATACTTACTCTAGCTCAAATGATTGAATCGTTAATTTGAACATCATGAATAACCATCTTAAAAATATTCCACTTTATTTGGCTAATTTAAAAGCAATTGAATGAACTGTTAAATTTTTTTCTTGTAAATTACAGAACTTGTCTAATAGAACATTTGAAAGGCTTTAATTTCAAATGTATCAGAGTGAATCTTACTCTTTGCTTTCCATGTTTAACAAATGTGAGCTAAGCAAGAAAAGGAGTAAATCTAACATGGTCAGAGAGGACTGAAACAGAAGAGTTAGAAGCTGTATGAGGGTAGAAGGGGGATGGGGAGAATGCAGGCAGGAGCAGGGATTTTAAAGCTCAGAAGAAAGAGTGACACCACCAGGTTACAGAAAAACAAGTTCAAAGACTTTGCATCCTACTTTCCCCACAACCCCACTTTCATTTTGCCCTTAACATAAAGATGAAAGACTGTCATGTATTTCTGAAATCTAGTATAATAGTTCTACGGTACAGCATTTCCTAGATTTTCTAATCCAGTAAACATTGCCAAAAATAGGATATGAGGCTGGTCTGGCATATGTTCCTAGCCAATTTGTTTTATGATGTCCACATTCTTTACTTAGACTCATGAAGTATCAGTTTTTCAGTCATTAGAGAATATCACAAGGATTGATGTTCTGCTCATATGTCAGCTGTAGCAAAGAAGTGTTCTCTAGATAATTGCAAGATTTTGGTCTTTGAAACAATGCCAAAATGGTTTCACAGAGGTCATTCAGGGGGGTTAAGAGTAATAAGACATGTTCTTTGTAAGTGTGCACACTGTGCGATTATATAAAGATTATTGTCTCTAGTCGAACAAGGTTTGTGAGTTGCAGTCTACCCCATCAGAAGAAGTCAAGAAAACAATCTTGGATTCCAGTCTGAGCTTGATGCTGCTTCACTCCTCCTGTCCCCTTGGAATTCTAGTCATCAAGAATGTAGAACTTCCATAACACAGATATAATATGTTCAGTCACTCAACAGAGGCTACTAGGAAAGATGTTTTCATTTCACTATTATGTACTAAAAACATGGATATGCAGAGGAAAAAAACTGAACCTATGTTATTGACGCTCTACTCAGTAATATCACAGAACTCATTTTTGGTCAATGGAAGACATACTAAAGAAAAATATTTTATGGATATTTCAAATGAAAGTGAAAAGTTAGAAGCAACTTTGCTTAATGTGATGATAAGTAAAGTTAGTCAGGTCCAAAACCACAAAAACCTCATTTTTCTCTCATATGAAAAAGCTAAATTCAAAAATCAAAAATCATGACAATTGATGAAGGTCTATTTGGGAAGAGGAAAGGGATGAGATGCCAATAAAATTAGAGGGTAGAGGGTAAATATGATCAAAGTACACTATGTACATATGTTAAAATATCTTAATAAAAACACATTTTTGTACAATAAGTATATATAAATTAAAATTTGCATCCCAGAAATATACGAGACATGAAAGAAGTAAAGGGGGGGCTATTTCTGAAGAAGATGGGAGCTGGGATGATGAAGAGAGGACAAGAAATGATAACAGGGATAGTAATGGTAAAATACATGATATAAATATATGAAGATTTCATAATGAACCTATTATATGTACAAAATAATTGTCAATCTCCAACCTCACAAAAGTGATATGCAAAATTTGGATTTTTAAAAGATTTAGTGATTCATATTGTACAATAAAACTAGATGAATGGTAACAGGATGAAATCTATTACCATCACTCTTCAATTTTAAGAAAAATCTTAACACATTATGTTAAATGTCCAAAGAACTGAAACAGAGTGTCAACTGTAGGCCCCAGCATCCTACAGGTGAATCTGAAGCACCATAGTATCAAGAATGAAAAACTTATTGACATTCAAACCTTTTGACAGAAAAAAAAAATAAGAAGAAACAAAGATGGCTAGTTTGAGATTAATTTCCATCTCATTATTGCAAATTGGAAAAGCTAAGAAGCCAGAGGAAGGCAGATAATGAGCCTGAAGATAATTAGATAATATATTTCTAGGCGTATTTATACATATTTATGTCTTAAGAAGGTAAATTCAGGGAACAGAATGGCTAGTTCTGGGAAAATGGCTACCAAAGTTTATCCTCTGTCCTGGGCTCTGTTCAACCCCTTACAAAGAAGCTTGACAATAATGCTGGCATGTACTACAGAGGACAGCAAGGCTAGATATCCATTGTTGGTAGATGGAACAACACACAGAGGACAGCACAGTTAGACATGCATTGTTGATAGGCTGCAGCAACACAACTATCTGGAGGTCTGGGAACAGACATAGGTAGCATTCCTTTTGTGTAATGAAGAAAATATTTTTGTGCTTTGTTTTCATCTGAAAGAATGTTTATTCCTGGGCCAACAAGAGGCACCAGGGTGAGGACATTTGCTGCCAAAACTCATGAGTTGAGTTGTATCCCCTGGCCTCATGGGGGAAAAAAAAAAGAACATATGCTAACAAGTTGTCCCCTGACTTCTACACACACACACACACACACACACACACACACACACACACACATACACACACACTCTATAAGGAAGGAAAGGAATAACACAAACATTTGAAAGACAGATATGTGTATGCCTAAATTGAGCCATGTGTGCCACTACAGACAAGAGGAATCATTTCACCTTACTTAACTCTAACATGGCATAAACTAAGAGTTCCTTTTCTCTACTCCTTAATGGAATACTCACAATTTTCCCAACCTGACCTGCAGAAGGCTTCCCAGAATTGCCACACTTTAGTGATCCTAAAGTCTATATATTGAAATACTGTATGCTTATTAATATGTTAAAAATACAAACCATACAGGTGGACACCATAAACATGATAAAATGATCAAGAAGGAAAAAAGTCACTATTCATGTACACAGCAAAAGACTAAAACCTGAAATACATAAGTAACAATTACAAATTAATATAAAAGATGAAATACACAACAAAAAATGTCAACTTTTGAAAAGCAATTTTCCCATATGTCAGCAAAAGATGTGTGTAGGAATATGTGTTTAAGAAAAAAATAGAAATAAGATATTTAAAAATGATATTGTCAGCTGGGTGGTGGTGCCACATGCCTTTAATCCCAGCATTTGGGTAGCAGAAGTAGGCAGATCTCTGTGAGTTTGAGGCCAGCTTGGTCTGCAGAGTGAGTTCCAGGACAGCCAAAGCTACATAGAAAAACTGTCTTGAAAAACAAACAAACAAAAACAAAAACAAAAACTTATTGTTTTATATAGTTGAATACTAAAGTAAATTGAATAAAATTAATACATGGACCAATGTAGAAAAACATTAGAGTTTTAATATTACATAAAATAAAGGCATGGATTATAAATATATAATACTTCATCTGGAGTAAGCTATAGGCACTTAAGGGCTGAGAGAGAAATAATGAGTGTTCTATAGGGATGATGGCCTTGATAGCCTACCCACCCAAACTGGTCAGTCCTAAACAAATATATATACTAGCAATATATACTAAATGAACTCAACTGGTTGGGTGTATATATATCTATATATATTTGTATGTGTGCACATGGTAGATATATATACATGTAAATATATAAATAGATACATGCTGCGTCTTCTCCAGCAGATAGGGCTGAAGGGAAGGGAAGCTGGTCCAGCCAGGTTCCCTTTGGAGGCTGAGCTGTATGATGAGTGTTGATGCCCCAGAACCTCCCTCAAAGCCCCTACTGAGCTGGAGATGTGTAAGCAAGATTTTTTGCATTGTGTCAAGCAGGCTTTTTTTTTTAGGTAGAGAGGAGAGGCTTAGGAGATGGGGTGAGGTGATGGGGAGAGTGAGGTAGGATGGTGTGAGGTGGGAGGGCCAATGAAATTTTGTTACTTGACTGTTATCAGGCAGAGCTTTCACCAGGCAGGGCTTTTTAAGATTATGCTGAGTCACTTCTGTGTGGAAGTGATAGGCTCAAGACAGGGCCCCAAACTTAAGTTAGGCTCAAAATGGGATAGCAGGCCTTGTTAGGCCCAACAGATACATATTTATGCAAAAAAGATAATTAAAGAAGAGATCATGAAGTTTAGAGGGAGTGGGAGAGATATCAGAGGAATTGGAAGGAAGATAGGGTAGTGTACAACTAAGGCAAATATAGAATTTATATATTAAATTCTCATAAAACATAATAAACAACAGCATATATATGAAATGTATACACATATTAAAGTAACTGTAAAGGATAGTTTCATTTATAAAGCTCTAATGGACATTTTAAACTCTCATAAGAACAATAAGTAGTAGACTAAGAATAATGAGTATATCTTAAAGGAAGAGGATCAAATAAACAGACCATTTACTGTTATCAGCGAATCTTTAATCATTTATTTATAAAACAAATCAAAGGAGTTAAGAAATAACAGAAAATGTTCTCTAAGATGTTTATTTTAATGGTGCTCTAAATTTCTGTATTCTTGAATTATATTGCTTAATTTAATGCTAATAAAGGACTTCATTTTTAACTCTACAATAATTAAATTTTCATTTGCAAGAAAACCACTTAGTCTTATTTATAATGATACAAAAGACACATCTCTACATTACTAAAAACATCTGAATCTTAAGGCTGGAGAGAGCCAAATCATACAGGTTTCTAGGAAATCCAGCAGAAGGAAAGGCAGGCTTATCAGATGGGAGATCTCATTGGTGGCTCTAGAGAGCAGTCACTGTAGCAGCATGATATAGAAGAAGGACGGAATTTTTTTTCCTTTATTTTTTATTTCTTCAAGTTACATCTCAATCGCAATCCCCTCCCTATTCCCCCCTCCAGTCCCACCCTCCCACGCTCAATCCCCCATCCTCTTCCCTTTTTTTTTTTTTAAGTTTAGGTATATCTTATTTCCCCCTACAGTTTCCCCTTTCAGTCCAACAAATGGCTCTTTGTCTTATAATAATAAATACAATACAAAACAACAGAGGTAATTAGGCCACAGTTATGAGGGTTATATGGCTTAGCATACATTCCCAATGTCCAGTCCATATGTATTTGGAACCTGACTTTAACATTCTACTATCTAACCACCTCCATGAGTTTAAAGTTCTATATCTAACTCAACATTCATCTAACTTGCAACACAATTTTGAAAGTATCCTCTTAGATCTCTAACACTCTCTTGACTCCTAAACAACTCAAAATTTAATTATGAGACTCTAGCTATCTGTTCTTCAACCACCTCAGAGACCTGAGAGGGATAAATATATCTGATTTTATAGGAAGTACAGGGCCTTCAGCTTCCAAAACAAAGAAATGACATACCAGTGGCTGCCTGGACAGTTCCCATTTTCACTACATACATTACAGCATCGATCTTCAGTCATTTGGCCCCGTTTCTCTGACAGACATTGATTGTAGAGCAGGGGTTATGAAGGACTTACCTACCCTGTCTTGGCAGAGCTAGGCTGTCGACTTACCTGCTTCCAGGTTTTGTCCTTTTTGGACAGCATTCTGTCTACAGTTGGAGCAACGGGCTTTTCCTACCAAGAGATAGGCTTGCGACTAATTCAATCATCTCCCACTGGAGATTCTTCGATGCTCATCTTCCACTTGGGGTAGAATAGGGGGTGCTGTCAGGAGTTGATATGTCTTGATACAAAAAAATCTAAAGTTATGAAAACATCTTTGAATGCCATATTCTGCAGATCTCTTGTGTTTTAGTTCTCTCTCCAGGGCAATGAGACACTTTTCACTGATGGTACTGCCTCGTAGACCCCCAATGAATGAGGAGGCTCTTGGCCCTCATATGACCTCTCAACTGAGATGAGGGACTCTTATATAAGGACACCCCACACCAGAGAAATGGGATGGAAGGGTTAGGAGGTAAAGAAAAAAAATGAAATGTGATGTTTCGGCCTTTTACTACTAATTGTCATAAACTGTTTAGGATAATTAAGAAATGCAAACTAATGGTTATGCAAGCCGGTCATTCTGTTAGACACTATGACAGCCTATTATAGTTATTTTCTAAGCTAATCAGAAATAAAGCTGCTAAGAGACAAGCAACATCTGCTTACCATAATAGAAGAGACAGATAGGGCGTCTTCAAAAACCTCAAGAGATCTGCAGAAGGATGGAATTTTCCAAATAGGACTCTTACCCAAAATGGACTTGTGAAAAAATCAGAGTTAATTTTCTTATGTGGAAGAAAAAATTACATAGCTTAATTAATAAGTAATATATTCTGAGAAAGACAGTAGATGTACAGGTACAAAACAACCATTTTAAAATGCTATTAACAGAATAAGGAAAACACAATTTAATAAAAATGGAATGATTTTTTTGCGTATAGAAACTAAATAAGTTCAAATCTGAATTTGCATATAAATATATGCACTGCAAATCTTTTGACAGATTATGATTGATTCTTAAATCATTACACCTCAAAATAAAATGTTTGAATTAGTTAATCCATGAGCTATTATAGTGATGATAGTGAATGTGTTCTATCTTCTTGAATAGAGCTTGGGACAATGATTTAGTTAGTCACAGGCGATAGCACATGCCTACATTCCTCACACTCAGGAGGCCTAGGCAAGGGCTATGTGCTGAGTCAAGGTCAGAATGTCCATCACAGCATGTTATCAAAGTGGGAGGGGGCAAGAGAGAAAACAATAAAATAGAATGAAAAAGAAAACAAATAAAAAAATAGAATGAAAAAGAAAACAAATTTTAAAAAAGCCATTGTGAAAAGTTCTGTTGTAGGCTTACTAATTAATGCTCTCTAATGAAACAGAAGAATTTACACAGGTAGCCACAATGGGATTGTAGCTAGAAATAAAAAAGAAGGGGAGGAAGGAATAAAAAACAAAATATTGTCATTGTTTTGGCCTTGTTTACAAAACCATTTCTAGCAGAGTTTGTTAACCAACAGACTTCCTGGTAATATCAAGGCATACATTAATGCAGAAAATAAATAAACTAATGTGGGAGAGGAATATTTGTGTGTGTGTTTGCAGGTGGGACATCCCCTAGACAAAAAGCTATAGGCAACTAATGACTGCTAGGAAGAGAATTAGAACCTCTCAGGGATGAGTTCTTTTTGTTTTTCCAGCCTTGAAGTCATATGCATATACACAATGAAAACAGACTCAGCAGGTTTTACTTCTATATACTTGTGGATATACATATATATGTGTTTATGTAACAACAGCAATTAAATAAAATAGGTTATCAATTATTGAGAGTTGACAGTTGTTGAGGTTATCAGCAACTGAGAGTTAGAGGGTGGTGTTGGAGAGGTTGGGAGGCAGGTGCCTGGGATCAATTGGGATTGAAGGGAGAAAAGAAAATGGAAAAAGTGATATAATTCTATTTCAATTAATAGTATATTTTTAAAAAATTAAGTGGAGATAGGTAAATAGCATTGGAAATTATTGGCAAGAAAAGAAAATTCAATCAATAATTATGATAAAACATTTTAACACCACTGACCATAACAAATGTGGAGTTCAATTTATCCAATAGCAAAAACCATAAAATTCAATGAGATGAAGAATTCCTATGTCATGTCATTTATAAACAAAATAAAAAATCGAGTTGAAAATAAATAGATGAACAAATCATAGAATCACAAAGTTACTTGCAACAGCAAAATGGAGAGGAAGCTTTAGTGTGAGATGAAGGCAAATAAGACCAACAGTGAGAAAAATGTCTTGTCAGATCTGAAGCTTACTAGACACTTACTATAAATTAATTTTAAAAATTTGAGGACAAAAATAATCAAATCTTGGCAATTTCAGCACTGTTATCACATAATTATTAAAACTATAAAGCAAATATAATGCACTAATACATTATAATCCTAGGAAAGCAAGCATTATCAATATTCATAAATATTTAACATTTCTAAAAACAGAAAATTTCTTTAAAGCCCATAAACTTCTTAGTTAATAGATGGTAAAGCATACATGCTAAAACTCACTACTCATTTTCTGAAAAATTGCTAGAAAAAGCACGGGAGAAAATTTGGGGATACAAAAATACGACAATATCAAATATTTATTAGACCATGAAATAATAAATATGGCCCAAAGGAAATCATAAATAAAATAAAATGTTCACTACAAACATGGTGATCTAATTTGCTTTTATTTTGTTTTCATAATTAGCACACAAAGTCATGGGTTTGTTTATGGCATTTTCACACATGCTTTGTTTTTGTTGGTCCTATTCTTTCATGCTCCCCTCACCTTCCCTTCCCTCTAATTCCTTTCCTCTATAACATTGGTTTCTCCTGCCCCATCTGTAAAATTTCTTTCTCCTTTTGTGGTCCCGCTTCACATTGTATGAGGTATATCCATATTAGCCACAGACATAAGTGCATATATAAAAACTAAATAATATATAAAAACAAAAATCAAAGATCTAAATTTGAAAGATTTTAAAGTTCTGCTTATTGAAAACACAAGTCTGTGTTACCTTAATTAATATCATTTCTAGACCCATATATTCTCATGTAAATTTCATAATTTTTTATAATTAAACAAAATTCCATTATTGGCCTGTTCCATAGTTTCATGTTCTTTGGATGAACATTTAGATTGGTTCCAACTTGCTTTTAAGGAAATATGGGGAAAAATAACTTGCAAAGAGGTGCAAATAAATAAAATTGAAAATAAGCAAATTTTTATTTTTTTACTTATGTCATTGGCTTTGAAAAAGTAAATTCAGAAGAACCACTTGGAAAAATTTAAACTTGCTACCAGAGTTAACAATGTAGCGTCGTCTCATTATAATTTCAACCTGTGGTCATGACCCCTTGGAATCAAATGATCTTTCACTAGGGTCGGCTAAGACCATCAAAAAATACAGATGTTTGTTTACATTACGGTTTATAACCAGAGCAAAATGACAGTTATGAAGTAACAATAAGAATAATCTTATGGTTGGGGGTCACCACAACATGAGGAACCATATTAAAGATCACAGCATTAGGAATGTTGAGAACCATTGCATGAGACACTTGGAAATAACTGATGTGAAGGAAGACCACAAAGATAACTATCCACTGCCAGCTGGTAGACAAGGTTGGGCATCTAGCAAAGCCAAGGTAAGTGGTGAATGCAAAAGACACCATCATTTTCATAACCTCTTGGTAGACCTTGAAAGGATAAAATCAATGGAGGGATTTAAGGAGTTTGACTTAAAGTAGGTTGTGCCAAGTAGTTATTAGCTGAGATGTTAACTGAGATCTGTCCAAGTCTATGTAGCTATACTTTAGGATTGATGGACAAACAAGATGAATGTTCTGAAGGGAGTCTTTTAAACAGCAGAGACAAATAAGGAAACAAATTTTTCCTAAGAAGATTGTTTATCCTAGGGAAGCTAGACTGAGCAGAATTTATTTGAATAAATGAAATTCCTGGAAATTTCTAAAACAATATAATTATTTTTAATGTCATTATGATGGACAATAATTTCCTGGCATAATACTTTTTGCTAATTAACATTGTGAAATAGTAAAGTTGCCTTGATGTACATTGACATTTCTAACTCAATCAGTCTGTGACTGTTAATGATTTTGCATTTCATAACAATAATTGCAAAATCTATAAGATTAAATGAGATAAATTCATGTAACATTTGATGCAAAGAATGGTTCTAGAACCTAAGAGTAAATAGAATACTTTGTTTACATACTGTTATTTAGTTTTGCATAATTTCAGTCAAAATCATTAGGCAATTCTGTGGAAGAAGGAATGTTAAAGTCTGATTTAGGCAAGCATATTTGAAAAAAATTCTTAAATGTTTTATAAAATAAGTCATTGTTTAGTAAGGAAAAGATTATTAGAAATCTTTATTCAATGCCATATATAAAACTCAGGAATAAAGGGCTAGGGGCTGGACATGTAGCTTAGTGATAGATTGTTTGCATATTATGTAGGAGGCTATGTGCTTAAAGCCCAGCTCCTTTCACTGACCCCAAAAATGATAAAGAGCTAAACTAGCAAACAAATGAAAATTATTAAAAACAGATCTTTTGTTTTCTAAACAGTTTCCCATAGAAAATATTTCTTTTTTTAAAAAAGTTATTTATTTATTGCTTCAGGTTACATATCCATCATAGTGTCCTCTTTCAACCCCTCCCAGTTCTGCCCTTCTACTCTCTACCCCCTATCCCTTCCATCCCACTACTCTGGAGTGGAGTGTCCCTACATAACAGTCCCCCCACCCCAGTTCAGCAGTCATATGAGGGCCAAGAGCCTCCTCATACACTGGGGGCCTACAAGGCAGCACCACTAGGGCAAAGTGACTCATTGACAGGGAAAAAAAAAAAAGTCTATGTCCATGTTGCCTATGGTGCTTTGGTTGTAGTATAGATATCATGTACTATATAGCTAAATTCCAACTAAAAGTGAATAGATGCCATGTGCATCCTTCTGAGCCTGGGTTAGCTCACTCAGGATGAGCTTTTCTAGTTGCTCCACTTAGCTTCAAATTGCATAATTTCCTTGTTTCTGATAGCTGAGTAGTATTCCATTGTGTAGATGTACCATAGTTTTTTAATCCATTCTTCAGTTGAGGGACATATGGGTTGTTTCCAGTTTCTAGCTATTACAAATAAGGCTGCTATGAACGTAGATGAGGAAACTTCCTTGTGATTCAGTGAGGAGTCATTTGGGTGTGTACCCAGAAGTGGTATGGCTGGGTCCCGAGGCAGAGCTATTCCAAGTTTTCTAAGATATCACCAGACTGACCTCCATAGTGGTTGCACAAGCCTGCACTCCCACCAGCAATGGAGGAGGGGTCCCCTTTCTCCACACCCTTGCCAACATGTGCTGTCATTTGAGCTTTTGATCTTAGCCATTCTGACAGGTGTGAGATGGAATCTTAGAGTTGGCTTGAGTTGCATTTCTGTGATGATTGAGGATGCTGAGTATTCCTTCAAGTGTCTCTTAGCCTTTAGGAATTCTTCCTTTGTGAATTCTCTGTTTAGCTCTTTTCCCCATTTTTTGATTGGATTATTTGGTTTCTTGACATTTAATTTCTTGAGTTCTTTGTAAATTTTGGATATTAGCCCTCTGTCAGATGTGGGGTTGGTGAATGTTTTTCCCAGTCTGTAGGCTGTGATTTTGTTCAAATGACAGTGTCTTTTGCCTTACAGAAGCTTTTCATTTTCATGAGGTCCCATTTATTGATTGTTGGTCTTAGGTCCTGAGCTGTTGGTGTTCTGTTCATGAGGTTGTCTCCTGTGCTAATGAGTTTGAGGGTTTTTCCCACTTTCTCTTCTAGTAGATCTAGTGTGACCAGCCTTATGTTAAGGTCTTTGATCCACTTGGACTAAGTTTTGTACAAGGTGATAAGTATGGGTCTAATTTCATTCTTTTACAAGTGGACATCCAGGTGGAGCAGCACCATTTGTTGTAGATGCTGTCCTTTTTTCCATTGTGCGGTTTTGGCTTCTTTGTCAAAGATTAGGTGACCATAGGTGTGTGGGTTCATTTCTGGGTCTTCAATTTGTTTCCATTGATCCACTGGTCTGTTTCTATACCAGTACCATGTTGTTTTTATTACTATTGCTCTGTAGTACAGCTTGAAATCTGGGATGGTGTTGAAAGACCTGGGAGAAGGAAGTCCCTCTCCTGACACTCGGGATATCACAGCCATCCCAAAACTCGCAAGAGACCTTCTTGATGCAATCTCAAGAGGTTTATTTCAGGGATCAGTGCACTGAGGATGCAACTTGTGTCCCATGTAGGGGTAGAGGAGTTTTAGACCCCAATTTGGGGGAGAGTAGGGTATTTGAACCACAACCCAAGGGGGTGAGGGGAAATACAAGTGGAAAGTAACAGCCCATTTTTTACCACAACCCAAGGGGGTGAGGGGAAATGCAAGTAGAATGTACCATCCCATTAGTTAGTCAGCAGGAAACATCCTATACTTGTTTTTCTCAGGAATGAATTTAATCTTACTTTACTATGGGCTTTGTGGTTAGCTAGTTCCTGGAGCCTGGGCCTCATGACCTGACTGACCTTCATTCTTGGTTCCACCTTTTTTATGGTCAGCTAAGTTCCTGGAACCCAGCTGGCCTGGCTCCACTGCCTGCCAAGGGGGTCTCTAAATTTTTCATTCCTCTCAGTGTTTTTTTTATTGTACAGGACAGATTCAGTCCAATTCCTATCAAAGTACCAACACAATTCTTCATAGACTTGGAAAAAGCTATTCTCAATTTCATATGTAACAACAAGAAACCTAGAATAGCTAAATAAATCCTGTACAATAAAGAAGATATTTCAAAACAAATCATATGGATTGCTTCCTCTAAATATACACTCACAAATCCTAGATAAAATAAGACTCTATAATAAAAGCAAAATAAAATACCCGCCCCTAGAGGCATTGCAGATGTGGCTGCTATGTCACATGGGCATCAATAGGTGGCAGAGAGGAGAGAGGCTATATCTACATTCACTGTTCTGACCTATGAACATCTGAATGAATATTAGTGTAACATTCCTGGAAAAAGGGCAAGCTGGATACCAACACAACATTGGCACCATGGGGTATCCTGTGATGACTACCAGTCCATTGCCAGGCAAGCACCAGATGTGCTCCCAGGACAGGAAACAAGCCAGAAACTAGAAGAACTTTTACTGGCCCTGTATGTGTGGGTTGTGGAGACTCAGTCCTGGGGTGAGATCTTGCCCAGATGGGGTCACAAGACCAGGAGAGCTGTCTGCTCCTCACATGCTGTGGCAATCTGGAGAGCATGCCCTACACCTTTCCATAGTAGAACTGGCCTTGCAAATGGGGGTTGCAGGTCCAGAACCAGGGCTTTGAGTTGGCCCACTCCAACATCTAGCCCATGGATGAACTACTGGAGTGCAAGAAGAGGCCAGTTCCACAACCCAAAACTACAGGATCTCCATGACACAGGACAGTTACAGCATATCTAAGAGGAGCTCCAGTGAGGTTCCAGTATTAACAAAGTATCAGAAGCCAGAGGTCTCATATCAGAGCAAGGAGTCATTATAATGAACATTTACAAGCAAAAGTGTGAACAAAAGGGAGTATTGTGAGCACATTGACACACTACAGTTTCCACAATGAGCTGTTACTTTTTATGCTGGGACAGATTGCAAGGATGGAGGGTGGGTCTGATGGGAGGTGGGAGATGAGAGGGAACAGGGCACATGATGTGAAATTCACATAATAAAAAAATTTCAATAAAAATAAAATAAACAGTTATTTTAAAAAGGAAAAGTTTGAGGAAACAATTAATGTTGGGTTTAGGTGAAGCTTTTAGCAGGGAAATCTAAAACCAAGAGACACACAGAGTACATATTTGAGTACTTTAAAAACCTCTGAAAAAGAAATAATTATGAGGTTAAAGAGAAGATGTAGACTTGACAAATTATTACAAAATGTAAAGCAAAACTTAAACATTCATAATAAGATGAAAATAGGACCAAACACCCAACATAAAATCTAAGACAAAATATGAAGGAAATTTTCACAAGGCAGAAATGGCAAAGGGAAACTCACTCTGCAGGCATAAAATTTGCATAGACAAAAACAACAATCTTAAAAACCTGTATTGTTGTTGTTGTTGTTTGTTTCTTTTCTAATGTGAAACAGAAAGGGAGTGGAGGGGAGAGAAGATAGAGGAACTGGGAGGAGTAGAGGAAGGGAAAACTGTAATCAGGATATATCCTATAATAAAAGAATAAAAAATAAAAATAAAATAAAGTTTCTATTAAGAACATGAATAAAATGCCACAAGAGGAAAATATTCATTATGCTACTAGTACCTGGGAAAAGTTGCCTAAAAATTGTGATATTTTGTCTCATACTTTAGACTATCTTGTAAAAAAAATATTAATTTACATTGGGCGTTGGGTGTCATTTGTAGAAATAATTAATTAAATTGTTTAAACAGTATTTATATTATTGTTAATTGGTTCGGCAGCGGCAGTTAATTCTTAACCCACCATTATAAATCAATACACACAGACACCACGTGGATTTTCACAGCCTTGGCCTTAATTGAGCAATCCTAGCCCATCTAAGCTAGCTCTTAATTCTACTACCCAAATATGACCCCATATATACATACGTCCCCTTGGACTGCCATTCTCCATGATATGCCAATGTTCCTGGCCATGTGGAATGAGGTTCTTTTTTCTAACCCATGGTGTGTGTCCTCTTTCCTGCTGCTCCTGGCTGGACTGCCTCCTTCTTCCTGCTGCTGGCTGGAATGCTTGAATCCTCTGTTAAAAGTGCAGGCTTCCTGTTCTGCTCTCAGGAAGTCCCACCTTTCTCTGTCTTTGCCCAATCTCAGGCCTCAGCATTTATTTATCCAATCAAATTCAATTAGGTAACAGACAGCAAACAGGACCAATTAACACTACCCCAACACTGTCTAAATTTATGATTATAGTAATTGTGGTTTTTCTTAGTCTAATATCTGAAAAAACATTGCACTAGTCACTGTTATTTTGATTGATTACATAGCAAGAGAACAATTAATTATATTTGATTATTATGTTTAATTTTTGTTGTATTTATGAGGTGTCCTGCCTCAAAGCTACCATTTGGATAGTGAGCTTTAGCCTAAGTATACAACCAGCCCAGGTGATCATAAAATTTAAACATTTGTTTATATTTATAAACATTAAGCTCATTCTAAAAATTTTAATCACTAAACTCTTGGAAAGTTTTAAATTTTGCAACCATAGAAATCTTTTGGGTAAACTTCTCTGGAATTTCTATGAAATAGAAGTATTGTACTCTGGAATGCTAAATTATTTTTACAAATTGTAAACATTTATAAAATTTTATAATCAATGGATTCCATGTGTGCTAACTCATAAACTTGCATGAACAAAAAAATGGACACACCCAATAAATTCTGCATAGAAGTAGACCCTCACATCTGTAAGTATAAATTACCACTTTTTGTGCATTTACACAAAGAAAAATAAACTTTGAACCAGCAAATCTCCCTTTGAGAATGTATCTTATACATAAAACATATTAAAAGTGTATGTGAATTTTAGTTCTACTATGATCAATAATTATAACTGTTCATGTCATATTCTTGCATTTACAGTTTCACTACTAGTTTTTATTTTAAAATGTTATATACATAATATTTTGTATGCTAATTTTAAAAATTATATATTCTCTTTTTAGTTTATTCATTCTGGGTGTGTATACATTTTAATGTATACATAATTGAGATAAACTATAAAATATAGAAATTAAGACAGTCATCAAATTATGAAGTCATGGTCATTTTAGTTCTTATATTTAAAAATTTCTAAATTATAAAAATATTAATAAAAATTAGGGGACAGTAGGGAGCAGTATCACATGGATGTTCCTTTATTAACCTTAAATTATATGTATTCAAATTGTAGCACTAGTAACTAAAGTCAAGAGTGTATGGAGTATTATTTCTTATGTATAGCTATTTGACATTAAATGAATAACTTCTAATCTTGACTTCTGTTTGCATTTGGTTTATAATGATTATCATATTTTATTTCAACATTAAGGAATCAAAACAAGGAGAAAGTGTAACTATCTTTGGAGGAAAGAAGACATTCTAATGAGGCCCTTAAGTCCCGTGTGGTGATCTGGCTGAGATGTATCCCATCCTCTGAAGCTTTTGAATAAATGGTCCCTAGGGTGTGGCTATCTGGGAAGGCTTAGGAAGTGTAGCCTTGCTGGAAAGTATGTCACTGGTGCCAATGCTGAGATTTCAAAGCCAGGTACTATTCCCAATGAGCTCTAAGCTTCCTGCTTGCCGTTCAAGATGTTTGAGCCCTCAGAATTATGCTCCAACCTGCTGCTTGATCTACTACATACACAGCATCACAATGAAGTGGAATATCATATATTGGTATTGTGTTTTATTACCCAAAGTCTGAAATTCAAATGGTCTAAATTATAACTTGTTAAAGAGGAACAAAAGCAAGCTCTTCATTCATAATTGTTGTCACCCAAAAACTGAACACTGCAATTTAATTGTACTAAACAAACAAACAGAAAGGAAGACAAAAACACATGTCATGAGAAAAAGCTAAAGTCAAAAAAATTGTTGGAAAGAAGAAATTTTTTACTTAAGATACCTTTTTGTAAATATTTCCTGTATTTCTACATTTCTAGGAGGTTTATAAGAAGAAATAGCCATCAGTGAACCAGTAATGCTCTGGGGTGATGGTGACTTGGGATATTAAAATCAGAGTATGTTACATACAGTTCTGAGTATCCTTCCAGAATGTTTTCATGGTTTTGAAAACAGATGTTTATTTTTTTCTTTTAACAGTTAAAAACAGGCTTTAAAATTTGAGATCTACTTATACATCTCCATAATGTTAACTCGCTTTTATAATGTTCTATTGTAAGTGATAACAATCTTTGTATTTTATGACCAATGAAAAAAAATTCTGGCCAAGTTCTCACTGAAAAGGAACGAAGCTCCTACCCCTTCCAAAGCTGAAGCCAAAGCGAAGGAAGTCAAAAATGTAGTGCCTAAAGACTTCCAAAGTCACAAAAAGATCTGTATGACACCCTCCTTCCAGGGGCCCAAGAGCCTGATTCTCCGGAGGAAGCCCAATTACCCTTCAAAGAGTGTGCCCAGGAGGAACAAGCTTAACCATTATGCCATCATCCAACTCTCCCGGACCACAAGAAGATAGAAGACAACACACTTGTGTTCATCATGGATGTCAAGGTCAGCAAGCACCATATCCAAGAGGCCTTGAAGATACTCTATGACCCTCATGTGACCAAAGTCAACACACCGATAAGGCCTGACGGAGAGAAGAAGGTACATTTCCGGTTGGCTCCCGATTATGACGCTCAGGATGTTGCCTACAAGATTGGGGTCATCTAAGCTGAGTCCACCTAGGAATTCTAAATATACACTTTGTTTTTCGCCATGAAAAAAATATCCCTTGGGGATGCAAAACTAGATATCCAGAATTATAAGGAAAATAAATAATATGTTTTGACTGAGAAAATTTTGCTTTGAATTTTTTAAAAAATTAAAAAGTCAATTAGTAAAATAAATACTTCTAAAACAATGTTAAGCTAAAACTAATTCTGCTGTTTATTTAAAAGAGTGTTTCTAGTTTTCCCCATCAGTTTCTAATGCTTTTCTAATTTAGTTATTCTTGAAAAATGCTTATGGTTAAGGTTCACAAATTGTGGATGATATAATGATTCTTTAAAAATAATATCAAAACACTTTATAATATACACTTACAACAAACTAAAAGTAGACGTAAAAACAATGGAAATGAAATTTTACCACATTGTGGAGAGAAATCCATATTGGATTATGAAGCAAAGGTAGGGAAGTCCCTTAGTTTTATGATTCTTCATGAAGAGAAAAATTTACAAATTTACCAAAAAATCAATATTGTTTTAAAAACTGATTTTTTTTTTCTAACAAAGTTGCTAGAGTAAAGTACAACCAGTAAGCTGATATTAAATGAGCCTCAGGGCTGGAGCCATAGACCCAGTTTCTTTTGTGTTTGCCCAACATTCACAGAACTCTGAGTTTGATCTCTACTCCAGAAACTGCATGTGGCAACACTAGTTAGCAACCCAACAACAGGAGGATCAAAAGTTCAAAGATATCCTCTGAGGTGTAAGGAGCTCAAGACCAGGCTGGGGTATAGGAGATCCTATCTTAAAGAAAGAAATATTAAAATTAATAAGAGAAAGAACCATTTGTTTGACTGAAAGGGGGAGCTGTTGGGGGGAAAGATATAACTTAAACTAAAAAAAAAGGGTAGAGGATGGGGGTTGAGGGGGAAGGGGGTAGAAGGGTGGGACTGTAGTGGGGAGTAGGGAGGAGATTGTGATTCAGATGTAACTTGAAGAAATAAAAAATAAATTATAAAAAAAGTAAAAAAAAATTTAATTTTCTCCATTTCCACAGTAAAATTCCTCCTTCCTTATTGTCTTGTTCATGAAAATTTATGCTAGAAATATTCTATGGGTCATTTTTAGTTATGAATATTATTACTAAACATCTATTATATTTTCTTCCCCAAATTGGGTTGTGTTTTATTGGTTATTACTTGTTTGTTAAAGACATAAAAACCCTTAGTAGCCATCCACCACTTACAGAAAATACTTCTAGCATTTTGATTCACTTAATGGTTACTTTATTGTATTTTAGTTAAGATTATTGAAAAAGTTTTTCTCAACCTAGAAGCATAACTAAGCAGAGGTTATGTTTTAAATATATAATAAATATAACTACTTTAAATATCTATTCTACTTGCAATCTCTTTTTAATTACGTATAATTAATTTTATAAAAGTAGTTCCACATGATTCCAGGAAGGTGAAAATTTATTGGTCCTAGCTGTCTTTTAATAATTAGAACCTGAAAATGCATAAAGCCTTTTTCTCTGAAATTAAAGAGCAGCTCCATCTCGGCCAGCTAGTTGATCACAATGTGAGGAGAGCAGAAGTAAGAACCAATTACCACACAGTGGTAGCCCTAACTTAAGGATAAGAGCAATTAGGAGTCTCTGAAACAAGTTCATTGAGGATTGGTTCTCTTCTCCTTTCAATGACCATGAGGTCTTCTTTCACAAACCACACAAAGTTTGCCTCTAAGCATGGCAAGCATCGGCTTCGGCACTTGTTGAGCTGTTCTCAGATGTTCCAGGGTCTACACCTGGCTTCATTTAATTGCTTAGTTCTCTGGTCATCTTGGAAAAAGAGTTGTCTTCCCAAAGCAAACTAAAGTTCAGAGTCAAACTTAGAGATGTATTTAAAATAAGATATTTCTCATACATTTTACAAATAGTTTATTTTTTTAATTTATTTATTGATTGATTCAGGTTACATCTCCATCACAGTGTCCTCTTTCCACCCTTCCCAGTCCCGCCCTCCCACCCACTACCCCCTAACACTTCCATCCCACTCCTCTGGACTGGAGCGTCCCTACATAACATTCCTTTTCCTGGCTAATTGATAGCTTGTGACCCCTGATGAGCATTCTTTCAACTCAAGCCAAATAATTCACTCACATGGGAAAACTGTTAAAAGAGACTTGTCTTAGTGTTCTGTTGTTGGGAAGAAATGCCATGACCACAACAACACTTATAAAGAAAAGCATTTAATTGGGGGTGGCTTACAGTTGAGAGGTTTAGTCAAGTATGATCATGACAGGAAGCATGGCAGCATGCAGGCTACGTTGTATTGGAGAAGTAACTGAGAGTTCTACATCTGGATCAGCAAGCAACAGGAAGAGAGAGTTGCACTGGTCCTGGTTTGAGCTCTGAAACCTCAAAGCCCACCCCCCAGGACATACTTCCTCCAACAAGGCCACACCTATTCCAGAAGGTCACACCTCCAATAATACCACTCCCTGTGAGTCTATGGGGGCCATTTTCATTCAAAACAATCAGAAGACTTAACCAGGGAAATGATACATAGTGACAAAGGTACTGTAATTCACTCCAAAGACAAAATCTGTAAAGGTATTCTGTAGTCTTTTAATGCTTTTGAAACAATATCTACTGGAAACACATGAAAGTTTCCCAGTCGGCTCACCAATTCAGATGCTTATGGCCTGCAAAGGCCTGAAGTCCCGGAGCTCCCTGTCTGAGCACTCCCGAATCGAATCTCAGGGAGAATCTGTCCCGATTCAGACCCGAAACGAAACGGGTCAACGTCAGAGGGTGAAACTTTCTGATGAGATGGTGATGTGTGTTCTTTCGCTGGTCACTGGTCGAGGAAAACCTTGAGTGAATCAGGAACAGGCAAGAGAGCCCACCCCGCGTTCACATGGATCCTGCCTTATGTATTTTCACCTGTCGGCAGAAGCTTTTGTGCACTTAAAGTTAGTTCTGGGGGCTCAGTCTTTTTCAAAAAAGCTTTTTGCAGAGGGGAGAATTCACAGGAGGTCCGCAGATGTGGACCAGTGCCTCAGGGCATGTCATTCAGATGTCCTTCGCAGAGATCTGTGAAATGACAACAGACCTCCAACCTCCAGAGGGCGGGCACCCCAGGGGGCATGTCCTGCCCCCAGCCCCAAGATCAAAGAGGTCCTGGTCCTTGGTGAGTTCCCAAGGACATGTCACTTCGGATGAAGTCTTTATCTTAAAAGTCCAGCCTTATTCCAAGTTCTCTGTGCTATATATGCTAACACTAAACCTACCACAATGGAGTATCTGGACATCTCTGTTACCTGGTGAGAATTGTGGAATTGTTAAAATTAATTTAATTTAATAGCAGTATACAGGCATATGTATAAATAAATTTACAGATTTCTGAGCAGGAGAAAAAATTCTGTTTGTCTGCTACCAAATGTAGACATTATTCAACAGTGTAATCCAACCATACTAGTAACATCAAGTCTCTTGGTGAGAAGAAAAAATGGCATGCCATGTATTACTTAGTCAGCCACATGGTAGAAACAATGAATAGTTCACTTCAACACTAAAACAGATGAAAGGGACTTTGAAAAGCAATAAAAACAATCAAGGAAGGTTCAAAAGAAAGTCTTGAAGTATATCTATATCTGGGTGTGCTACTGAAGTTACAATAGTGATCTTGTGCCTCAATGTGCCTGGTTAACTGATTAGTTCCTATGAATCTTCGCATGTGGCTTTGTGAATCTTGTATAGTTTATGGAGTCCCTGACTTTAACAATTGTGAAATTCTCCAAAATATGAATGAAATCAGAAAGCATAACCATAATGTGTTCTTCCACAAAGGATCTGAGGCTGTCTGACAGGCTGCCCCAATTGGAAGTGTGGATCTTCTATCTGTGAAAATCACAGCTGTGTAGACCAGTGTACATTAGAGTATGGAAGGTCTATTTAATTTTAATGTTGCAAAAGAACTTTGTGGTTCAATAGCCACATAGATTTTTAACATAAAGTCTGCATAGAGAAATACCAAAGCTCTGAAATACCATGGAAGAATGGATCACATACTAAGGAAAAGGTGAAAATACAGCATTCAGATGATTAAGAATCACATAAAATTGAAACATGAATTTTGAACACTAAAAATACCCTCAGCATAGATAGAATGGTGGTAACACATTCCACAGTGAAGGATTACTTCTAAAATAAACTATGTGCTGTTTATAGCAACAAAGAAATCTACTTCATGAAGACAATTACCAGTGTATCAAAACTCCATTTGGGGTTCCAGAAGCAGGACAGATCTCATTATCAACAAACACTTTTGATGGGTTCTGCTGGTACCTATTTTCATTCTAGTTGCATTTAGGTAAAACAGAAACTTACAGATTGGCTATAGCTTGTGTTACTAAAACAGTAAAAGGGGAGAACACTGTTTCTGTTTATTTTGATTTTTAGTAGCACTTCTTCCTTAACTCATTCCATGCCTCCTAATCTGACATCATATGTTCTTTACCTCCCAGTGTCCCCAATACTCCAATCCTTGTCTCAAATTACATCTTCATACTCCAAGAAAACCTAGGAAGCTATTTCTGGTGACTTTATCTAAGTCCAAACCAGAGTTTGTTTGCCTCATCACAAGCTCCTGAAATTGGAAAACTCACCATTGCCCAGTACCCTGTAAAATTCTGATTCCAACTTGGACATTTCAAGCTGACATTTGACTGTAGCTGTGCTAGCTCTACAGATAGAGGAGGAATTACAGATGAAGGAAGCATAGCTTTCCCCTCCATGGTGGTGCCCAGAGTTCTGAGGGGATGGGCCAACAATGCATGTTGGGCAGCTTTATGTTCCATTTTTATTTTTATAGGTTTCACGCTTCTAACATTATTGCAGCAGTGTTTTAGGTTCTTAATATGTGACAGTTATCAAAAGTACCTGATAAAAAAATGAAAACAGTGTGTCAAGTTCAATGAACACTTTGAAATAATTTCCTAGTGTCCTAATTTTTGAACTTTGTATGTGAAGAAGCACAATATTTGAAGAAGTCCTTAAGGATATGGAGGGCATGTATGACCTTAAGAGGAGAGACAGGTTCCTAGCCTGGTAGCCCATGGAGCTGGATAAAGGACACCTAAGCAACTGCCTCAGGAGCCACTGTGATTGATATGAGTGAGAGACAGGAAAGGTGGAGTACACAATAGAGAGATGGAAGACAAAACAAAACTGAGGGCTTCTTCCCCTGTGGAGAAAGGTAGAACTGAAGATTCACTGTCAATGAGCAATGAGTAGACATGAGGAGGTCACGGTGAAGTTCTAGGCCCGGCTGCTACTAAAGGCCATATCTGTGTCCATGCTCCTGCTGCAGCTGGGGTCTGTGTCTACGTCTGTGGCCAGAGTTACCACCAAGGCCATGTGGATGTTCATGGTCTGCCACCAGAGACCATGTAGATATCCGAGGCCTTGCTTCCAAGTGGGACACATTGATCTAAATGGCCTGCACTGCTACCTGAGGCGATGGGTACATCTGGACCTAGGCTGCTGCCGGGGGCCATGTCTAGGATCATTGTCTTATGTCAGCTGGAATCTGTGTTGATGTCCTAGGCCCGTGTTACCACCAAAGACCAAACAGATGCGCCTGGCTTAAACCGCTGCCTGAGGCACTGTGCTGAGTAAGCACTGCCTCTCACCAGCCACCACATTTGGGAGAGTTGGCTTGGCCCCTCTCCTGGGCAGCTCAGTAGAGCTGAACCTGATGGTGGGGGAGCAGGTAAGCTGCCCCCAAGGGCATGAACATGGAAGAGCTGACCCTACTGGTGGTCTGCTGTTGGGAGGTTTGGCAAGAGAGAAATGCCATCCTGCTCCATCATCCCTCACTGTCTGGGGCAGGTTGGAGATCTGGCCATGAAGTCATGCTAGCAGGAGAACTGACCTTGCCCCTCACAGTCTCCAGCACTCAGGAGAGTGGGTCTTGCACTTTGCCTGAAAAGCACAGTAGAACTGACCCTGGTAGCAAAAGAATGGATGAGCGGCCATGAGGACACGAGGGCAAGAGAGCTGAACCTGTCCCTTGCTAACTACAGCACTGGGGAGGTAGCAAAGCAGTGCCGGAGAGCTCACCTCGGTGGTGTGGGTTCAGGGTTAGAGAGCTGGCAGGTTAACCAACTTACCTCCAGGCCCAGACCTAGGGCTTCGAGTTGGCTCAGTCCAGCATCTTCCCTATATATGATCTGCTAGAGTACATGAAGGGACCAGTCCTGCATGTCCAAAGCTACAGGATCTCCATGACACAGGGCAACAACAAGATGTCTGAGAGGAGTCCAGGTAGGAATCCAGTATACGTGGCAGAAGACGCCAGGGGCCTAAAACCAGACCAATGACTCATTGCAATGAATATTTTCAAATAAAGATATGTGGACAAAAGGGTACATTGTGTGATACAATATAGACTACAGCTACCATGACAAGATTTTTTTATTTTAATTATTTTATTTTATTTTAAGGTTAGGGTTGCAAGGGCAGAGAGCAGATAAAAGGGATAAAGAGAAGAGTAGGATTGGGGTGCATGATGTGAAATTCACAAAGAATCAATAAAATGTTTTAAAAAAAAGGAGGCGAGGGAGTCTAAAGCAGAAGGAAGACAGGTTCTAGCAAGTTTAGTATATATTGTATCTTTTGATTGATAGGTATAGTATAAAAAGCAATTTGCTTTTCATTCGAATAAATGTAAGCAAGGTATTATACAGTTAAAAGACCTTTGTCTGTAGTTAAATATTTGGCTTGTGAATTTAAAGTTGCATGGTAAATGAATCCTCATTTTTATGACTGAGGGTGGGAGGAGGCTTTCAAATGCTATCACACGTTGGCAGCCAGGCACTAGTTGGCCTCCGTTCTTTCAATTTGCTTCATGCTACCTGCTATCAGATTCAATACACAGAGTTGCCAGCTGCTCTCCTGCACCCTAGTAGCCTCATGCCATACACCTATTATGTACAATTAAACAACCATTTCCAACCACTTAAATCTAACATCAGCCCAGAACAACAAAGACATCTGTTCAAACGCACCCCATTCCATGTGTGTATTCAGGTATAAAATAATTTTAATAAAGGTTTCATGTAAAATTTGAGGTGATTCTGAGATCCTAGTGAAAATTGAAATTTCTCTCCTCCTCTTTCAGTGTGTGTGTGTGTGTGTGTGTGTGTGTGTGAATATGGATATTCTATTGAATACTGAGAGAGCTGTTGCTTTCTGTGACTCTGTTATTCATGTTTACCAGGCCTGGAAACAGATGGCTTACCACCTGACTCAGAAGAGTCTAATGTAAGATTCATTGTACTTCACAGGAAATCAAGGATTAAGCAATAATACAGAAGGTGACACAGCACCTCAGTCACCAGTCACACAGTATGATAGAGTCAAGTGGTAAAGGGAGAAGACGAGGAGAAAAAGACAAAGAGAAAATGAAGTCTTAGCTCAGCTCTTGATGGTTAGTATATTAAAACACAGTTGCTCTCTATCCCAAAACTTTTCCTGCAGCAATACTAGCTTGCTTTCAAAAAGGACTTCAATTATGTGATTGTTGTTAGCATTAAAAAACTGTTTGGTGGCAGGGAGGGTCTGGAGATGTCATTCAGCAGTTAAGAGCACTTGCTGCTCTTGCAGAGGACTAGGATTCCATTGTCAGCACATCCATGGCATCTCAAAAACTCTGTATGACTCCAGTTCAAGGAATCCCTCATCCTCTTTCTGGTCTCTGCAGGTACCAGACACACACACATTGTATACAGATATACACACAGGCAAAACATTCGTAAACATGAAATAAAGTGTGTCTGTGGTTTTTTTTTTAAAGATTGTTCTGGAATCATTTAACAAATGTCTTAATTGAATACTAATAATTCCTTCAATAAATGCACAAATGAATGGAAGGAACACTTCAAAGTGAAGTGCAAAATGGCCAATGAATATGTGAAAAAATGTTCAACATAGGTGCATGGCATGAGGGGACTACGGTAGTTGGGTTTATATGAAGAGTTGGAAGGAAGGGATTAATCATTATCAAAAGTCACCAAGTCATGCCTGGTGGGTCTTGCCTATAATACCATCACTTAGAGATAGAGGCAAGAGGATCTCTGAAGGTTTGAGGCCAACCTGAAAAACATAGTGAGCTGAAGGAAGGCTGGACCTCAGAATGAGACCCTGTTTCAAAATAAAAACAGCACAACTCCTCCATTGAGATCCTATCTCACCCCAGTCAGAATGTCTATCATCAAAGAAAATAATCAAATTAGGGCTGGTTTTGATGGCTTGTGATCGTGATTGCTCAGACTGAAAGGCGCAGGAGGAGGCCAGCTTGGACTATACAGAGAATTGAAGGCAAACTCAGATAATTTAGTAAGACACTGTATCTTATTGGATAGTACATCTCTTCTAGAAAACACAAGGTCCTTGGTTTGGTAAAATATAAAAATAAATGAAATCAACAAATGATAGTGAAGATTTAGAAGAACAAATGAATCCTTAAGGTAGAACTCATAAGTCCCATTCCTAGCTGAAAAGCTATTGACAACTGATGACTTTTAGTGGACAAAAAGTCATTTTTTTAATATGGCCCTTATAGACTCCCCATTATTCTATGGATAACCCTGTATTTGTACATGCTGACGGTAGGTCAACTCATTTGGCTTTAAAAAGAATACATGAAATTCGGAGAAGAAAGAGTTGGGTTTATATGAAGAGTTGTTGGAAGGAAGGGATTGGGAGAAGTATTTAATCAAAATATAATATTATTCTATGAAATTTGCAAAAAGTAATTTTTAAAGAACTCTCACAGAGGGTTGGTAATAAGGTAAGTTAGTCCAGACTAGTGAACAAAAAGTGTAAAGTTTTATAAAAGTAAATAAGTAAGTAGATACACAAAATAGTAAAAATTTAAGTAATTCCTATATGATCCAGAAATATCATTTCTGTATATACACTTAAAGGTATCAAACTCAACACAGAGTAGAGCTACCTGCACACTCACATTTATCACAACACTATTCACAATGGCCAGTTAAAGAAACAGCATAGTTACTCACTATTGGATGACAGGAAAAAGAAAATGTCACATACATATGCAAACAATTTTTCAGCCATAGATATCAATGAAATTATGTAATTTTCAGGGAAATGAATGAAACTAAGAATCATCATGGTAAATGAAATAAGTCAAACCCAGTGTGCCAGCTTGCTCTCTGTTGATGTGATTAAATACTGACTAAAATCAGCTGGGGAGGAAAGGGTTTCTTTGCCTTGAATCCACATAGTCCATCATTGAGGGAATTCAGAGCACAAAACTTGAAAGCAGGGACCTTTTCAGCAGAGACCATGTAGTTACCCTGTGTACTGGCTTACTCTCCATGACTTGCTCAGTATACTTTCTTATACAGTCCAGGACCACCTGCCCCATGGTGCTACTACTCATAGTGGACTTACCCCTTCCATATCAATCATTAATGAGAAAATGCCCCACAAATTTGCATACCTACAGCCAGTCTGATGGAGAAAGTTCCTCAATTCAGGTGTCATCTTTCTAGGTAATTCATGATTGTGTCAAATTGACAAATTAACCAGAACGCTCAAAAAGGGAAGTGTGATGTCTTCTCTCATAGGTGGGATTTACGAGAGGGAAAATTGAAAGGGGAAATGTTAGGGTTATGTAATGTGTAAGAGGGTGAATATGACCACAGTGTATTCTATGCTTGTGAGAGAATATCACAATGAAGCCCATTGCCTTGCATTTATGCTAAATTGTATGCTAACAGCAATAAATTCAAATTACCTTTGAGACATAATGATAGAGAATGAAGATGACACATATATTGAATATAAAATTTTAACAGAGTTATAGAAAAGGGAAATAAGAGGTTTGAAAGGTGGCTCAGTGTCTCAGAGTTGCTCCTCCGGTGTACGTAGGTTCAGTTCCCATTCAGTTCCCAGCACCTACCTTAAGTGCATCACATCTTAAGGTCCATACTTACAGCTTCTGGAGATTCAACAGTCTCTTCTCTCTTCCAAAGGTCTTTCTCTGTCTCTCTGTCTCTGTCTCTGTCTCTCTCTCTCTCTCTCACACTCACACACACACACACACACACACACACTTTAAGTTTTAAAAGAAAAGAAAAGGGACATAGAACGGAACAAACTGGTTTACATGGAATGGGGTGTTTTCACAATGACTCGAAATGTTGTGTAAACATGGTGTGCAAACATGTGCAAAACCCACTTTTCGATTAACCTAGACATTTGGAATAACTTCCACAGTCTGTCTTCATTCAAGTGAGAACATTTTAATTGAATATGCTTACTAATTTGTGCATTATTGGCAGCTGTAGTTGCTTTTGCATTATATTATCAGAGAAGTAATAACAATAGAGATCATGCGACCAACAAAACTGGAAACACTTAAAAGCTGACTGTTACATAAAAAGCTGACTTGACTTTGGGCTGGATCATGCCTTCTTGCACTAACTTTATCATAAAGATAAAGTTACCTCTAATCTAAGAAGTGAATGAAAGCGCCTATATAGAAGTATGTTAAGAAAGCAGTTAAATCTTAAGTTGTTCACGAACTAAAAGGATGTTCTAGGTCTAAGAAGATGTTTTCAAGTTGGTATGCAAGATAGGATGGAAATTGAGTTAGGTATGGAACTTTAAACTCATGGAGATAGATAGATAATAGAATATTAATATCACTTGCCAAATATGTATAGACTGGACATTAGGAATGTTTGTTATAATTTTCATAATTCCGGCCTCATTATTAAAAAAAAGGAATTATGAATCTTGGAGAAGGAGAGAGGGTGAGAGGGTGGGGCCGGCAGGGGTGGAAGGAAAAGACTGTGATGGAGATGTAACTTGAAGAATTAAATAAACATTAAAAAAGAAAAAAGAAAGAAAGAAAGAAAGAAAGAGAGAGAGAGAGAGAGAGAGAAAGGAAGGAAGGAAGGAAGGAAGGAAGGAAGAAAGAAAGAAAGAAAGAAAGAAAGAAAGAAAGAAAGAAAGAAAGAAAGAAAGAAAGAAAACAGTTCCGTGGGCACGAATCCATTTCACTTGAAGGCAATGTGTCCGGGCTTTCCTATTCTTCACTGCCCACCATCCTCGTGAATTCAGAGTGGGACGAGTAGAAAAGAGATGAAACGGGCTTCTTAATGGCCTGGTGTTAGATTCTGACTTTCCCGTGGAAGGAACCCACAGATATAAAGGATATGGCATCTACATGCTAATTTGCAGCCTCCCTTCCCTCATGCTCCTAAAGGTTGTTGAATCATTTGTTCCTGTCAGGTTGTCACAACAGAAGAAAGTTTCAGGACCTAGACAAAGACCACGTGAGGATATATGCTTAACCTTGTTATATCTGTAACTGGTTGTAATACAGACTCACCCCCAGAGACAGAATGACAGTAAAGTGCAGTCAAGACATTTACAAATAAATTACTGCCGGCAAAAATCATAATAAGTGAAACAGCATTTCATCCGCAGAGAGCACACTTGAAAATCCGTTATCAAAGTCAATTTGCTATTTCCACCCTACATTAGCCTAATATAATGCACACGAGGCACAGCTGGTGGTGTACCAGTACAAACTCTCCAAAAAGTAAGCTTTAAGGATTTCAAAATATCTGAGAAACTGCATTACTGGTCAAGATAATGGGATTTTTGTAACAAATGAAAAATAGCAGCTGAAGTGCATAAGGGCATGAGACTGGGCATGAACAATCTGGTCTGGACACAATCCACCATCTGCCACTTTGGCCATCTTGTGCAGCAGGCCAAGGCTTCACCTATTTCAGATTTCAAGTCAGCATCAGCTAGAAGGCTGGCCATGGGGCCAGGGGGAGAGCTCTTCTTACTACCTTTCTTCAATACTTCACGGATAAGAAAAAACACAGCCTCCCATGGTACAACACAGTCTTCCCTCCAACCCACGGGTCACTTTACTCTCAAAAGAGCCATGCTACTAGACTAGACAGGTGAGTACTTAGAAGCATTGAGAACAAATTCATTCTATAGAAAACCTTTGTACAAAAGGACAAAGTGAAAGGACGGGCATTAAATGACTGATTTGTAGCACATCCATTTCCTTTGGCAGTTCAGAATTCATTCATGTTTCATAGTTAGAACATGACAGGTCACTGAATAATTAGCTGGCCTCTTCCTTTCTCACTTAGTAGGACCAATATAAATTGAAATGGCTCAGCTATATGGCTTCCATAGGATCAGTGCTGTTATTAGTGTGATTTTCTCAGCATTGAGCATCACTCTGTCAGGGACAATTACCTTAATGGCCTATTCACACATTAGAGGTATTGTTTTGTGTGCCAACTATTTCATAATAAAAATAGGGTAGGGGAAAAATCCTTTTAGATCTGTGGATTGGTAGTCTTAACTTCTCATCTTAATTAAAATAGCTAAAAGAAACCTCCAAGAATTTTTACTCACCATCATTCTTGTTAAGCAACCCTTTCACTTTTGTTCTTTGAAGAATCTTGACTTTGAAACCTTTTAGATTGGTTTCTCCAAACTTAAGACTGTCAAAGATACAATATAACAAATAAGTTGTACATAAAATACATTAAGGGTCAAATTTTCCACCAATGTCATCTCTAGTAATAAGAAAGTATCTTGTTGAATCTCTCAGTCTAGTTAAGCATTAATGGTAGGAGCTGATACTTGTTTCTATACATTTATGTGGCTCCTCAATGACACATTATATTTGCATATACAATTTCAGCTTCTGTAAAGGCCATTATAAATTGATTTCCAAAGCCAAGGAGCACATTGTTTAAATTACACCTACTAGTCAGAATTTAATTTCAATTTCCTAACTTTCAAAGAGATACAATTGGTACCTTTCATAGAAATTTAATACAAACATTTTCTGTTGGCTTCTGTATGTCAACCTACTATGTTAACCTACTATGCTATAAAGAGGAACTAATTTTATCTGAGTTATGAGCAACTTTTGAGAGAAAATACTCTCTATTTTAGTCCACATGGAATAAAGAAATGTGGGGAATACCAATTTGACACTAGCATAAATCATTCTAATATTGTGTTGATACATTTTCAGATTGTCCAGTGCCTAGATCAACAAAATGAAGTGGAGTAATTCATTCAACAAACATTTACACAACACTTTCTCGATGCTGGCAGGAACACAGAAGAGTTTGCAATGAGAAACTTCTACAAGAAAGTGACACTGATGTGAGTTCTTAGGAATTAGCTAAGTCAAGGGTGAAAAAGAAAAGAATTGCTCCAGTAAGAAAATGAAAGACACAGAGAAAATAAGTAGTATTTTTGACAGAAGTTCTGCTTGTCCTTGCTGGGGTGTAAAGGTATGAATTGCGAGAGATGTGACTGCACAGTGGTAAGTGTGAGAGATTTTTCTCCAATTAAAAAATGTTGAGTGTTATCTCCCTACTGATAAGAAGACACTGAAAGATTGTGGCCTAATTATTTCTGTTGCTTTGTACTGTATTTATTGTTATAAGAGTAAGAGAAACATTTGTTGGACTGAAAGGGGGGCTGTTGGGGGGGGAAATATACCTTAAACTTAAAAAAAAAGGAAGGGATGGGTGGGTTGAGGCGGAAGAGGGTGGAAGGGTGGGACTGGAGGGGGGAGTAGGGAGGGAATTGCGATTGAGATGTAACTTGAAGAAATAAAAAATAAATTAAAAAAAGAGAAGACACTGAAAGAGTTTAAATGCAGAGAGTTGTACATTTAATTGGTATTTCTAAAGAATATACTAGCAGATAAATTGGAATGTATTTGATTGGTGCAAGAATGGGGAAAGGAAGCCAATTACAAAATGAATAAAGGAGAAAAAGCCAAATAAGAAACAATGAGAAAAACTAAGATGATAGCCACAGAAATAAATTAGAAAGAATGGTTGATACCTCGAAATTATGAAGAGGTGGTAAACTAAGTGCATTTCATGAGCAAAATGTTTATATATTTACTATAGTCTTCTCAGATTCCTTATGTGGTTCTTTCAACTAAGGTGGAAAATGTGGGAGGCAAAGAGAAATTTGTTCAGGAAGTTTCCCTTTTTAACAGACCAAACATGTTTTGTATGTGACAAACCTTTAATGGTGAGCAGGAGACTGCATTGTGCAGATACCTGGGGAAGCTTCAGGCTACATATTTAATTAATAGATGCAACTGTTTGGTTAGATGAGATACTCCAATAATCATGAAAAACTGAAGAAGATACAAAAGGAGACAAAGAAACAGTCAGACAGACAGACGTCTAAGAGAATTCTGAACTCAAACCCAAGAGAATAGGATATAAGGCTCTCCACTGTAAATACAGCAGAGAGGACCAAAAGATAAAGACCAGAAAAAGACCTGATAATTAGGAACATCAGAAGTCATGTTACTGTGGATAAAAGAACAAAGAGGAAGCTAATACAAAATATTAGAAAGAGTCAAAATAATTAGGTGGATTATCAATATTATTAAGAAAAACAAAATATGTAAACTT
Source organism: Lophiomys imhausi (assembly GCA_907164525.1). NCBI lineage: Eukaryota > Metazoa > Chordata > Mammalia > Rodentia > Muridae > Lophiomys > Lophiomys imhausi. Next base: position 7,761,954 of record CAJQZJ010001694.1, on the reverse strand, counting down.
GCATCAGATACCTACTACAGTCTTGTATTTTCTACCTCTTTGCATGTTTACTATACATTCAATTATAAAAGAGTTAATTTTAAAAGACGGAGAAATATAATCATTACAAGATAAATGTCAGAGGCTCATCAGTTAAGAGCACTAATTGATCTTGCAGATGTTTACAAAGACTGGCAGAGTTCAGTTCTCAGCATCCACTTTGTGACATATAGCTGAATTTAGCTGCTATTCCAGAGGCCCTTCTTCTAGCATCTGTGGGATCCTGGTGCACAACAGCTCAGGCAGGTTCACACACATACACATAAATAAAAAAGAAAAGGCAAATAACTACTTATTAGAAAAAGTTCCTAAGACTAGGAACACTAAAGGAAACATGGGTGACCTGAGCTGAGGTTTGGAGAGTGGGTAATGCACAAATTATTATTGTCCTTGGGTCCATGAAACATTGCCACAAAAGATCAGGTATTGTCTACCCTTGAGAAGGAGGCACCTCATTTTCCTATAACAGGAAAACAGTACATTACCTGTTTGAGCAACTTGAAACATTATCAAGCCTCATAATTTCTGAGTAAATGTGTTCTCTAAAAACTCTCTACTATGAGTAAAATAAAACTGTTGTGGACTAAAATCTGGTCCATAGGCGAAGCTATTTTCTTAGAAAAGAGACTGTTTCACAAGGACACTGAAGTTCAGATGATTCAATCACCAATCTCAACTTTTAAGTGACAGGCTTCCTTTCTTTCCCCCCTCCTCGCTTTGACCAGAATATATCACTGCTGCAAAGCAATTTGCACTTTGCAGCTTTAAAGGGAGCAGAAAGGACTAGACTTGCCAGAAGGCACTTGAGCAATTGTCACAGGCAGATTGTTTATTCAACCTAGAGGTTTATTATTATTTTCATAGCATTCTCCAAAGATCATGGAAAGGCATTAACAGACTTTATTATATTTTTAAGATGGAGTTTAAAGAATTATAAAGCAATACAGCATCAAACTGTTTGAGAAGTCACACGGGTGGATTGCTCACGTAACTCTAAGCAAGGAATGCACTTCACTGAAAGCAACAATTAGAAGATGATTTTCTTTATTTTTTTCTGTCATTTCTTCTGAAAACTCTGTGAGTCATTGCTCAACTGTAATAAACTAATAGCATTGGAAATCAGTCTTGGCACCAGATGTCGTAACCCCTTTGTAAATTTCAAATGTCATTGATAAGGAGAATGAATGTATTGTTGAAAGCAAATGGTTCAGAGCTTCTGAAAGAGGCCAGTGAAAAAGTCGTTTTCCCTGTATTTATACACAATGGGAACAAATCAAGTTCACATGATGTTTCTAATCACAATACAAAATTACTCAAGCAGGGAAACTGAGAAGCAATTCTTTGAGTTCTCACAGGGTGACATAACAAAGTACCATAAAGTATAATAAACTAACCAGCCCTAAAATGTATGGACTCATGATTCTGGAAAATTGAAGGCCAAGGACCAAAAATATGTATGAGTTGGTTCCTGCGGAGGGTTGTAAAGGAGAATGTAATCAAGTCTGCCCTACCTTTTGGGGACTTGTGCCAATATTTGGCGTTTCTTGGCTTTGGAACACACTACCCAATTTCGCCCTTCAGAATCACACAATGTCCTCCTTCTGTGCTGGTGCCCACTTCCTCTTTAGTAAGGACACAGTCATATTGCATTCATAGACTATCCTCCTGAAGGATGAGTCCACTTCAATTCATCTCCAACTACTAAATTTCTAAATAAGGTCACTTTCTGTGGTCCTGAGAGTTAAGATTTCAACCTATTAACTTTGGGGAATGAGAAGATGCCAATGAACCATGGCAACATCCTGCATTCTCCATCCTTCCACTCACATTCTCTCAAAGCTCAGTTTCATTAGCTTTCAAATTAGCTGTGTATTAAGCCCTGTCCAATCAGGATCCCCTGAACTATCCTTGAAGGATTTCACATCATAATCACTGACCTGTGATTTCTTAGGATTTCACCGTGGCCATGATTTCTTTCTATGCATCCCCACTGATTTTTAAAAATGTATTTTAAAATGTTTTTATGGAATATATTTTAACGACATTCTTTTTTCTTTTATTATCATATTGTTATTATTTAGAACAGTTTTTTTTTTGGAGATAAGGTTTCTCTGTGTACCTTTGACTCTCCTGGACTCACTACGTAGACCATGCTGGCCTTGAACTCACAGAAATCCATCTGCCTCTGCCTCTTGAGTTCTAGGATGAAAGGCATGCGCCACCATGCCCAGCTGAAAACATTTTTATATTTAAATATATTTTCTTTCCCCCAAAGTCCTTCCAGATCCTCTCTGTCTCCCTGCAACCCAACTTAAGTTCTTTCTCAAAAAAATTAAAAAACAAATATTCAGTAAAGCAACTAAACCCCTAAAACCAATAAAATAGAACAATAAAATACTACTAAATTGTATCAAAAGAACAGTACACAAAAATACTGTGCAATCTACTACATATTGCTCAAGGACTCCTAAACTTGATAAACCCAGTGTCATCCCACTAGAGAAAACTAGTTTGGTCATATTCTTTCTCTTCTCCTAAGTCCTCTCAGATCCTCCCCACAACCCTACTTGTCCACTTTCATGTTCTTTTTCTCTCTCTCTCAAAAAAAAAAAACCAAAAACCCCAAAAGTTATCAAAACATTCCAAAAAAAACCCCAATAAGGCAAAATTACCATAAAATAAAACAAAAGCATATAGGCATGGACACACACACACACACACACACACACACACACACACACACACAAAATAACAAAAAAAATTCATCCAATTAGTGTTTGCCAACTCTTCCTGAGTTTGAGGCCTGCCCTGGAGTTTGTTGGTTTGCATAGTGACATTCCCTTTCCCAGCAGGCATCATTGCAAA
>CAJQZJ010001694.1:7700062-7714050 GCA_907164525.1 Lophiomys imhausi | reverse complement strand
AAAAACTCCTTGCTTCAACTGCAGACAGACTGCTGTCCAAAAAGGACAAAACTTGGTAGCAGGGAAGCCAACAGCCTAGCTCTGCCAAGACAGGGTAGGTTAGTCCTTCATAATCCCTGCTCTACAATAAATGTCTGTCAGAGAAACAGGACCAAAAGGCTGAAGACTGATGCTGGAATGTATGGAGAGAAAATGGGAACTGTCCAGGTAGTCACTGGTTTGTCATTTCTTAGTATTGGAAGCTGCAGGCCCTGCACTTCCTATATAAGCAGATATATTTATCCCTCTCAGATCTCTGAGGTGGTTGAAGAATAGACAGCTAGAGTCTCATAGTTAAATTTTGAGTTGTTTAGGAATCAAGAGGGTGTTATAGATCTAAGAAGTTACTCTTAAAATTGTGTTGCAAGTTGGTGTGAATGTTGAGTCAGATATAGACCTTTAAACTCATGGAGATGGTTTGCTAGTAGAATGTTAAAGTCAGGGGCCAAATATGTATGGACTGGACATTGGGAAGGTATGCTGGGCCATTTAACTCTCATAAATGTGACATATTTATATCTGTTGTTTTGTAAAGTATTTACTGTTATAGGAGAAGGAACCATCTGTTGGACTGAGAGGGGAAGCTGCTGAGGGGAAGAGGGTGGAAGGGCAGGATAGGAAGGGGAAATAGGGAAGGGTTTGTGACTGAGATGTAACTTGAAGAAAAAAATATAAAGTATTTTAAAAAAAAAGTTGGTTTGAAAGAAGAGGAAAAAAAATATTTTCTTGCATTCTGCTCCTAGGTTGCTAGCATTCATTTATATTATGTTCTGAAAGTAAACATTCAAGCCTACCTAGAGTTACATAATTGAAAAAAGTCCCTGCATAACCCCAAAATATTTCTCTCCATTTCATTAGACGATAAATTAAAATTATGTTATTGTATCCTGATTCATTTTAAAAATAAAACATAAAAATGGTTAAGTATTCTCACTGTCACTACATATACCATGGTGGAGAGAAAAATAACACTTATCTGGAGAAAGTGACAAAGAGGGACAAAAGGTATAAATCTGCCTTTGTCTTCATAAGTTACTAAAACAAAATCCCATAAACTGGTTATTTTATAAACAAAAGAAACTTACTTCTCCCAACTAAGGGGGCTGAAAGGTCCAAGAATAAGGTATCAGCAGATGAAACCTGCTAAGTAGTATTATAAACCAAAATATTAATTAACTATAAATAAATAAATAAACAAAATCACCAATGGATGACTTAATCACCTCAGCTTTCTCTCACAGCGGTGAATAGATTTCTATATTTGAATCTTATAGGGTGACAGAGCCAAACAGTTCATGGCAGACTTCAAAGCATCATCTATATACCCATGGGCCAGAGAATGCAATAGCTCACTACACCAAAAGTGAATAAATTGCTTTATTAATGTAATTTTTCAAAAACCAATTTTTCATTAAACTATCCCTTGATTTATCTTTAAATTGACTAAATATTAGTTGACTATGGGAAGATTTCTTTCCTGATAAGTAGAATGTTCCAAGAGCTCACATCAGACACATTTCCTAACTTAAACATTTAATGCACAGTTCAGCCAGGAGTTTGAACATTACATTTTTAATACAGAAGCTTTGAACTGGAATATATTACCTTTGCTGACCACTACTTGGTATTATCAGTTGATTGTCTTCATAAATGTAGCCACTTTTATTTCATACTTATTGCCCTCCAGTCTAGCTCTGTCAGACATTTTTACACTTGTTTACATTGCTAAATTGTTTACACTGGTAAAACATTCTCATTAGCATATTTTATACATGTATTTATATGTTCAAGTTACATCTCGATCATAGTTCCCTCTCTTCTCACCATCTGAGTCCCATCCTCCTACTCTCTTCCTTCTCACCCTTCTATCTGCTTTTTATTTTTTCAATTTAATGTGAGTCTTTCCCCCTCCCCCAACAGCTCCCACTTTTAGCCCAATAAAAGGCCCTTTTTCTTATAACAATAAATACGATACAAAACAATAAGAACAATTAGGCCACAATAATGAAAAATATAAGGTATAAAATATATTCCCAATGTCCAGTTCATACATATTTGGCAACTGATATTAATTATTCTCTTATCTCTCTGTCTCAATGAGTTTAAAGTTCTATACCTAACTTAGTTTCCATCATAACAAGCATTTCAAACTTAAAAACATCTTCTTAGACCTAGAACACCCCTTTTTATGTTTATTTATTACTTCAAGTTACATCTCCATCACAGTTCCCTCTTTTCACCCCTGCCAGTCCCACCCTCCCACCCTCTAACGTGTCTCCCTTCTATCCTACTCCTCTGGAGTAGGGTGTCCCTACATATCAGTCCCCCACCCCAGTTCAGCAGTCATATGAGGGCCAAGAGCTTCCTCCTATACTTGGGAGTCTACATGGCAGCACCACTAGGGCAAAGTGTCTCATTAACAGGGAACAAAGTCTATGTTCCTGTTCCTTTTGGCGCATTCGTTGTAGTATAGTTATCCTGTACTATATGGCTAAATCCAATTATAAGTGAATAGATGCCATGTGCATCCTTATGAGTCTGGGTTAGCTCAATCAGAATGAGCTTTTCTAGTTCCATCCATTTGTCTGCAAATTGCATGATTTCGTTGTTTCTGATGGCTAAGTAGTATTCCATTGTGTAGATGTACCACAGTTTTTTTATCCATTCATCAGCTGAGGGACATCTAGGTTCTTTCCAGTTTCTAGCTATTACAAATAAGGCTTCTATGAATGTAGATGAGAAAACGTCCTTGTGGTTTGGTGAGGAATCATTTGGATGTATACCCAGAAGTGGTATGGCTGGGTCTTGAGGTATCCTAAGATATCGCCCAGAATGATTTCCATAGTGATTGTACAAGTTTGCACTCCCACCAGCAATGGAGGAATGTTCCCCTTTCTCCACAGCCTCGCCAGCATATGCTGTCATTTGAGTTTTTGATCTTAGCCATTCTGACAGGTGTGAGATGGAATCTCAGAGTCATCTTGAGTTGCATTTCTCTGATGATTAGAACATCCTTAATTCCTAAACAACTTAAAATTTAACTGTGAACTGTAATTATCTAGTCTTCATCCACATCCAAGAACTGAGAAGGATAAATATATCTGAATAAACAGGAAGTACAGAGTCAGAAGCTTACAAAACTAAGAAATGAAGACAACTGACTGCCTGGACAGTCCCCAATTTCTCTCAATACCTTAGAACATCTATCTGCAGCCTTATTTGCCAGTACCTCTGACAGACATTAATTGTAAAGCAGGAATTATGAATAACTTGCCTACCCCGTCTTGGCAGAGTTAGGTTGTCCACTTACCTGCTTCCAAGTTTTGTCCTATTCGGACACCATTCTGTCTACAGTTGAAGCAAGGTATTTCTCTTGCCCAGTGATAAGCTTACCACTAATGCAATCATCTCCAATGTAGATTCTTAAGTGCTCATCCAGTACTTGGAGTAGAATATAACAATAGTAACATTTGTTGTGCTGTCAGGAGCTGACCTGTCTCAATATAAAAAAGTCTTAAGCTAAGAAAACTTCTTTGAATGGCATATTCTACAGATCTCTTCATGTTTTTGAAGACCACCTATCTATCTCCATATATTTGGCTAAGCAAATGTTACTTGTCTCTTAGCAACTTGATTTCCCATTAACGTAGAAAACATCTGTCATAAACTACGCTAGTCCTACAAAATGATGTTTGAATGACTTAGTTTATATCTCATACTTATCCTATACAGTCTGTGGCATTTGCTATCTAAAGGCCAAAACTTCACACTGAATTTGTAAGGTTTACCTAGGTACAATACCTTAAAAGGGTTAACCTTAATTTTGTATCAATATACAAATATTAATACCGATGTAGCCAAATATAGTCTTAATTTTGTATCAATATTAAAAGATATAGGAGCACATTCAATAAGTTGTCCCTTTTCCTTTATCATTCCTATATTATGTCTATATCTCATTTTTTAAAGTCTCCCCCACACACACACACATAGAAGAGAAAGAAGGATAGAGAAAAGAAAAAGAGAGACAGTTCTGGGTCTAACCTCCAAAACTTGTTTAACAAGACCATTTGACAACTTGTAACCAATCCTCCTAAATAATCACAAACATGTATAACCCATCAAATGACTAAAGGGGGGAAAAATAAAAAATCACCCACCCCACCTTCTAGAGATGAGACATCGCTCATTACTTCCTGCTGATTTGGGACACAGGAAACCTATTTGGGTCCCAAATAAGAATGGAAAAATGGTTAAGCAAGTTAATAATAACATTTGTTGTTCAGTCCTTTTGTGCTCTGCTATTTAAATGCCCTCAGAAGTTTGTAGTCAGAGGTTGAACTTCAGGGATTTACTGAATTTCTGGCTGGAAGAGTCTGTGGAGCTGAACCATCTTAGCCATTTTGAGTTGTTCTGGTTGTAGAATTCTTCAAGGCTGGATCATCTGGGCTACTTGTCTTCTTTGGTGTCTGTCCCTTTTCTTCAGAGATTTTATTTGTCCAGTTGTCCCTGAACTCCTTAGATGGATGTTTTTAATTTCCTGGAAAGATAAGAACAGAGCCCTGTCCTAATCCTAACTCTGTGGAACTACTTGGGTTGGGGGACAGGTAACATCTTTCCTAGAGCAAATAGGGTTTTTGACAATATAACAAGTGTTATCTTTCAATTGAGATTAAAAAAAATTCTTTTGATATTTTGGAACTAAACCTACCTTTAAGTGTATATATTTTGAGATCATAAAGGACAATTCACTTTGAATTTCAGCATGCCTTTTGTGAGAAGCTTTTAAACTTAAATGATTGCAAATCCTATGTGCCTGCCCCTAAGACAGTAGGTTTGCCAGAGACCATGGTTCACAAGTATTGTCTACTGTCTATAGCCACATAAAAGCTGCTGTCTCATGTATACCAACACCAGGATGTTAGGTGTAAAATGTTTTCATGTGAAGTTATTTTTCTTATGTTAAGTCTTTCTATACTACTCAGTGAAACATCAGCTGTCTGTTTTGATTTATCTTAAGTGTCTATTCCACCCTAGTTGCTCTGGTTTTTACTAAAATTCCCTATTTACAGGAACACAGAGAGTTGCTTCAAAGAGTAAGCCAGCATTCCAGTATGAAACAGGGCATGGGTGCCACAAAACCTTCAATCCATAGAAAAACTGCAAACCAAGACCTTCCTGTGCATAATGGCAGCATGTCTCCTACCCTACTTCACTGGACTAGATATCCCTCATAATGCCAATCTTTTTTCTAGCAGTAGACATGAAGACTCAGGTTAAATTCTCCCTGCTAACATGGTGTCTTTGTACCAGACTGACACTATGACCTGCCTTCCACCAATTCAAAGATATATCTCCTCCAGGCCATTTTTAGATATTTTTCCTTGTTGTTCCCTGGATTTCGTACGTTTGCATCATTCTTGCGAGCACTGTGTCAGATGAGCAGGCTGATTGCTGTTACCCACAGATGAATTTCACAGCTCTTCATGCAGAGGCTTGCTGCCTTTTTGTCATGACTTTCCCCATAATGAGAATGATATAGTTCAAAGAATCACAAGGAAAATAGGAATTAATAGTTTCCACTGAAGGTGAGATAAAAGTCATTGTATGATAGAGAATCTGACTGTTTACAAATGAGTAACTCCATGTATGATTCTCAACCAGTTTTCAGGGTAAATTATTGGTATAGTGAGGTTGCTTATATTGTTTTGAGTTCACGCTGTAAGCCTCTTTACACTGTAACTATGTCATGATGTTTACTTTTGATCTAACTTTGAAAACTTAGTCCTATTCAATATCTAATGATGTTGAGATAAAGAGTGATAATTATCATTGAGCACCAACCATGAACAACAGGAAAGCCTCTGGGACATAAGGTCAGTAACTTCAAAGTGGTCTAAGCTCATCTGACAATGAGATAGGAAAAGAAATACTAATGTCTGGAGGCCAAGCACCACCCCAGTAAGAACTCTCATCTTTGTGAATGAAAAGTCAACAGCCAATTGACTTTGTCATAAAGAGACCATGCACACTTACATATGTAGATGGTCAGAAGTAGACAGGCTACTTGGGTTGACTCAGCATTACAAAGCTATGGTTTAGATACTTTGTTTTCTCCATTTCCCCATTGACTCCTTTAGTATCATTTTCACTCTCAAATTCTTTAAATGGTTGCCAAAGTTCCAAGATTTGTACCTATACACTATCCAGGAAGCTATATATTGATAATTGCAGGTGTTCCAAGTTTGAGGCCAGCCTGGACTACACATTAAGGTGTGTGTGTGTGTGTGTGTGTGTGTGTGTGTGTGTGTGTGTGTGTGAGATAGAGAGAGAGAGAGAGAGACAGACAGAGAGAGAGACAGAGAGAGAAACACAGAGGGGGGGGATCTCAGAGCTCCCTTTTCCACAATTGTTCAATAACATCTATACTTTTGGTCCAGATTATCAATTTTAAAAGTCTTTCATATAGTACATGGGAATAATATGAGAAGTGAAGTTTAAGGGGTGAACTCTAATGGTTAATCAGGACATATGTGTTAATAAGGTGAGATCAAATGCCACCCGCCTTATCCCTAACTCAAAGAGGACTGCTCAGGGGAGCATATGAGATCCTCATAAGACTTATATTCCTTTTTTAAAAAATATTTATATGTTTGTATGAAATTACCATCTAAGCCATATCACGCATTCTTAACCATCACTAGGGCATCTGTTATTCCCAGAAAATCTTTCCTTGGGATTGGGAACATCATTGGCCTAGATATTTTATAAACTCCATCTTTAGCAATGAGTTGCTTCAGGACTGAAGAAATTAATAGCACCTGAACTCAGAACACTTTTGAAATGCCATCACAACTCAGTCCAAATAGTCCTTCTTTATTGCTCAAATCTTCTCAACACATTTACAAGCTCAACAATTTCCTTTTTGAGGAAGCACTTTCTATGATGATGCCATGAAAGTCTACAACATAAAAAACAGCTATCATCTCTAGAAAATCAAACTCTATCTCTGCTATGTACATTCACAGATCAGATATGTATCTGCATGGACACTTAATTACTATGAAAACTTGCTTTTCATGCACAGAGAAAAGGGGAGGGAATTCTAAACTCTTCTTTAGGCACTATGATCCCCAGTGAACACTTGCTACACTTGAAGAGAAAGCAGCCATCACTGGCTATAAATTGAGTTTACCCTACAGATATGTTCCTTTAGATACTTATATAGACAATGTTTTTCTCTCTCTCTCTAGTTTAAGTTACAACACTCTGTCTTAGATCAGTCCTATACACAAATTACCCCTATGCAGCCTCTACAGATACGAGAGAAGACCTGGAAACAGTGACATCAAGGTACATATCATACCTATCTTACCACATGCAGCTAAGTTATGAACTAAGCTACTCTTTGGTAAATGCAAAGCAAAGTACACAGTGGTATTTTTCTTTCCACAATGAGAATTTTCAACATGAGCCTTGCTCTCAAGATTTGTTTCTCAAGGCCATTCAGAATGACATACCCTTTTTTACAGGTAGGATCCAAAAAAATTGAGATTGTTACAGCTTTGGCCACAGAAAGGCAGTCCCTCCAGCACCCTGGTAGTTGAAGTTTGCTGCTGATTGTTTGTAGACACTCCAGTCACATTATTACATTGGTGCAGTCATTTCAATAGCTGCTCTCGTCTGTTTCATGATGATTGTGTCTCATTTTACTCTCAGAGGGAAACCTTAATTTCAAGAGCCAAGGATTCCTAGCTGTTACCTCCTAGGTACTAACTTCAATTTTCACTGTATGTCTCAAAGTCAAGATTTTCAAATATTGGTACACCATCACAACATGATATTAAATTGATATTGAATTCCTCTTGCTCTTTTAAATATTTTCCTACAGAGAGAGCCTTCTCTTGGAAGATTATGTTTTATCTTTTGATGGAATATGATAACACATTTTTAAAGCATGGAATTTCCATACATCTTGTTCTGCGTGGCAATCTTGGAATTTAAACAACTGGTGTTGGGTGCATATCATGCTTGAAAATGACCGGCCATGCCTCACTCAACATACTAACTGAAGGAGCTTGATCAGCTGCAGAATACCACACACTTTTATGAGTTAAATGGCAGCATAACAGAACACAAGAGTTTGATTATAGTATCTCCAGGACTTTGCCCTGTCCAGGATTTTATACCCAGTGCCTGGCATCCACAAGACACTGGGTAATCATTTTGGAGAAAAATAATTAAATAACAGTTTGAAAAGATCATGGAATAAATATATTTCTTTGGCAGATTACTTAGGCTACAGGAAGATTTCATTTTCCAAAGAATAGTGTTCATACGGAAGATACAGAAACCAACAAACAATGCATTGAAAACGATTTCCTCCCAGAGTGACTTTGGCAACAAATGTCTATTGAGTGAGAAATACTACTTTTCTAATCTCATAGATAGAAACACTTAGTTTTCTATTATTTTTCTGAAATAATTTTAATGTAATGTAAAAAATTTATAATTTTTAATGTAAGTGAAAACTTCATGGACTTTGAGAAAAATAATATATAGTAACAAAAAGCAGTATTTGGGGTGCAAATAGTATTTCTGAAAACGAATATGAATATTGATGTCTCACAAAAATTATTTGTGCAAAGCCTTCTGATGTATTTAGTTATTACACAAAGACTTAGATGGTACACTATATTTCTTTTAAGTATATTCTTAAGTGCATGGAGAAAATTATCACTAATAGTATTTTTTAGTGATTACTTCAAAGAGCGAAGTATAAATCTGATGCAAGTGAACATTTTTCAGCATGAATGGTGACTCTTGAAGTGTTGTGAAAGTCAAAGGGATAGATATTAGATTACTCTAACCTCAGGACATACATGAGAAGCTGTCACCAATGCCACCTGTAACATCCCTTGGTCTAAGCAATTTAGTGTGCAACTTTCTTTTATTTATAATTCCAGTGTGAATCAAAGCCTCTACTACCCCAAGCATCAGTGCTCTTCAATATCTAATTTCACAGTTTTCTTAACACGTATCTCATGTTATTTATTATAGTCAGAGGCATCCCAACACCTTGTCCATCCTTGCTACCTTTTAAATGGTTTCTCTGGCAAACCATCAATCACAAATCGTGAAACATATTTTAGCTTAAGTAAGATCAGCTAAGAAAGTAAACAAGGCTTGTGTGTCCTAATTGGAAACATTCCTCACATCAATAAGTGATAAATGCCTTTTCTGTGATGGAATATTTATTCCCTTGATGCATCTGTAATGGAAACTATGGACAAGATTAAAATCTCTAATCACTCACTAACTTTGGGGCCATAAAGATGTTGATAAATATACAACCCAAATGTTTTGTTTCCAAAGTAATTCAATTTGAGTTTCAGTAATTTTTTTTTGGTACCAGTAAAGAAGTGTATATGTATTTTTACTTATGACATTCTCTGATTAACCAGAGATCATGCACAACTTAAAACCAATGAAAATAAGTTCATGAAAATGTTTCTGTTTATTTCAAAAACCTTATTTAGATTCAAGCAACCCTTATTTGATATTTGCATTGACTAAACAAAATGTTGCAAAAGCATTTTTCTTTTAGAGCTTTATGCTAGCATATATTCTATATTCTGTATCTTCTGAATGCTATCCTAGACGCACTAGAATGAATATGTTCCCAAATAGGAAAGGCTATACTTGCTCATAAAATTGAATTCAGAGCACATAGATGTGCTCACTTGTTCCATGAAGTGTCCTGTGCCGCCACCCACATTAGCCAGGTGATGCTCACTCTCTTTACAGGTAATTTATCACAGCAACAGCACTGTGCCAGGGACAGTTCGCACAAATAATTTCACTTGGGCAAACACCATTTTCCAGTAATGATAGAACAAAATAAACTTTCAGACCATTTATGAACAGTGACATCGCACTCTGAGTACACATTTGCCAACCTGTCTCTATTGTTTGGAAAAGAATTAACTGTGGCAAGAAAATCATTAGAACCATCTGCTTTGACGGTGAGAAAGCACATCTACAATTGTTTTATTATAGGAACAAAGATGAGGAAACTGTTTTTAGAATGTTTTGAACATCATTGACCTTAAATTTAACATTCTAGCTTTTAAAAAAATCGCAGTATTGTCTCTTCTTGCTGAGGCTTTTTACAAACTCATTTACCCAGAACCATGTGGCTCAAGTAGAGAAACTAAGTGAGTGTTGACTTCTCCTTCATTGAAATTTGCTGTTAACATGACCTAAATTTCTAACATGTTTTTATTCATTAAATATGAAGTAAGGAACAAAGTTTGTTTGTCTGTTTGCTTGTTTGTTTTACGTAGCTTAACAAAGTAGTTTCTTTGGTTGCTTTGAAACAGGAAATAAATCCAGACTACTTTTGTGGTTTTGTTCAGTTTTTGGTTTTTAATTTTTAATACTCCTATTTTTCACATCTCAGAAAATATCTATCTTGACTTTTTCATGAATACTTGATCCAGAGACATACCTATGATATGATTGTACCTGTTATGTTACATTTACAAATAATTAAAAAAACAACAAGTGCCCAGAAAATGCAGGCATGTCATTTGAGCCCTTATTATATAAGTGCTTGTCATGTGCATGCAAAAACAGGAGGGATAAAAAAGATTAAGCAGAGAAATAGACTGATAATAATATACTATTATCTATTTATCTCGATGAGTTTAAAGTTCTACCTAACTCAGTTTCCATCCTAATTTGCATTACCAACCTAAAGACATCTTTTTAAGAGCTAGAACATCCTTTTAATTCCTAAACAACTTAAAACTTAGCTATGAGACTATAACCATCTAGTCTTCAACCACATCAGAGACCAGTGAAGGATAAACATATCTGATTATACAGGAAGTGCAGAGCCAGCAGCTTCCAAAACTAAGAGAATATTATTATCAGTTGCCACATATATATGGACTGGGCATTGGGAATATATATTATACCTTATAATTTTCATAATTGTTGCTTTGTTTTTATTGTTTTTGTATGGTATTTATTGTTACAAGAAAAGAGCTCTTTATTGAACTAAAAGGTGGAGATGGTGGAGGGAAAAAGATACACCTTAAATTAAAAAAAAAAGAGAGGATAGGAGGAAGTGGAGGAAGAGAGTAGGAGGTTGGGGCCAGGAGGGGGAAGAGGGAGGGGGCTGTCATTGAGATATAACTTGAAGAAATAAATAAATGCTGGGGGGAAAATGATATCTAACACAGTAAAAAAATATATAGTGGGGAAAAAACAAACCCCAACACATGTTATCCACCAGTTTATTGTCATCTTAAAAAATTAATAAAATTTTGAAATTGACAAAAAAAGAAGAAAGAAAATTCATTGATAACTAGGCCTTTAAATACTATTTGATTTCATAATATTCACCATATGCATTACTTTTTTGTTTTGGGGATTTTTTTATATTTATTTATTACTTCAGGTTACATCTCCATCACAGTATCCTCTTTCCACCCCTCCCATTCCCACCTTCTCACCCTCTACCCCCCCATCCCTTACATCACACTCCTCTGGAGTGGAATGTCCTTACATAACAGTCCCCAGACCCAGTTCAGCAGTCATATGTCGGCCAAGAGCCTCCTCATACACTGGTGGCCTACAAGGCAGCACCACTAGGGCAAAGTGTCTCATTGACAGGAAAAAAGTCTATGTTCATGTTCCCTTTGGTGCATTCATTGTAGTACAGATATCCTGTACTATATGGCTAAAATCCAACTATAAGTGAATAGATGCCATGTGCATCCTTCTGAGTCTAGGTTAGCTCACTCAGGATGAGCTTCTCTAGTTCCATCCATTTGCCTGCAAATTGCATAATTTCATTGTTTCTGATAGCTGAGTAGTATTCCATTGTGTAGATGTACCACAGTTTTTTAATCCATTCTTTGGTTGAGGGACATCTGGGTTATTTCCAGTTTCTAGCTATTACAAATAAGGCTGCGATGAACATAGATGAGGAAACTTACTTGTAATTTGGTGAGGAATCATTTGGATGTATACCCAGAAGTGGTATGGCTGGGTCCTAAGGCAGAGCTATTCCAAGTTTTCTAAGATATCGCCAGACTGACCTCCATAGTGGTCGCACAAGCCTGCACTCCCACCAGCAATGAAGGAGGGTACCTCTTTCTCCACACCAATGCCAGCATGTGCTGTCATTTGAGCTTTTGATCTTAGCCATTCTGACAGGTGTGAGATCGTATCTCAGAGTCGTCTTGAGTTGTATTTCTCTGATGATTAAGGTTGTTGAGCATTCCTTCAAGTGTCTGTCAGACACTAGGAATTCCTCCTTTGGGGATTCTCTGGTTAGCTCTGTACCCCATTTTTGACTGGATTATTTGGTTTCTTGGCATTTAATTTCTTGAGTTCTTTGTAAATTATGGATATTAGCCCTCTGTCAAATGTGGGGTTGGTGAAGATTTTTTTCCTGGTCTGTAGGCTGCCATTTTGTTCGAATGACAGTGTCTTTTGCCTTACAGAAGTTTTCAGTTTCATGAAGTCCCATTTATTGATTGTTGGTCTTAGATCCTGAGCTGTTGGTATTCTGTTCAGGAAGTTGTTACCTGTGCAGATATACCATGTTGGATTAAATTTCTCTGAAATAATGAGCCCAAAATATTGTTCTTCATTTAGTATGTCTTTGTCAGCTGATCTGAAAATGGTGGGGAGGTAGAGAGAAACCTTAACTAGAGGATGGCACCTATAGAGAATGATAGCTATCCCATAATTGGTAATGGGGACACATCAAAACTACACTGTTTTGTTTGCATTGTACAATGGGTTTGTGCAATATATTTTTCCCATGAATTTTTCTTTTGCTCCAAATTTTCTATATAAGAAATATCATGTATACAGTATTTGGAAACTGCTTTTTAGAAAAGTAAATTAAGAATAACAACAAAACCCCAAAGGTATCTAATCAATAACACCTTTAAGAGCCTTTCTGAAGTCAGTTGTTTTAGGCTTAACAATTATTTTAAGCACCAAAACATCGATCTGAAGTAATGGAGGAAATTGTGTGACCATTGACAGAATTCAGGACATGCTATCCAAAAATATGGCACAGTGGCATTTGAGGAGATAGCTGAAGCTACTAGGTCATTTTCTCCTTCTCTCACCACTGGCACTTGAAGCAGGACATAGAAATACTGTGACCTTCATCTAAAGTGTATGGTGGACCTCACTGTAGAGATGTCCTCCCTTTGCCCTAAAAGTCACAGGGGTGCCAGGAAGATACCAAGCAGACCTTGCTACACCCCCCCGCCAGCATTATCAGTAAATCACCCTTCTTTGTTCAGCCTCACATCTACAGGCAGTCCACTCTTTATCAAATCTAAACATGAAACCATGCACAATTAAGCTGACAATTTTGTTGATAGTTCCAGAATGTTTTAGGCTAAGGGAACAGGATCTCTTGAGCCAGTAAGTAATAGGCCAGTCTAGATGGCATAATGAGATTCTATTTATATTTGCAAAACAAAACAGGATTCCCTGCTTCTCTTGTTCTACATTTATAAAGGCTCTCACATTATGTAAAACTTACATTGAGCAAATCTGCACATCTCTCTCTTGTTAGTCTTTTTTTTTTAATAGATGGCTCAGCAATGAACCTAGGAGTTAGACAAATATAGTTCTTAGTTCTGAATTCAACAAATCTGTTCCTCCTCAACACCACCATGACAGTGGAGGATAAAGATGAAGTTTAGTAAAGAAACAATAAATACTCAAAGAGTACTTGTTTAACTCTTGTTTAATGAAGCCCAAGCAGGAAGGAACATTCAATGACATTTAACATTCTCTCTCTCTGTCTCTCTTTCTCTGTCTCTGTCTCTCTAGAGTGTTATCCCAAATGCATCAGCTAATACACACACACACACACACACACACACACACACACACACACACACACA
>CAJQZJ010001694.1:7688545-7700052 GCA_907164525.1 Lophiomys imhausi | reverse complement strand
ACACACACACACACACACACACACACACACACACACACACACACACACCACCACCACCAACAACAACAACAACAACACTCAGACCATTTGGGAAAAAATTTCCTTGACCAGTAACTAGTAGACTGGCAGCAATTACTTACAAGTTAAGCTTTACCTATACTTACAATATTTGACATCAGGGATAACATCAAAAAATTGGATATATCTTGGATGTTCTTATTCAAATATGTGTACTAACCCAGTTCACAATCAAGCTTTTGGAGGCTATTGATACAGACATTTTTTTTAAAGACAAAGTATATTATTTTGATCAAATGTGTACCCAAATCCAGCCCAGGCAATATTCACTGCCTCTATTTTTGGAAGTAGGTCTCTTGCTTGGAAGCCTCACTTCCTCTTGTCAGCTGAGTGAGTCACTCAGTGCTCAGTGAAACCATCTGTGGACCTCCTCAAATCTATGGTTGTCCTTTGTACTTCTCTCTGCTCCTAGAAGTTATCATTGTGGTTTATAGCAACTATCTCATTGTAATATAACTGATCCTAAATTGGCTGCTTTTTTATTTTAAACTTTTTGAATACAAAAAATTAAATTAAATTAAAATTTTTAAAAACCTGTATTTTCATCTCTTTGGTGACTAACAGGAAGCTGGCAGACAAGTACCAAAGAACTCCCTTTCTATATCTATCAAAAATAGATCATTTTATTTTTTTATGAATAGTTCAGGAAAAACAAAATCTGTATTCATATATATATATATATATATATATATATATATAAATGTGCTTGTAGGTATCAAATACAAAACTCTTCATCTTCAGTTACTAATTAAGCCAGAGACTGAACCCACATCAGTGTGGCCCTAGAGTTGATGGCCATAGATCTTCTGCACTTCCACCCAATTTGTAGTTTGACAAAGATATTCACACTCTTAACATAGAGGAGACCTCATGGCTCAGGAGAAAGGCTTATGGAAAACTACACTTGGCATATTGTCTCTGCCTGACATGTATACCTTTCCATTTTCCTGAGACTTTATCTATAAATTAATATAATAATGTTTAATTAATAACTTTTTTTTTGGTTTTTGTGGTTGGTAACCGAAAAGTTATAGACACAATATCTGTCAGTTACTATTTCTTCACTCATGGCAGACATCATTGAGGAGAAATCCCTTCCCCCAGAGTCATCACCCCTCCTTTAAATTTGGGCTCCTGTTTTTAAAAGAATATTTTAGTTAAGAACAGGTGTTCTAGTCTGGTTAATACCATCTCTTTCTCATGTTTTTCTGATTCCCTTTCAACACCTGGGACACAGTGTTTGTGGACTCGACATTTGTTCCTTGGGTTTTATCGAAGTGGTTGATACCATTTTGTTCCAAATGTAGCTATTGCTAGTTTGCACTGCCGTAATTTCGATAGCCACTCTCGATCCATCCACAGCACAAGCACCATTGCATCCTGCCAGGCTGTGATCATCAGCTAATTTTCAGCTGCAAGACCATAGTTTTTACTATATTCTGAGAAGTTATAGAAATAACAATTCTATATCACTTTCTAATTCACAAAGTGACTTTAGTCTTTTACTTTCTAATTCCTTTTGTTTCTCTTTCATAAGTCTGCCAGTGCTGTGGCTTTGGCTTCCCTTACATATTTAATCAGAGTAACCAATGTTGAGAAATTTTTTTACAGGGAATTAAAATTGATCTGTTTCAAAACATTTATTTATTCCAAATGGCATTTAAAGCAGTTGAATTGTTTTTGGTCCTGATGTTTCAGAAACTAGGTTAGAACTTTTGGGGGTAAAAATACACACAAAGTTGAAG
Organism: Lophiomys imhausi; assembly: GCA_907164525.1. Lineage (NCBI taxonomy): Eukaryota > Metazoa > Chordata > Mammalia > Rodentia > Muridae > Lophiomys > Lophiomys imhausi. Next base: position 7,698,229 of record CAJQZJ010001694.1, on the reverse strand, counting down.
CCCAGGAGTAGTTTCTTCGTGAAGAGCTTGTGAAACAGAAAGGAACAGAGAGTTCACAAAATGTGGAAAAATTACACAAAAATTTCGCTGAATCTGAAGTCACCAACATAAGGCTCCTCAATTCAGGGGCTAAATTAGATTTCATGTGGCAGAGCCCTTGTGTTTTTGTTCAGTGTTAGAGCCATCATGTAAGAGCCATTCTGTGGGGCCTTGGGATTAATGAAGGCAGTGTACACTCACATCAATGGCAAGGAATGATGTAAGAGGGCTAAGTGGCCTACTCCAGTATGCCTGTGCTTTGCACAGATTCAAGAAAGGCCTGGTGATTAATGATTGTTTAAGAGATAAGCATGTGATACGATGTTTTCTAATCTATAAAGAGTGGTAATTTCTTCTATAGTTACATAAATGTAGAAGCTCTATTATTGCAAATCCAGTAGCTAGAGATGGCTATTTTGGCTTAGCTGAAATATTTTCCAATAACAAAACAAATGAACTAACAGGCAAGGAAAAGAAAAAAAAAAAGAGTTCATTAGAGAAACACAAAACCCTAAACCCAGTCATCAAACATTGCCTGAAATCCACTTATTTAAATATGAGTGGAGTAAATCAATGTGAGGTATAATTTGTAGAGGGATTTTTGTTGATTGGTTGTTGACATTTTAAGAACAGAAACAAAATCCTAATCCATAAGCACAGATGCCAATAAAATGAATAAATTAATAAAATTCTGTGAGGATTCTTCCACTGAGGCCAGTAGGACATTGTGGTTATGAACTAATACTTTCTGCTTAGCCCTTAACCATGTCCCTAGGAATGCTTGTGGAAAGACTTAGAATACATGTTGCAAAGCTGATAGTAACAGACATTTTCACCAGCTCAGAGCACTGCTGAAGTTTCCAGGCTCTCTGGGTTCCACGTGAGTCACACTTCCTGTTCAGTGCACAGACAGAGCCTCTGTTTGCGGCTTCGTTATTTGGTAACAGAATGGAAGCAGAATGATTCTGTGTCAGTGAGCTGGAAGCAATCAGCATTTACTGGGCTTACACACATGAGAAATGCAAATAGGTTTCATTTGCAAGGATACGGGCTAGTGGCTTGACTGAAACACTCGTACTTTTAGGAAGAAGGAAGTTAAACCACAGGCTTAATCCTTGACTAAATCTTGAGGTATTCTGTACCACAAATTAGAAAATTGAAACCAAAATGTGTTCTGCCCTTCCAAAACCAAGGAACTCAGCTCTTACTTCAGAGTCCATCAAACCCATTAATCTGGATCATTTCTTTTGGTTCATACCCACTAGTTTACTTTAATGGTCTGCCCCAAGCTTTGTTAGGGCAGAGCCATCAAACCATGTGTGCCAGATATGAGAACAGAGACTGGATGGCACTAAGACTTAAAGAGTCAACAAGGAGTTTCCAATGACAAGAATGATCAGTGCTTCATACCACCAAGTTGTATTCCTGCAAGCATTCCTAATTGACCAAGTGCCAACTGGAAAACAAAAAGTATCCACATTGAACATGTACAGACTTTTTCTCTGATAATTATTGTCTAAATAATACCGTATAAAAGCGATGTATATAGCACCACCATTGTGTTAGATTTTCTAAATAACCTAGAGGTGACTTAAAGTAAGTAGGGGAACACGTAGGTTGTACACAATATTACATTATTGTATACAAGGGACCTCAGAATCAATGGGTTTAGATATCCACTGGGGTCATGGAATCAATCACTCCTTAAAAAAATAATGACATTTTAATTGCTGAATATCTCTATGTAACTATAAGATAGCTTTTTATTGTTTGGAAACAGCTATTAATCTGAAAACCTACTATCTTTACTGTTTTAAGAATCACTCATTATAAAGTTCAACATAGTTGTTCTAGAAAGGCAGAACAAAAGTAGAAGAGAGGATCCATCAGTGTCATTGCACACATATGGTTCTCTGCCAATTGTAGATGTTACCAATAATACCTAAACTTAAGAGAGCAAGAGAAGGGCTGGGCTGTAGCTAAGTTGTAGAGTACCATCTGGGTGTGAGATCCCGGATCTCAAATACCACTAAGTATATATATTACACAGCAGGAATGAAAGTAGGAGAGGTAGTTGTGCGCTAAACTTAGTTTACATGAGTGTTCTATTTTACTCTACCTATTACCAAGATAAAATGGCTTAAGAAAACTACAACTATTTTTCAACTTTTCCTCATATGAGGAAAATAGTCCAGAGAAAGGAGGTTGCATATGATTTAAGAAATAATTGATTAATTATAATAATTGAAAATGAATAGGTGGAGAAGAATTCAACTAATTATGAGAATCTATAAGAGTGATCTCACAAAATCTGACTTATTTAATCCTCACAATAAAGACAATAATGTTCTTACTGACTCAGAATTTCAGTCAATGAAATGTGTCCATCTGTTTCTAAGGTTTTCTAATGAACATTTAAATCAGGTAGTATTGATATTTTCACTAATTCAGTCAATAGTGAGTGCTAATGCCTTCCTGAAATATATAGACTATTGAACTATAAAAGGAATGGAATGACTTGTGTGTCTCTGAAGCTCTTCATCTAGCAGAAGAAATACATGATACTGGGTGACTCTGCAATAGCTGGGATTCAAATTGTGTCAACTAGCTGTTAGAAGTGAAATTTGATTTTATCTTATTTTAAACTAATAAGTTAGTCTGTTCCTGCTTCATTGATGATAGCAGAAGACAGGAAACTCCTGGTTAGGAGACAAAGGACTTCATTAATTGTGCCTGGCACAGCAGGCAGCATGAGCATCAACATGTCTGTGTCACTTTTTCTTTCAGCCTCCTCCCAGACTCATGGTGTGACATGGAGTGCCAAGACAGATGCCCGAAGCTCTGTGCTACATTGGAGAAATATTGAACATGAATGAGAATGCTCCCTGGTGCTTGGTGTAAAGGACAGCATTTCTTCATCTTCTAAAGCTGGTGTCTGGAAACCCAGAAGTAAGAAAGAATGCCTTATAGGACCTTGCAACCTTGGAGGGTAAGTGTGACACACAAGTCACTCAGAGTCCTATGAAGGATATTCTTTCAGGGTCAGTCACAATCTCACATTCAGAGAAGATGAGCCATCTGTGGGCTATAGTGGGAAGACCAGTCTATCTCTCTTCAAATTTCCAACCATCTCCTTTAAAAACATCTAGACCTTTCTATATATTTACACGTGGATTGCTTTCTGGAGCCAGAGAAGTTTCTAGCTTACAAGTATGATATCTCAGGTTCTGGGTTGTGCAATGAGGTACTACAAGGCACAATGCAAGGCACACTGTATCCATTGGGTAAATCAGGACAACCAGGCATCTTTTGCTGTTCTCAAGGTCAATGCATGCTAGGGTCTGTGGAAGGAGAGCTCAGCCTAAGTCTCAGTTGTTCTCAGGGTTAGAACACTCTGAGTGTGTTATTCAGCAGCCTATATGATAGCAACCTGTTTATTTGAGAAAGTTTACAATAAACGTAAGAGTAAGATGGCAAACCTGGAAACTACAAAGTATAGACACAACACAACACATTACTTGTACAGAACTTTCTTATTATTAAATTATTATTAAAGTTCAGTCTACTTATCAGAAGTCAGTTAAAAAAAACTAAAATCTAAAGAGTTTCAATACAGTAAATAAAAATCTTACGCAATCATTAGGAGAGTCAATGAATTAAGTCATGAAAATGGCTACCAACCATCCCATCCTATGCCACCAAAGGGGAACTTTGCAAAATCTCCCCAGTATAGTGACACAATTTCCAAGAATATCTCTAATGTTCTAAGTCCATTATCTCAGCTGCTAATCAATCAATTCATATTTCTAGTTTAAGGGTGCGAAATCAAATACTCTGCTGATAGTACTAGAGCCACTGGTAGATAATTTGATATAATAAAGTCAAGAGAGGGTGACTCTCATGATATGAATACCGCTATTATACTCCTGCAACACGAGGAGATGGCCATGAACAAACCAGGGAAGAGGATTCTCACCCAAGCCTGAACATGGTGAATGCTCACCTGCAATTTTTTATTTATAAAACTGAGAGAAAGGAGCGTAAATTATGTAGGAATCCCAGATTACAGCATTTTGTAAAGAAAGTCTGAAGTGGAAAGACAACAATGCAACACACGTTTGTCTAGTTGAAAGCCTAGCTTCCTTCATCTGAGAGAAGTAACGGGAATCTCCTTCACATTGCAAGTCCCTTACACATGGACATCCCCTGCTCAAGTTCAGGCCACATCAGCCAGAACAAGAGGACCACTGCTCATGGAACACTCTCACTCACTAGGTTTGGCCCTCACAGACCAATTCAGCACCATCCCTCTTCCTATTCCTGACACCTATTCTATGTCTAGCCTCCAACCCAGATGGACATCTCTTGCTGAAGTCTAGGCCACACCAGCCAAAACAACAAGTAGACTCCCTGCATGTGACCCTCTCCTACCCTCTCAGCATCCCTCCTATTTCTCCCCAATCTTCACTCTCCTACTTATCACTATGTCCCAGCTCCCAGCTCTGGTAGACACTCCTTGCACCACAAGAGGTCATGCTGTCCACCAGAACTTCAGCCCCCAACTTGGGGAGAGAAGCCTTGCTCAACCACAGATACACAGCAGAAACTAATCAAACTTAGGACTGAAATCAATAAAATAGAAGCAAAGAGAACAGTACCAAAAATAAACAAATAAAACATCCCCGGGCCAGGCAATTTTAGTGCTGAGTTCTACCAGACTTTCAAAGAGTTAACGCCAATAATCCCCAAATTATTTCACAAAACAGAAACAGAAGGAATACTGTCATATTCATTTTATGAGGCCACAGCAACCCTGATACCTAAACCACAAAAAGATTTAACAGAGAAAGAGATTTACAGAACAATTTTCTTCATGAATATAGATGCAAGTATACTCAATAAAATACTTGAAAACTGAATCCAAGAACACATCAAAAAGATATCCACCATGACCAATGAGGTTTCACCCAAGAGTTGTAGGGATAGTTCAAAATACAAAATCTGTCGATGTAATCCACCATATAAAGAAACTGAAAAAAAAAAAACACATGACCACCTCATTAAATGCTAAAGTGTCCATTGATAAAATTGAACACTCCTTCATGATTAAAGTCTTGGAAAGATTAGCGATACAAAGCACATACCTAAACACAATGAAGGCAATTTACAACAAGCTTATAGTCAACATCAAACTAAGTGGAGAGAAACTCAAAGCAATTGCAGTAAAACCAGGAGCAAAACAAGGTTGCCTGCTCTCTCCATATCTATTCAATATAATATAATATTGTTAGGGCAATAAGACTACTCAAGGAGATCAACAGGACACAAATTGAATGGGAAGAAGTCAAAGTATCACTATTTGTAGACGACATGATACTATACATAAGTGACTGCAAAAATTCTACCAAGGTACTCCTGTAGCTGATAAACAACTTTAGTGAAGTGGCTGAATATAAGATTAACTCAAAAACAAACAAACAAACAAAAACAAAACCACTAGTCTGCTTATATACAAATGACAAATGGACTGAAAGAGAAATAGCATCCTTCATAATAGTGACTGGTTTGCATTACAAAATATTGTTGTGTAATGCAAACCAGGCAAGTAAAGACGTGTATTAGAAAAACTTCATCCTTTGAAAAAAAAATTAAAGAAGATATCAGGAGATGAAAGATCTCTCATTGATTGGCAGGATTAACATAGTAAAAACAGCCATCTTAACAAAAACAATCTACAAGTTCAATGCAGTCCCAATCAGAATTTCAACATAATTCTTTATGGACCTTGAAAAGACAATTTTCAACTTCATATGAAAAAAAAAAAAAAACAGGATAGGTAAAACAATCATCAGCAATAAAATAACTGCTGGAGGTATCACCCTCCCTGATTTTAAGTTGTACTACTATATGACACAAATTGGACAGAAAGAAGTCAAACTATCATTATTTGTAGATGACATGATAGTTTTTTTTATTGTTATACTAATAAAAACCTCATGGTATTGGAACAAAGGCAGACATGTTAATTAATGGAAATGAATCAGGACCTAGGCATAAATCTACACCCTATGGATACCTGATTTTTTTATAAAGAAGGCAGAAAATACACAATGAAAAAAAAGAAAGCATCCTCAACAAATGGTGCTTGTCTAAATGGATGTAGAAGAATTATCATGTCTATCACTTGCATAAAACTCAAGTCCAAGTCAATCAAGGACCTCAACATAAAAACAGATACACTGAATCTAATAAAAGAAAAAATGGGAATAGCCTTGAATGCATTGGCACAATAGACAACTTCCTGAACAGAACTCCAATAGCTCAGGCACTAAGATCAACAATTAATAAATGGGACCTCATGAAACTTAAAAATATCTGTAAGATAAAGGACATTGTCAATAAAACAATATGACAGACTACGGGGGATGGGAAAAGATTTTCATCAACTCTACATCTGACAGAGGGCTAATTTCCAAAATATATGAAGAACTCAAGAAATTAGACATCAACAAACAGAATGACCCCATTAAACAAATGGCACAGATCTAAACAGAGATTTCTCAATAGAGAAATTGCAAATGGCTAAAAAAAAATTTTTGAAAATGTTTAACATCCTTAGTCATCAGGAAAATGTAATTCAAAACTACTTTCAGATTTTATCTTACACCTGTCAGAATGGCTAAGATCAATAAAACAAGTGATAATTCATGCTGGTGTCAGCTGGGTGTGGTGGTGCATGCCTTTAATCCCAGAACTTGGGAGGCAGAGGCAGGTGAATCTTTGTTAGTTCGAGGACAGCCTGGTCTACAAAGTGAGTCCAGGACAGTCAAGGATACACAGAGAAACCCTGTCTCGAACCCCCCCCAAAAAAAAAAAAATTCATGCTGGTGTGAATGTGGAGCAAGGGGAACAATCCTGATTGCTTGTAGGAGTTCAAACTTGTACAGCCACTATGGAAAGAAATCACTATGACACTTCCTGAGAAAACTGAGAATCAATCTACCTCAAGACCCAGCTATACCATTTTTGGGCATAAACCCAAAAAACACTAGACCTTGGTCCTACAAGACCACTTGCTCAACTATGTTCACAGCAGCTTTTTTCATAATAGGCAGAAACTTGAAACAACCTAGATGTCCTTAGACTGAAGAATGTGTAAATAAAATTGGGTATAATTATACAATGGAGTCTTACTCAACTGTCAAAAAAAATACCATCATGAAATATGCAGACAAATGGGTGTAACTAGAAAAAAATTATATGGATTGAGGTAACCCAGACCCAGAAAGACAAATATGGCATATACTTACTTATAGGTGGATATTAGTTGTTAAGTAAAGGATAGTCATGCTATAATCCACAGACCCACAGAGACTAAGCAAGAAGGAGGACTATGAGGGGGACTCATAGTTATCCCTGGGAAGGGGATAGAATAGATTTTGTTGGTGGAATTGGGCCAGGTAGGGATGAGAACAGGGAATATCAGGCATTGACCAATGGAGAATGAGAGAACAGGGAGGGAAGACTGGAATTTGGGGGGGGGGGGCACTGTTTGGCAGCAAGGTGGATACCTAATGCATTGTAAACTCACTGGACTCTATGAGGGTAACCCTAGAGAAGATGCCTAGTAATGGGAGATATGGAGACTAAACTGGCCATATTCTGTAACCAACCCAGTTAGAACTGGGAAATCAACCCAGCCACAAAACCTTTGACCTACAATTTTCCCAGCATGCAAGATGTACTGGGATAATGTAGAACTTGCAGAACTTGTGGATATGGCCAACCAATGACCAGCCTAATTTTAGGCCCACACCAAAAGAGGGAGCCCATTCCAAACCCTGCCTGGATGGCCAGGAAAGGTATACTGAATATCCCAGAGACCTAGGATAGAACCAAACACTACTGGAGAAAAATAAAAGGCAATAAAATGACTCCTAATGATATTCTGCTATGCTCATAGGTTGGTGTCTAGACTAATCATCTTCAAAGAAGCTTCATCCAGCAACTGATGGGAGCAGATACAGAGACACACAGCCAAACATGATGTGGAATCCTGCAGAAAAGGGAAGGAAGGGCTATAGGAGCCAGAGGGGTTGTGGATAGCTGGAGAACACAGTCCACAAAATCAACTAAACAGGGTTCATAGGGACTTGCAGTGACTGCAGCAGCAATCACAGTGCTTGCATGGGTTCTCTGCCTATATGTAACAGCAGTGTAGCTTTCTATTCTACTGGGACTCCTAACAGTGAGAGTGAGGGTCTATCTGACTCTTTTACCTTCTCTTGAGACCCTTTTCATCCTACTGGGTTGCCTTGTTCAGCTTTGAAAAGTGTTTGAGCCTATTCTTATTGCAGTTTGTTATGCTGTGTTCAGTTGATATTCCTGGGATACCTGCACTTTTCCAAAAGGAAATGGAAGAATGAATATGAGGGATAGAGGAGGTTAAGAAGGAAACTGGGTGGAGTAGGAGGGAGGAAAAATTGGTGTTGGAATGTATTATATGAGAGAAGAATAAACAAAATATTCTGCAAATCCAAATGCTTTTGTAGCTATTTATAATATTTAATAATGAGTCCTAGTTTTTATAAATAATTTGTTATATAAATTGTGATATATATAGAACTGATAATTTTACGAAGTATAAAATAAATAAATATTTAAACATTAAAAAAAACTCACACAAGTATTTCAGGTTGATAACTATGGTTTATGTCTTTGCAGAGAAAAAAATAGCAACATATGTGCATTTCTAACATTTTCCTGGTAATAAAGAAACAAATAAGGAGGCTCTATTACTAGCAGATAATCCAGTCAAGCAGTATCACTAAATATGTAAGCAGATCACAGTACAACATGTGAATGTCATGAGCCCAATACCATGGGACTGATAGTTATGCAGTGGATTCATTGACTTTGTACCAACCTCTTAACTAAGGAAATCTATGGTGTTCCAGATCAGTGAATGCAGTTCAATAGAGACTGATCCCAGAACACTGGCAAAGCAAGTGATCTTGACAGAACTATGGAGTTGCAAGAATCTTCCAGACAACTACTAAAAATATTAAAATAAAAAAAATAGAAGAAAAAAAATTGAAGTTTGCAGTTTTGGCTCTGTTGCTAGCAGATGGTAGTAAGCACCCAAAACACCCGTTCTAAGAAAAAAAATGCAATGAGATTTTATGATAGGTCCACTTAATTATATCTATCCAAATGAGTAAATTGAAATGGAAAGGACCTTCCTGGGAATGATTAGAGAGGTGACTAGAAACATGGCTTGTCTAGTGAGTTTGAAGAATCCATTCCAGTGTAGGTTAAGGAAGAATGAGATCATCAGGCACACAGGCCTGCAGTGAAGGCTATCTACTTAGGATCAGTCTTCAAAACAAGCATGGAGAGAGGAGAGAAAAAACTTCCATAACAAGTAGGTTGTCCTCTAACCTTTTACAAATGTTGTTTTTATGTCCTCAGATGAGAGAATGAGATGAGAGCTGTTCCCAAACCTTTCTAGCTCTTTCTGAACTCTTACTAGCAGGTTCAACTTAGCTGTTCTGGCCTAAACTCTACAAGCTGATTAATTCAAACTGGCTTCTCTTGACTGTAACCGAACTTTTAAGTTATTATTTAACACTTATTTATTTCTAA
>CAJQZJ010001694.1:7663410-7688535 GCA_907164525.1 Lophiomys imhausi | reverse complement strand
CTAGGTATTCACTAAATCTAACTTATATTAATCTATCAGCCCCTTCACTTGACTTCTCACAAAATTGTTCTACTTGGCCTCAAATTACTTCTGATAATATGTTTTAATCTTCTGGCTGTTTCTCATTCTATGGCTTGTTCTGTCTTCATCTGTGTCTAGCTTGTTCTATCTGCAACCTGTCTCTATAAAACTTTCCTGGTACTCAAATCTTGGTAAAAGCTCTCCTTTCTCTCCCTGCTCTGATCTTAAGTAGCCTCTCATTCCTGTCCTGTTCTCATGAGATTTGTGCATATCCTATTTCTGAATCATCTGTCAAACCTTTTTCTGATTTATCACTGTCTGTCCTTCAATCAGACATCATTTTCAAACATGGCTGCTTCCTTCAATAAACTAACCTTACCTTCTGGGTCTATGTGATCTGGCTGGCTGGAATGCAGACATACGCTGGATTGCAGTATGATCTGGGTTGGAATACAGATACACCCTTAGTACACACTTTTAATCCCAAACAATGAAGGCAAGATGAAGTTTCTCTCTCTTATGCATGTGCATACACACAAACACATAAATATGAAATAAAAGCTTTGTTTTTAAATTGAAGTATTGGTTAAGGAAAATAAGGTTTCATCTGTAGGCAAATGGAAAACAAAAGAGTGGCACACAAAAAGCAGTGTGTAAAATGAATGAAAAGGGAAAAGTACTGGAGGCAGGGAAATGTACTGAAAATAAGGCCATTGTATTCTTTAAAATGCGTGGTGGCCCATGTTTGACTGCATGATGCCAAAAAAAGCAATGAAAAGGAACTCTTAGTCCATATCATGAATCAACAGAATTCACAATGTCCTTCCTCTGCTCTTAGAGGGTTGAATTTGTGGAAGGTTTCCTGGTGCTTCCTATACCTACCTCACTGAACTCACATTTATGTCCTCTTGATTTGATCTTGGTTTCATTTCCTAACAAGACTTTCTTTAAAGGCGAGATAGGAAAAGTATCAGCATTTGGCATTTCTTCATTTTCACTGTTACCCTTGATCATATCTAAATAACAGTGGCAATTCTTTTACATTTCTCTAAAATTTTCCTCACTGTTTTGATAGTTTACTCATTCTTTATTGTTACTTTAATGTAGTAAGAAACATTAACACAATCTACTCAGCTAACAGATATTTACATGTGCAATATAGTATCATTTTCTATCTGCACAATATTGTACAGCTGACCTTTAAAGCTGATTCATCTTGGATAACGCAGTGTTATATCTGTTGATGGGCAACTCTTCATTTTCTCATCCTACAACTCCTGGCAACCACCACACGCTCTTTCACTTAATGCTGGGCTACTGTAGATAACCTCACGTAAATGCAATTATGCAGTATCTGCCCTGTGGTCGGCTTGTTTCACTGAACATTATGTACTCACAAATCATCATCGTTGTATATTTCAAGATTTGATTTTCTTCAAAGCTGAGCAATATTCTCCAGCATATGTATGGCACTTATTTGCACTCATTCACTGTCTGCAGACACTGTCATTGTTGGTGTGTGGTGACTATTGATGTTAAGAATGAGCATGGGTTCTTTGTAAATTTTGGATATTAGCCCTCTGTCAGATGTGAGGTTGATGAAGATTTTCTCCCAGTCTGTAGGCTGCCGTTTTGTTCGAATGACAGTGTCCTTTGCCTTACAGAAGCTTTTCAGTTTCATGAGGTCCCATTTATTGATTGTTGATCTCAGGGCCTGAGCTGTTGGTGTTCTGTTCAGGAAGTTGTTGCCTGTGCCAATGAGTTTGAGGGTTTTTCCCACTTTTTCTTCTAGTAGATTTAGTGTGACCGGCCTTCTGTTAAGGTCTTTGATCCACTTGGACTTAAGTTTTGTACAAGGTGGTAAGTATGCATCTAATTTCATTCTTTTACAAATGGACATCCAGTTGGACCAGTACCATTTGTTGAACATGCTGTCCTTCTTCCATTGTGCGGTTTTGGCTTCTTTGTCAAAAATTAGGTGGCCATAGGTGTGTGGGTCCATTTCTGGGTCTCCAATTCGATTCCATTGATCTACTGGTCTGTTTCTCTACCAATTCCATGCTGTTTTTGCTACTATTGCTCTGTAGTACAGCTTGAAATCTGGGATGGTGATACCTCCAGATTTTTTTTATTGTACAAGATTGTTTAGCCATTCTGGGTTTTTTGTTGTTCCATATGAAATTGAGAATAGCTTTTTCCAGGTCTATAAAGAATTGTGTTGGTATTTTGATAGGAATTGCATTGAATCTATATATTGCTTTTGGAGATCTCAAGAAATTAAATGCCAAGAAACCAAATAATCCAATTAAAAAATGGGGGAAAGAGCTAAGCAAAAAACTCGCAAAGGAGGAATTCCTAAAAGCCAAGAGACACTTGAAGAAATGTTCAACGTCTTTAATCATCAGAAAAATGCAACTCAAGACAACTCTAAGATTCCATCTCACACCTGTCAGAATGGCTAAGATCAAAAGCTCAAATGACAGCACGTGCTGGTGAGGGTGTGGAGACAGGGGAACCCTCCTCCATTACTGGTGTGGGAGTACAGGCTTGTGCAACCACTATGGAGGTCAGTCTGGTGATCTCTTAGAAAACTTGGAATAGCTTTGGCTCAGAACCCAGCCATATCACTTCTGGGTATACATCCAAATGACTCTACACCGAATCACAAGGAAGTTTCCTCATCTATTTTCATAGCAGCTTTATTTGTAATAGATAGAAAATGGAAACAACCCAGATGTTCCTCAACCAAAGAATGGATTAAAAAACTGTGGTACATCTACACAATGGAATACTACTCAGCTATCAGAAACAAGAAAATCATGCAATTTTCAGCCAAATGGATGGAACTAGAGAAGCTTATTCTGAGTGAGCTAACCCAGACCCAGAAGGATGCACATGGCATCTATTCACTTATAGTCAGATTTTAGCTACATAGTACAGGATATCTAAACTACAACCAAAGGGAACATGGACATAGACTTTTGTTTTGTTTGTTTGTGTGTATGGTTTTTTTTGTTTGTTTCTTTTGTTAGTTTTCTCTCCCTGCCAATGAGACCCATTTCACTGGTGGTACTGCCTTGTAGGCCCCCAGTTTATGAGGAGGCTTTTGGCCTTCATATGACTTCTGAAGCAGGGTGGGGGACTGTTATGTAGGGACACTCCACTCCAGAGGAGTGGGATGGAAGGGTTAGGGGGTAGAGAGTGGGAGGGAGGGGCTGGGAAGAGGGGAAGGAAGATAATGTGATGGAGATGTAACCTGAAGCAACAATTAAATAAATTAAAAAAAAGAATGAACATAGGTATGGTAATACTTGTATAAAATCTCAATTATACCTCTTGAAACAGAAAAGAGACAGCTGACCTATATGGTACTTTGGTTTTTTAATTTTAAAAATTATTATATGTTTAGTCATATATATATACATATATATTCATGTATGAGAAAGGGCATATGACTGTGTTGGTGTGTGTGTGTGTGTGTTTGTGTGTATCCATGTGTGGGGATGTATATGCATAGAGTCTACAAGAGGTTATCAGATCCCCTGTAGCTGGAGTTGCAGGCTGTTATACAGAGATACTGGAAGTGGGTGCTGTCTATTTGTTGGTGAACAACTAACATGATTCCAGTTATTTGTTAGAGTGAATAAAGTAACAATAAGCATTGGGTTGTTGAAAATATTTGTATGGTGGGATACGTATTCATCTGGGTATATATCCAGGAGTAAAATAGCTAGATCATAAGGTGGTTCTATTTTTAATTTTTTGAGAAATAGCCACAGTGATTTCTACAATAACTGTATTAATTTGAACCCACACCAACAGTAAGAAAAGGTTTTTTTTTTTTTTTTTTCTCTTCACATTGTCTCCAATACTTGTTGTCAGATTTGGTGATGAAAGCTATTCTGACTATCAGCAAAAGAAACACTCAGTAAATCAAAGAGACAACCCTAAAATCTTTACCAGCTACACTTAAGGGGCTAATTTACAAGGAATTTTGTAGAGATCAGGATCCAGGGAAAGAGGGATGAGTGGCTACAGAGCCCACACAGAATCCAGGGAATCAGGCTCCAAAGACCAGACTCAAGGTGCAGATCTAACTTTATTATTTAGTGGCTGAGCCTTTATACAATTGAAAGGCCAATCAGATTATCCCATGCTAGCCTCAGGCACCAATAGCAATCAGTCAGATATGATGTATGTACAGGAAATGTAGGGGCTGATGTTACCTCAGGAGACTTCTGTAAGGAAGTTTCCTCATCTACATTCATAGCAGCCTTATTTGTAATAGCTAGAAACTGGAAACAACCCAGATGTCCCTCAACCGAAGAATGGATTAAAAAACTATGGTACATCTACATAATGGAATACTACTCAGTTATCAGAAACAATGAAATTATGCAAATTGCAGCCAAATGGATGGAATTAGAGAAACTCATCCTGAGTGAGCTAACCCAGACTCAGAAGGATTCACATGGCATCTACTCACTTAGAGTCAGATTTTAGCTACATAATACATGATATCTATACTACAACCAACTCACCAACAGGAACATGGACACTTTTTTTCCTGTCATTGAGACACTTTGCCCTAGTGGTGCTGCCTTGTAGGCTCCCAGTGTATGAGGAGGCTCTTGGCCCTCATATGACTGCTGAACTGGGGTGGGGACTGTTATGTAGGGACACTCCACTCCAGAGGAGTGTGAAGGAAGGGATGGGGGTAGAGAGTGGGAGGGTGGGACTGGGAGGGGTGGAAAGAGGACACTATGATGGAGATGTAACCTGAAGCAATAAATTAATTAATTTAAAAAAAAAAAAGAAGTGGGAAGCAGTCACTGCCTTAACCTCTGATCAGTTTGGAGGCGTCACTAGTGTCCTACAAGTCCCTAGTAGATCAACACTATGTGCAGTGGGTCAGGGTCTGAGGAGCTATAGGAGCTGGTGACACCTATTTCTTCATTCCATTTGGATCTCCATAAGGCATATTGTGACATTCCCCACAGAATTTCAGAAATTAAATAGCAAGGAGGCAAAACTGTCATTCTGAAATGGGCAAATGAAGTGCATAGGCAATTTTCAAAAAAAAAAGAAAGAAAAGCAAACAACCAATAATTCTTTTAAAATATATTCAGTATTCCTTTCCATCAGGGAGATGTGAATTATAATTACTCTAAGATAGCCACTTTACACCACTCAGAATGGGTATTTTCTCTTTTTGATAGGTTGCGTTTCTCCTCTACTGATGGTACAGAAGGTTTTAGTCTTTAAGTAGTCCCACTTGATTATCTTTAAATTAGTCTGGTATAATTCTGGTGTCTTATAGGTCTAAGCCTATTTCACATTTGGCTTCCTGGGTCAGATACTGTGTTAGAAACTAAATATTGAAGTGGAAATCTTCCTCCTGGGACTCACATTCTTTAAGCTAGCACACAGGTTTGTAGATATTCTAAGAAGTAACATTAAGAAGTATATTGCTGGACAAGCAGAGAATTTCCAGCTCTGGATCAAAAATGGGCAATTTGGAGAAGCTTGGTAGGGAAGTGAGTCTTAAATTCTGCCTTAAAGGAAGAGTAAGGTTCTTCAGAGAAGCAACATTGGAGAACAATAAGTCCAAGCAGTTGCAAAGGTGAAGAGAAAGGGGAAAGTGTGGCTTTACAGATTCTCACATCTGGGACTTCACACACCTCTTACACCCACTCCTCAAATTATTATAGGTAGACTTACCCTCTTCTCATTAAATATAATGACAAATGCAAGTCTTTGAGTACACTGGCATTTCTATGGCTTTTTGAAAGCACCTCACTCAAAAATAAGAATGTGCGTGTTCTTATATTTGAAGCACCTGGAAGCCAGTATTATTTGGCTTAACATACTGAAGAGAAGATGGCCAGGATGTTTCATTCCCATATTGGAAAAAGACAGAGTTCAATGGAGATACATAATGATTGTAGGTTATCACAATAGAAAGCAATTTTTACTCTTTTATATCTAGCAACTTATGGCTGATGGCCTAAACTATTGCTTGAGCTTCATTTTCAATCTTTCATAAGCCATTTTCTATAGTGCTTCACATGGCTATCATTTTAACTTTGAGTCTTTAAATCCAAAAGGGACAGATGTAATGATGTTTATCTATAATCCCAGTATCTGAGAAGGGGAGGCAGGAACAAACATGAGCTCAAGGCCATTCTCAGCCACTGTGACTTCAAGGATGGCCTGGGCAATATGACAGAATGTGTCCAAAAGAAATTCAAATATTATTTTTTTCATTAATTGTATTTACTTAACTACCTGGAAATACCTCATGCTAGGTCACTATCCCCAAATCCTCAAATATTAACCCTGTTAATAATGATTTGTCTATACTCAGCTTTTCTTGTGTAATATCCATTCTTTCTTACACATCTCTCTTTAAAATTGGATGTTATCAGACATATGCTATAATAACTGTAGGGTTTTTTTTTACCTTTATTATCTTTCCTTAGTTTTTTATTTCTTCAAGTCACATCTCAGTCACAATCCTTTCCCTACTCCCCCCTCCTGTTCCACCCTTCCACTCTCTTCCCCCCAACAGCCCCTTTCAGTCCAGCAAATGGTTCCTTCTCTTATAACAGTAAATACTATACAAAACAACAGAAATAAATATGCCACAATTATGAGAGTTAAATGGCTTATCATATATTCCCAATGTCCAGTCCATAAGCATTTGGCCCCTGACTTTGACATTCTACTATCTAACCATCTCCATGAGTTTAAAGTTCTATATCTGACTCAGCTTTCATACTAACTTGCATCACAATTTTAAAAACATCTTCTTAGATCCAGAACACCCTCTTGATTCCTAAACAACTCAAAATTTAACCATGAGACTCTAGCTATCTATTCTTCAAACACCTCAGAGAGCTGAGAGGGATAAATATATGTAGGGGTTAGATAAATTAGATTTAGAAAATATATAGGAGTTTCTGATACTGTCTCTTAATTCGGGGCATGCAGAGCATTATCAGCATGAAGTCAGCAAAAACAGGAAAGACTCGGTAGACTGAAAAACAAGTGTGAAGTCAGGAAAACAGGAAAGACTTAATGGACTTGAAGAAACAAAGTATCTGGCCTGACATTGTTTTCAGCTGCTAAGTGGGCGGAGCCCAAATTAAGCTGAAACAGAGTTCCTCCTATTTAAGGACAGTGCATGGAGCCCAGATAAAGAAGAAGAGGCCCCTGATGCTAGAGAGCTCCAAGAGTCCTGCTGAAAAAAGGGCTGGCCATCATTTGATGGCCAGATTTCTCTGAAGCAGAAAGAAGCTGGTGAGCAAAGAAAGCCTGAGCAAGACACCAAAAGGCCAAGGACCGGACCCTGTGGCTCAGCTTTTGCCTGGAGGGGTTTGATCTGTCCGATCAGTGTGCCTGGCTTTAAGGACTGAGGCAGAGCAGCTGAGTTCCTGATTCAAAAGAAGTAAGTTGGCCTGCAGACAGCTGGGGTCTCCCAAAGAGAAGAAAGCATGAAGCCTTATTTAAGGTGAGACTGCAATAACCAACTTACCCTGATGAACCTGCATCTGAGAGATCCAGAAAAAGGA
Source organism: Lophiomys imhausi (assembly GCA_907164525.1). Classification (NCBI taxonomy): domain Eukaryota; kingdom Metazoa; phylum Chordata; class Mammalia; order Rodentia; family Muridae; genus Lophiomys; species Lophiomys imhausi. Next base: position 7,680,940 of record CAJQZJ010001694.1, on the reverse strand, counting down.
CTGCTAAGTGCGTTAAAGAATCTACAACAAAGACTGTATTCCTGACGACTGAGGACCTGCCCCAGAGACTGTATCATTCTAAAAGGTTATGAAAGTAGTTGTTATAATTATCAATAGGTTTAGTGGATAGGTTAAAGGGGTTGTAAGAATTTATAGGATTAATAGTTAAGAAATTGTTGGTGTTTGTTATAAGTGAATTTAGTAATAAATAAATAAGTGTTAAATAATAATTTAAAAGATCGGTTACAGGTTACAAATATATATGATTATGTAGGAAGTGCAGGGCCTGCATCTTCCAAAACTAAGAAATGACATATCAGTGGCTGCCTGGACAGTTCCCATTTTCTTTCCATACATTACAGCATCAATCTTCAGACATTTGGCCCCGTTTCTCTGACAGACATTGATTGTAGAGCAGGGGTTATGAAGAACTTACCTACCCTGTCTTAGCAGAGCTAGGCTGTCGACTTACCTGCTACCAAGTTTTGTCCTTTTTGGACAACAGTCTGTCTACAGTTGAAGCAAGGGGTTTTTCATGGCAAGAGATAGGTTGCCACTAATTCAACAATCTCACACTGGAAATTCTTTGATGCTCATCTTCTACTTGGAGTAGAATAAGGGGGTGCTGTCAGGAGCTGACATGTCTCGATATCAAAAAAATCTTAATTTAAGAAAACATCTTTGAATGCCATCTTCAAAAACCCCAAGAGATGGCATTCAACTGTAGGATTTTTTTAAAAAATCACTTTAGTCAGAGTCTCACTGTATCACCTAGTTTGGCTCTCAGTGACTTGAATGCAGCCGTACCCTAGTCTCAACCTCAAGAATAGATGGAATTGTAAGGACCTGACACCAGGTTTGGCTAGAAAATTGCTTGCCTTCCTAGTCTGTATTCCATTCTAGATTCTCTATTCAGTGAATAATACTTCTTTTTGTTAGAACTTCTCCACTTATCTAGTCAGTATTCGCTTCTGAGGGCACTATCATAAAGTACCACAACCAAGGTAGTTTTGAACAACAGAAACTTATTGTCTTAATAATTTCAGGGACCAGCCCTGGGATTTTCTGAAGCCTGTTGGGGCATTTTTCCTTGCCCCTTTCTGCCTTCTGGATTGTTTGTCAGCAGTTTTTGTAGTTCCAAAGCTGGCCACTGCACAAAGCTGATCGCTACCTTGCCTCTTGGAGGCAATGTCCCTGAGTGCCTCTGTCCTTATTTTGCTGTAATGGCTGCAGTCACACTGAGTTAGGAGCACACCCTGCTCTTAGCAGTCTGCATCTTAATTAATGATGTCTGCAATGACTTTCTTTCTAAACAAGGTCACGTTAAAATTGTCTTTTGTATGTGGAATACAATCTACCTACAACAGTTACTTACACTGAGAAATAATAGAAGGTGACACTCAAGTTTAGAGTGTGAACTGAAAGGCCCCAAAAGGACTAAAAGGTCAAGGCTTTGTTACATTGGGAACTAAAACCTTGACATGTTATACTTTTGAATTAATCCTCTGTTGTTTTACCTAGAGCAGAATGGTGAGTAGCAATGGTGAGTCTTAATTTTTTAAGGTCAGATAAAATTATAGACCAAAATGCTTGCTCAGCAAGTAACTAACATATAGCCAATCCAGTAAATAACACTACTAAGTAAATAAACTATTTCTAAATGTAAACTGGAATCCTTGTTTTGAATGCTATAAAACTTGATAAACTACGGGGAGAGTGAGGCATGACTCAGGTCTATAGTGTCAAAACTGAGGCTGAGGCAGGGGGATTACCACAAATTAAAGGCCTGTCTGGGCTACATGGTGAATGTTGTGTCTGAGTTATAATGTGAGACTTGTCTCATGGAAAGGCTGAAAAACAGACAAAATAGTCCACAACACTGATGGAGAGAGAGAGAGAGAGAGAGAGAGAGAGAGAGAGAGAGAACCTGTCATTTGTTAAACTCCATAACTTTGTGGCAATGTCTGAAAGAAATATGAAGAGTTGGAATGAAGAACTGAGAAGCCTCTGGGTGGAAAGGCATCCCAAATCCTAAATAGAGAGACAGTGACTAGCCTCTATCCCACAGCACAAGTTTCACTCAGAGGGCAGAAGGGATGCCAAATGCATTTTTCCATAAGGTGATCACAGCCCCGTGTAAGAGTTTCTATCTGAGTTTAGCAGAGGGAGAGGTCTCTTAGACAAAACCAGAGATCAATGCAATTGAAAACACAAGCTGGTAGAGAGTTTTGCTGGGTATAGTAGTCTGGCTGGGCACCTCTGTTCTCTCAGGGCTTGTAGGACATCTGTCCGGGCCCTTCTAGCTTTTAAAGTTTCTGAGGAGAAGTCAGGTGTGATTCTGATGGGTCTGCCATTGTATGTGACTTGGCCTTTTTCTCTTACAGCTTTTAAAATCCTTTCTTTGTTCTTTACATTTGGAGTTTCTATTATTATGTGGTGAGAGGAGTTTCCTTTCTGATCTAATCTGTTTGGTGTTCTGTAAGCCTCTTAGATTTTTACTGGCATCTCTTTCTTTAGGTTTGGGAAGTTTTCTTCTATGATTTTGTTGAGGATATTTCCTGGACCATGGAATCAGGAGTCTTCTCTTTCCTCTATGCCTATAATTCTTAGGTTCTGTCTTTTCATTGAGTCCTTGATTTCTTGGATGTTGTGGGTGAGAGATTTTTTAGCCTTCTCATTTTCTTTGGATGTTGTACTGATTTCTTCCATCGAATCTTCCATGCCTGAGATCCTGTACAATATAAAAACATCTGGAGGTATTACCATCCCAGATTTCAAGCTGTACTACAGAGCAATAGTTGTAAAAACAGCATGGTATTGGTATAGAAACAGACCTGTAGATCAATGGAATCGAACTGAAGATCCAGAAATAGACCCACACACTTATGGCCACCTAATTTTTAACAAAGAAGCAAAAATGGCACAATAGAAGAAGGACAGCATCTTCAACAAATGGTGCTGGTCCAATTGGATGTCCATTTGTAAAAGAATGAAGCTAGACCCATACTTATCACCTTGTACAAAACTTAAGTCCAAGTGGATCAAAGACCTTAACATAAGGCCGGTCACACTAAATCTACTAGAAGATAAAGTGGAAGAAACCCTCGAACTAATTGGCACAGGCAACAACTTCCTGAACAGAACACCAACAGCTCAGGACTTGAGATCAACAATCAATAAATGGGACCTCATGAAACTGAAAAGCTTCTGTAAGGCAAAGGACACTGTCATTCGAACAAAACGGCAGCCTACAGACTGGGAGAAAATCTTCACCAACCCCACATCTGACAGAGGGCTAATATCCAAAATCTACAAAGAACTCAAGAAATTAAATGCCTAGAAACCAAATAATCCAATCAAAAAATGGGGGACAGGGCTAAATAGAGAATTCACAAAGGAGGAATCCCTAATGTCTGAGAGACACTTGAAGAAATGCTCAACATCCTTAATCATCAGAGAAATGCAACTCAAGACAACTCTGAAATTCCATCTCACATCTGTCAGAATGGCTAGGATCAAAAACTCAAATAACAGCACATGCTGGCGAGGGTGTGGAGAAAGGGGTACCCTACTCCATTGCTGGTGGGAGTGCAGGCTTGTGCAACCACTATGGAGGTCAGTCTGGCGATATCTTAGAAAACTTGGAAAAGCTTTGCCTCAGGACCCAGCCATACCACTTCTGAGTATACACCCAAATGCCTCTTCACGGAATCATAAGGAAGTTTCCTCATCCATGTAATAGCTAGAAACTTGAAACAACCCAGATGTCCCTCAACCGAAGAATGGGTTAAAATACTGTGGTACATCTACACAATGGAATATTATTCAGCTATCAGAAACAATGAAATTATGCAATTTGCAGCCAAATGGATGGAACTAGAAAAGCTCATCCTGAGTGAACTAACCCAGACTCAGAAGGACACATATGGCATCTATTCACTTATAGTAGGATTTTAGCTATATAGTAGAAGGTATCAATACTACAACTAGCACACCAAAGGGAACTTGGACATAGACTTCTTATTTTTAATTTTTATTTCTTATTTATTTTTATATATTAGTTATATTTTTTTCTGTTTTTTAGTCTTTTTTATCTATTGTATGCTTATTGATTTGTTTGTTTAGTAGTTCTCTCTCCTAGGCAACGAGACACTTTTCACTGATGGTACTGCTTCATAGATCCCCAATGAATGAAGAGGCTCTTGGCCCTCATACGACCTCTCAACTGAGATGAGGAACTGTTATATAAGGACACCCCACCCCAGAGAAATGGGATGGAAGGGTTAGGAGGTAAAGAAAAAAAATGAAATGTGATGTTTCGGCCTTTTACTACTAACTGTCATGAACTGTTTAGGATAATTAAGAAAAGCAAACTAATGGTTATGCAAGCCAGTCATTCTGTTAGGTACTATGACAGCCTATTATAGTTACTTGCTAAGCTAATCAGAAATAAACCTGCTAAGAGACAAGCAACATCTGCTTACCCTAATATAAGAGATAGATAGGGCCTCTTCAAAAACCTCAAGAGATCTTCAGAATATAGCATTCAAAGATGTTTCGTAACTTTAGATTTTTTTTATATCAAGAAATATCAACTCCTGACAACACCCCCTATTCTCCTCCAAGTAGAAAATGAGCATCGAAGAATCTCCAGTGGGAGATGATTGAATTAGTAGCAAGCCTATCTCTTGGTAGGAAAAGCCCCTTGCTCCAACTGTAGACAGAATGCTGTCCAAAAAGGACAAAACCTGGAAGCAGGTATGTCGACAGCCTAGCTCTGCCAAAACAGGGTAGGTAAGTCCTTCATAACCCCTGCTCTACAATCAATGTCTGTCAGAGAAGTGGAGCCAAACGACTGAAGAGCCATGCTGTAATGTATGGAGAGAAAATGGGAACTGTCCAGGCAGCCACTGGTATGTCATTTCTTAGTTTGGGAAGCTGCAGACCCTGTACTTCCTACAAAATCAGATTTATTTATCCCTCTCAGGTCTCTGAGGTGATTGAAGAACAGATAGATAGAGTCTCATAATTAAATTTTGAGTTGTTTAGGAGTCAAGAGAGTGTTATACATCTAAGAAGATACTTTTAAAATTGTGTTGCAATTAGTATTAATGTTGAGTCAGATATAGAACTTTAAACTCATGGAGATGTTTAGATAGTAGAATGTTAAAGTCAAGTACCAAATACATATGGACTGGTCATTGGGAATGTACGTTAAGCCATATAACCCTCATACCTGTGGCCTAATTACCTCTGTTGTACTGTATGGTATTTATTATTATAAGAGAAAGAGCCATTTGTTGGACTGAAAGGAGAAACTGTAGGGGGAAATAAGATATACCTTAAACTTAAAAGAAAAAAAAAGGGAAGAGGATGGGGGGTCGAGAGTGGGAGTGTGGGACTGGAGGGGGAATAGGCAGGGGACTGCGATTGAGATGTAACTTGAAGAAATAAAAAAAGAATAAATAAAAATAAATAAATAAATAAATAAGAAAACACAAGCTACTGGTCCACACTCACAATGCGCTGTGACAACAGGCATTCCATTCCAAGTGGCTGGGGGCATCAGTGAGGCTTTATGCTCTGAAGACCCTTGTAAGACCACTGGTCACAAAAGTGTATAGTGAAGCATGAACACAGGTGACAGGCATTGTAGTGGTCTCCAGGAGGCAGCAGTGGGAACAGCACAGTATCATGGGTTGTTAAAAGTGAGAGCGCTAGTGCTTGCATGCATTTCATTGAAAGAAAACTATTATTACCCTATTTTTTATGTTAAGATAATGTGGGATGAGCAAGGAGTGGCACACATCAAGCACAAGACCTCGGAGATAGCAATGAAAAAAATCAGTTTAAGTAATCTGATTTGGAGAGCTGAGAATTTTCTAAAGCTTAGGTTGGAAAGACTCTAGAGCAAAGGCTAAAGATCCTCTCTGTAAAAGGCCAAATAATAAATATTTCCAGCTTAGGGGCCATATGTTCTCCGTCAAAATAACTTAACTTTGTCATTGTAGTGCGAAAACAGTCGAAGACATCTGTATACCAACGGGCATGGCCACGTTCCAATGAAGGCTTATTTCTAAAACCAGAAGTCAGCTGTATGGGGTCAACAGGCCACGATGTGCTGAGCCCCTGCTCCCTTCAGCTGCTGGGGCAAATGACTTGTTCAGTCTTGTGAAAACAAACAGCACTTAGGCCTGCTGTCACCTCTTCCTCCTCCAGGCCTGCTAAGCTTCCTGCGGCTGCTGAATCGCAGCCATCCGCAGGGACTCCCCTTGCTGAGTGAGGCCAGTCCCTCTGGTAGCAAAGCCTAGAAGCGAGTTTTCCATAACATGATTTTATGCCTCTTCGGTGCACCTGTTTGTCACCTGCTTGCTGTTTGCGACATCTGCCCGCTGCTTTTCCTCCTACACTAGCCAGCCTTTTTCCCCCCCCCCCCCCCCCCCCCCCCCCCCCCCCCCCCCCCACCGCCATGGTCTTCTTAGCTACTTTCTACTTTTCTGAAATGTCATTTAACTTTCAACTTTTTAGGTTTTTTTTTTCTTCCTTCATAGAGCTGTGATTGCAACACATTCATTCGGACTTGCATCATCTGTGACTGTGAACCCTATACAAATTCCAGGAGCAGTGTAGATGCTTAAAATAGCACTGGGTAGGTAAAGTCTTCAGGATTTGATTTAATGGAAAAGTTTGAATTATATTTTTTGAAATATCATAAAGCACCTAGGAATGGAGGAAACAACAAACATTCTAAAATGAAAGCGTTATTTACCACATTCCCTAAACACACCGTTTATCTGAGTTGGAAGGAAAGGAGCTATGAATACATCGTTGCTTCCTTTCATTAGAAATACTGACATCAGGAAGCCTGGAGCAAGCTCTCTGAGTTGTTATACAGTTCCTTGCTAATCAGAAAGCCTAATCTGTTGATTCCCTGTTTGATTCAGTTTGGTTCTTTCAATCTTCCCACCTGAACATGTGAAAATTCAAAGAGAAATGTGTGAAATGTTCTCCCTTCTCTTCATCTTGGTCCATCCTTACTCTTAATACTGATTATTCAGGCAAAAGAATCAGAGTTTGTTCCCTCCACATGTCTCTCCTCCTCTACTCTCTCACAAACACAAGAATCAGGCTTGCTATCTTCCAAGAAAGTCGAGTTTTGTAATTTCTTCGAAACAACCACCTGTTCTTTCTTTCTGCTACCTTCCACCTACAAAGGTGTCTCCTGGTGACCTGCATCTTTCCTTTGTCAGTATTCTTGCATTAGATGAGATTAACTCAGGTAAATCACAGTTGCCCAGCTCTGAAAGTGTCACTGTGTCCCTTACGGGGGGTGGGGGGGGGGCATTCAAAGGCATTCCGGTGCTTCATTGCAATATCATTTCCTTCTGTAGTCCAAATTCATGTATTAATTCAGTAGAACTGCTACAGCAAGGTACCACAAGGGGAATAACTAAAACCGCAGAAGGAAGGGTACTGTCTCACAGTTCCAAGGGCTAGACGTGGAGATCGAGGTGAGTAAATATTCTGAAGTTCTTTCGAAGTTGTTATTTTCTTTTGAGAAGTCTGAGAATCCATCCATCACTGTCTTCCAGCTCCTAGGAATTTGCTGCTGATCTCTCTGTGCCTTCATTCAACCTCTGATTTTGCATCCAGAGTTTTCCTTTTCATGAGTCCAGTCATTTTAGATTAGAGCCTACCTTAATAACCTCATCTTACCTTGACAGTATGTGCCAAGACCTTACTTCCTGATAAGATCACATGCCAGTGTGTTAGGGCTTCTGACTTCAACATGCAAGCTTGAAGGGCGCCACTGTTCCATTTCTGTTTGATACAAAAGTAGTATTTACCAATAAACACTGAAAAACCAAGAAAAGAGAGAGTTAGCTTCCCAAGCTATGCCCCTCGATGACCATTCCCTCTCTATGTTATCAGAAGTTTATTAAAATTAATGGACTGGGTTTTTCTACATGTTCTGCTTTACCCTGAAGTCTTGCACACTATCAGATATGTAGTAGACACTGGAAAAATGTTTACTGAATCAAAGAAGAGGTCTTCAAACCCTAGAAATGCCAGGGACTCTAATGTAATTACTTACATGACATTGCTTACATACTGCAATATGATGGTTAGAGAGACAGACTTGAGTGACAACCAGATCCAGTCACTTATGGGAGTTACATGGTGACATTATGTGTGCTTTTACAAATTTTTCATAAATTTCTTCACGTGACATACAAAAACCACCTTGAAGGATTGGTCTGGCAGTTTTTCAAGCTCAAGCTCAGATATACAGTCTCTTAAACATTGTGGTAGTATTGTTTAAGACAGATACAAATAAATCATTGTAGAAAAAAATATAGCTAATTAAACGGTTTACCCAGTATTTATATTATCTTTGATTGTTTCGGCAGTGTAAATCCTTAACCCACCATTATAAATGAATACACACAGACATCAGGTGGATCTTAACAAGCCTAGGCCTGAATTGAGCAATCCTAGCCCATCTTAGCTAGCTCATAATTCTATTACCCAAATATAACCCCATATATACATATGCCCCTTTGGACTATTATTCTCCATAATAAGTTGATATTCCAGGCCACGTGGAAGGATCTTCTTTAATCTACCCCATAGCATGTCCTCCTTGTTTACTCCTGGCTTCTTCTCCGGTGACCTCTTCCCAAGATGCTCTGTATCTCTCTAAAAAACCCACATGAACCTTAGTCCTGCCTACCTCTGTCTTTGCCCAATCTCCAGGCCTCAGCATTTATTTAACCAATCAGTCATTTAAGTAACAGACAGCAAACAGGCCAATTAATATTTAGAATGCTTAACAACACCCCATCAAATCATTACCTGCTCAGGACTTGCAGGAACTGTTTTAGGATTTTGGAATGATTTTAAGTTGGAGGAAAGTCTCCACACACAGGAAAAAAAAAAAAATATATATATATATATATATATATATGAGCTAGTTTCAAGAAGAGGACAAAAAGACAAGGGACACTTCCTGTCAGATTGAGGAAGCAGTGATCAATACTGATCAAAGAGAACGGACTACAACAACTGTACCACAGTAAGCTGTAGATCTTACCTGTGACTTTTATGCATGCTAGATAACTAACCAGAAAAGCCATTTCAAATATCAAGGGCAATACAAACATTATTTTCAATACTCACTCTTCAAATCTGTGACCTTTACTGTGAGCTTGTTTCTTTTGCAAGGGAATTTGGCATGAGGTGATTAGAGTAACATTAAATGCCAAAAATCTGTCTGTAGAATTATGCTATCTTCATGCCAATTTAAAGGAATGCCTCATTTCCCTCTCAGGGATAAAACAATGCCTCAGTAACCCACCTGATTCTCCCAAGCAGCATATTTATCAAAAGGAGTTAAAGTCCCTTTCTGAGTAGCTGCTGTGGAGCTGCTTTTCCATCACAAAGAGGCAGATTTTCTGTGGGTTACGCATTGATCAGTGAGTTCTGGTTAGCTGGTACATCTTGCTTCTGAGGCCTTGAGACATGACAGTCTGTAGAAAGACTATTAAAATCACTTTGCTAACAAAGAAAAATCAATTGTTCTCTGCAAGGAGGTGCCCTCCAGCACAATCAATATACAATAGCATAATGCTATGCTGGAAAGCCTGTGAAGCTTTGTTGAGATTAAAGGTATGCAGAGAGGGGAGATGGTTTTCCTCTCTCTGATGAATGAAAGAGAGAGAAAGATATATTTTGTGGGAAGTTGTGTCTGTTTTTCCTTCAGTAGACCTTGTTGTTAAAAGCACCATGTTTTTCTATTTGAGTATAATCTTTTTAAAAGTATCATTTCACCTGTTTTCAGTTCAAAGACTATGTTAGAGTCAGAGTTGGGCTAAGAGGTACACTCATAAGAGCAGTTCAAGAATCAAAATGGAGGGACAGATAAGAGTGGAAACCCTATTAAGTTCTATTGTTAAGAGCTATGGAAGAAAAGTGCATGCTATTTGTGATTTTTTTTTCGATAACTGTAAGACATATATGAATTAAGATGTCAGACAGGCCTTGGTGCTTTTTGTGTATTTTTGTACCAACAAATCAATAATGAACTGTCATTTATAGGCACAGGTTTCAAGAGCATAAAAATGACATTTTCATGGCATTTATAATGTCTATGTATTTTCATAAAGCTTTGCTTGCATGCCAACAATCTTTGAAGCAGGCATGAAACTTGAAATAAACCTCAATTCCAGCTGTTCAGACCAAGGTAGGGCACACTCTTGGTAACAAAGAACTTTATGCTGAGAACATGAAGTGCTTTTTTGCTCAAAGGAATGCTGTAGCTGAATAGTGTAGACAAAAAAAAAAATTGAACAATCGTCAATAACTTTACATAGTTAGCTATAATGTGTATGCATGAACTGAACTGACATTCAGTGTTCAAAATGGTACATGCTCTTGATTTTATAAAACCAGTGACATAATTCAGGATTGTTGTGTAAAATCATGTGCATTGATGGATAAAACAGAAATGAAGATATTTTATAATTTACATGGTGTTTGAAAAGACACATTATTTAGGAGGTAGCTTTTGTTCTTCACAGATCACCTCATAAGAACTGCTGCTTAAAGCTTCCAGTGTCTTGAGTTTGAATTAAATTAGCTGACCTGAGTGTTGACCCTGGAGAGCCTGTTTGGGTCATAAGTAAGCTAATGTGATTCTTAGTCCATGTACATTCAAATAAAAGCCTGTACATTTGCCAGGTAGTATCAGGGTTTTGTTTTTTTTTTGATATTTAGGGCATATTTTTTATTTCTACACACACACACACACAGTTAACTTTAAATAATACATTCTCTAAAATGAAGAGTGAAAATTTGACACAAGATGCTGTGTTTCACACTTAAGCTTGACCAGAAAGCTGTCATCCCTGCATGCTTTTTTTTTATAAATACTTTATTTTTTTTTCTTCAAGTTATATCTCATTCACAAACCCCTCCCTATTCCCCCTTCCTATCCCGCCCTTCCACCCTCTTCCCCCCAGAAGTTTCCCCTTTCAGTCCAACAGATGGTTCCTTCTCTTATAACAGTAAGTATTATACAAAACAACAGATATAAATATGCCACATTTATGAGAGTTAAATGGCCCAGTATACCTTCCCAATGTCCAGTTTATACACATTTGGCCCCTGACTTTAACATTCTACTATCTAACCATCTCCATGATTTTAAAGGTCTATATCTGACTCAACATTCATATTAACTTGCAACACACTTTTAAGAGTATCTTCTTAGATCTATAACACCCTCTTGATTCCTAAACAACTCAAAATTTAACTATGAGACTCTAGCTGTCTATTCTTCAACCACCTCAGAGAGCTGAGAAGGATAAATATATCTGATTATATAGGAAGTGCAGGGCCTGCAGCTTCCAAAACTAAGAAAGGATATACCAATGACTGCCTAGACAGTTCCCATTTTCTCTCCATACATTCCTGCATCAGTCTTCAGCCTTTGGGTCCTGTTTCTGTGACAGACAATTGTTGTAGAGCAGGGATTATGAAGGACTTATCTACCCTGTCTTGGCAGAGTTAGGCTGTCAACTTCCCTGCTACCAAGTTTTGTCCTTTTTGGACAGCAGTCTGTCTGCAGTTGGTGCAAGGGGTTTTTTCATGCCAAGAGATGGGCTTGCCACTAATTCAACCATCTTACAGTGGAGGTTCTTCGATGCTTATCTTCTACTTGGAGTAGAATAGGGGGTGCTGTCAGGAGCTCATATGTCTCGATATCAAAAAAAAAAGAAAAAGAAAAGAAAATCTTAATTTAAGATAACATCTTTGAATGCCATATTCTGCAGATCTCTTGGGGTGTTTGAAGATGCCCTATCCATCTCTTGTATTTAGATAAGCAAATGTTGCTTGTCTCTTAGCAACTAGATTACTGGGTAGTTTAGAGAATATCTGTGATAGACTGTCATAGTAGCTAACAAAGTGACATGTTTGCATGACTAGGAGTTTGTTTTACTTAACTATCCTAGACCGTTTTAGACAGTTGGTATCAAGAGGCCAGAGCTTCACATTTTATTTTTAAGTATTTCTAGGTATGATACCATTAGGAAGCGTTACCTTTAATTTTGTATCAATATACAAAGATCTATTCAATTGTGGTTAAATATACTCTTAATTATGTATCAATATACAAAGATCAATGACTATGTAGCCCAATACAATCTTAATATTACATCCATATACAAGGGTCAATACCATTGTGGCCAACTGTAATCTTAATTTTGTATCAATATACAAAGATCAATACCGATGTAATCCAATACAATCTTATTTTTGCACAATAAACAATGGTCAATACCACTTTAGCCAAATAAACTACTAATTTTGTATCAATAAACAAAGGTATAAGGGCATATTCAATAATCTACCCCTTCTTCTTGGACCTTCCTGTGCTATGTCTATATCTCATTTTTCTCAAGCCTATGCACTCCTACATAGGAGAGGAAGAAGGATACAGAAAAGGAAAAGTAGGAAGTCCCTGGGGCTAACCTCCAAAACCCATTAAACAGGACCATTTATCAGCTTGTAATCTCTTCCCCTAAATATCGGAGTTTTCAGTTATCCTTCAAATAACCAAAAAGAAGGGCGGAGAAACACCCTCCCCACCCTCTGGGCATGGGACGTTGCTCTCTTAAAGTGACTTCCTGCTGATTTGGGTCGTAGTAGACCTGTTTGGGGCCCCAACCCAAATGGAAAAAAATGGTTAAAAATGTTAGTACACTCCTTTTATGTTCAGTCCTTCTGTTCTCAGCTGTTTAGATGACCTAAGGGGTTTGTAGGCAGAAGCTGATCTTGCATTCTTCACTGAGGTTCCGGCCGGGGCATTGTGTAGAGCTGAACGGTCCCAGCGACATTGGATTGCCGTGGTTGCAGGCCCCCGATGGAGACAGCTATTGAGGAAGTCTGCCAGGCAGAATCAGCTGGGTCACTCGTCCTCCTTGGTGCCTGATTCTGTTCTCTGCTGAGGTTTCCGCTGTCCAGCCGTCCCCGGGCTCCCCTAATGGAGGCTTCGATTCTCCTGGAAAGATAAGAACAGAGCCCTGCCCCAATCCCAACCCTGGGACAATTGCCCTCTTTTTTTTTGGGGGGGGGGCTAGGTAGTACTTCTCCTGAAGCAAATTTGGCCTTCCGACAACATACAAAGCGTTATCTTTCAATCCGGGTTAAAGATCATTCTGTCACCTTGGAGCTAAACCAGCTCCAGTGTATATATTTTGAGATCCCAAAGGACAATCTGCCTGCATCGAGAAAGCCTTTTGTAAGTAGCCTCCAAACCTAGGTCCCTCCAAATCCCATGTGTGTGTCTCTGAACTCTAATTATTGGGATCAGAGACCTGTGTTTCCCATCTGAAGGGATCAAAGATGTGTTACACCACTCCTGGATCGAAGTCTTTCTCTATTTAGAGTTTGCCCTGCATCAGGCTGACCCTGCCCGTTTCTGTCTCCAGTATGCTGGGAGCTGGGACCAAGGGTGTACTCTTCTTGAATGGTGGGACCAAGAGTATGCACCCTCAGCACCCCGCTCCGTATGACTCCAGAATACATAAGACCACCAACTCTACGGTGCTCCCCCCATCTCCGCTGAAGTCAAAGGCATGAGCCAACACCACAATTCTCTTGTATTTTACCTTAGCTCCACGTCTTTTCGACACCTGGAGGTCTGCAAAACCAGGCCGAACGGCTGTATCCTCTTAAAGCCAAAATTTGAAGCTAGCAGAGTGATATGGATTCAGGATCCAAAAGAGATCTCTAAGAACATTTATTCTCTGTTGCCCTTGTACTATGCTCATGCTTCCATCGGAACAACACAGACACAGCGATATCCCTGGTCTACATTACCAGAGCCTCATTGTATTTCAGTTCATTTCATTTCAAACACTCTTGCAGATCACATGCTTTCTAGATGAGTGCTCCATGAGTCTCTTTAGACAGATTAGTTTACGAGAGGGAAGCAAAGATAATGGAAGGTCCTTAGATGAGCAACAGAAGTGGTAGAAGCAGTATGCAAGATTAAGTGGATACACATCATGTAAAATAAAATCAAAGAAATCTAGTGTTTAAGGATTGATAGGTAGCTTGGAGGTTGGTACATTGTCTGGAACATGGTGAAAGTTGTAACATATATCATGTGTTTATTGATTAAAGAGTATCACAATCCTTAGGATAAATGCTAATATATGAAGGACTGTTACAATGTAAAAATAATAAAAGAATGTGTAATGAGTTCATGAGTATAAAATTTAGCAATTACATGCAAACAAAGCAAGACTTAAAGAATAAAAAGTTTTCCAGAATAGAGGAAGAAACACACAAGGGATTGAAAACTGTGATTTAAATCCTTAGGGCACTGATGGTAGAAGAAAGCTGACTCCTGGAAGTTATCTTGTCTACTCATATTTACACATATACTATGTCATAGGCATGTGCATGTGAAAACACACACACATGAAGAGGGTTGGAAGGGAGAGAGACTAAATGAATAATTTAAAATAACTACTTTTAAATGTCATATGGATTGGTGTCAATTTATAAAAATAAATTCTGCTTAGTTTTGAGTATTTTTATCTTATTATCTCCTGTACCAAGCAAGCTGTCTTATTTTGAGATTCTAGCTTTGTGTTTCCAAAGACAAATACAAGTCACTCAGTAGCACCTCGTAAGTGATTTATTAGGTGTTCTGACCAACTGGCTTTCATGTTATGCAAACCTTTTAATTAAAAACTGAAACACAAAAATGGATCAATTTAATGCTGTATTAAGCCTATTAAAATCTCATGGAACCAGAGGTGTTTGCCAAAGAGTCGAGTTTTCTAAACTTACATTTTCTAGTACTGTGCCCCCACCCTCCACCACCACCAAGGCTGTCTTTAATGATATATGATAGAAGAAAAATTGTGATTTATTGGGGGCAAAAAAGGTCTTTGCACCCACAGATACCTAGGGAAACCAGGAATGTTAAACACTTAGGGTGTCACCTCAATGGAGAAGATAAAATACCTGCATCCCACTCAGAAAGTTGGGTGTGGATGTTTTTAATGACCTGGTGACCTTTAGCTATCTCTAAGGGCAGACCTCACCCATCTTTTGTAATCTGTAGAGGCAGACCATACCCAAATCCCCCAGAATGGTTATCTCAGACTCTCCTCCCTATACCTTTATCTTTACCTTCCAGTTAATAGAACTCACACTTAGAGGAGGTGGTACACACACTTTATGGCCTGCTGACCTCTAAGCTATTTCAGTCAGAGGTCACACTAGATTCTAAGTCTTTTGACTATAGAAACCACCTTCTTGGTCACATGTATATTGCAAAGGAGTTTTTATGTAGTCACATCTTAAGCTTTATTGGATACCTGGAATTGGGGTGATTGTTGTTGCCTGGAAACTTTTTTCCTAAATCTATTGTGTTTAAATATGCTGTCAATAAACCATCTGGCAACAGAATCTCTGGAACTTTAATCCAGTGTGATGAAGTCAAATTGAACAATGGGAGTTTTCATTTTCACCTCTTAGCAGGTTGTTTCCCTGCCTACCATGACACCTTGAGCGATTCCCTCAGTGATTAGTTCATTTTGGGTTCATATATATTATCTATAAATGTATATATGTAATTATAGACATGATGTAAATATGTATATTACTAATATTTTCAAATTTGAGAAATAATTTCATATTTCATAAAAATTATAGTGATGTTATAATGTTCTTATTTCTTTACCATAATTCACTAGCACTTGACATTTTGCTGTGTATTCTTTATAATTGTGTGTGCATTTCCAACTATCTCAAATTAAGAATATTATAAAATAACTACCTTTAACCATAATTAGTATTATTTCCTAATTACATGAATATTTTTTGTATAATCACAGTACAATTTTAAAATCAAATCTTTTATTTTGTGTTGTTTTACAATTTCATACACACACACCACACACATGCACACATACAAACACACACATACACAAACACATATACACATATAGTAATTTGATCTTATTTTCATCGCCATTACCCTGTATGATCACCATCTCATACCTTCCAAAACCCTTGTTATCTCCCTTTCTACTTTTGTAAGTTGTGTGCCTGTGTATTTGTGTGTATGTGGGGAGAGGGAGAGAGGGGGAGAGGGAGGGAGACCCTCTGCGTTGTATTAGGTATGGCTCCTTCCATGAACCTAGGTTGGAGGTTATTTATTTGAACAAGGACAACTTAACAGTGGCTACTATATTGAGGAATAAGAATCTCCCTCCCTCAGGAACCATTAACTGCCTACAGCTCCACAGAGAGGTACTGTTGAGTTCATGGATGCAGCAACCATGTCATGTCCAGAATACAGAATTTCATAGCATTCCTCTTCATTCTCCAGCACTTACATTCTTTCCAGTGATCAGATATCCAACTTAGGGCTGAGTACTCAACAGCCACTTCTTCTCAGCAATTTGATCTAGAATGAGATTCTGCATTCACCACCAATTAAAACAAACAAACAAGCAAAACAAGCAACAATAAAATTTTCCACAGGAGAAAAGTTACTGTTTGTCCCTTTTCCAGAAGGTATCAATTGCAACTAGCTTCTTAGGAATGGAAGCTCATGTTCACTTTCTGCTCTCAGTGCTGGGATGAAATCTGGCTTGAACCTGCAGAGGTTCAATCCTTGCTGCCAAAGTTTCTGTTAGTTCCTATGTTCATCAGTCCTCTTGCTTATGGAAGATGCTATTTCTTTGGAGTCATCTACCACACCCGCCTCCTACAATCTTTCCACCTCCTCTACCACAGCCTTGAGAGAGAGGATGATGAAGACATCCCATTTAGCCCTAAGTGGTCCACAGGGCAGGGGCCACACTAGAACAGTTGGTCAACCCAAACCATGCTTTGGGTTTTTTTTTTTGTTTTTGTTTTTAAATGGGCTTTTGTTTTGTTTTGTTTTTCTCAATGTTTCTTGTTTGATTTTTTTTTTAACTTTTAGTTTTGTTTTATGTTGAGTTTTTTTGGAGTGAGATAAAGAAATAAAAAGTACATGAAATTGGGTCAGATGAGAGGTGGAGAGGAAGGTGAAGGGATGGATCTGGGAGTAGTGGAAGGATGAAAAAAACATGATCAAAATATATTACCTGAAAAAACTTTAAATAAAAACCTATAAATATTTAGAAAGTAGTTTGGTAACATGCTCACTTAGCAAAATATGAGCTCCCCAGTCATGGGCCTTTGACTGGGTTATAGTGGCAGGCATGATTTTTCTCTAGTGGAGTGAACTTGAAAACCAATCAAAAAGAAGTCAGTCACCGCCCCCCCCCATAGTAGTCATATTACGCTTTAAGTCAGCATTCTACTATACCATTCCCACAGCTGAGGAACACCATTGATTATTTTTCTGTCCTAACAGTCTACCCAGCACCCTACCAAACTATGAAAGTTTGGGTTAAGAGAGCAGTTGACACTTGAAGTAGGGCTTAGTAATCCATAGTAGTAGGATCAAGGAAGA
>CAJQZJ010001694.1:7639125-7653410 GCA_907164525.1 Lophiomys imhausi | reverse complement strand
TCTGGTGGAATTTTTGTGGTCACTTTTGTATACTATCATATCATCTGTGAATAGGGATAGTTTACTTCCTTTCCAATTTGTATCCCCTTGATCTCCTTTAGTTTTCTTATTGCTCTAGCAAGAATTTCAAGGACTATGTTGAAGAGATATGGGGAGAGTGGGCATCCTTGCCTTGTCCCTGATTTTAGGGGAAACACTTTTAGTTTCTCTCCATTTAATTTGATGTTGGCTAGTGGCTTGCTGTATATTGCCTTTATTATTTCTAGGTATGGTCCTTGTATGTCTGCTATCTCCAGGACTTTTAGCATGAAGGGGTGTTGAATTTTGTCAAATGCTTTCTCAGCATCAAGTAAATGATCAAGTGGTTATTTTCTTTCAGCTTGTTTATATGGTGAATTACGTTGATGGATTTTCGTATATTGAACCATCTCTGCATTCCTGGGATGAAGCCTACTTGATCATGGTGTATGATACTTTTGATGTGTTATGGGATTTGCTTTGCAACTATTTTATTGAGTATTTTCGACTCTATGTTCATGAGTCTGAAATTCTCTTTCTTTGTTGAATCTTTGTGTGGTTTAGGTATCAGGGGGACTGTGGCCTCATAGAATGAGTTTGGCAGTGTTCCTTCTGTTTCTATTTTGTGGAAGAATTTGAAGAGTATTGGTATTAGCTTTTCTTTGAAGGGCTGGTAGAATTCTGTGCTGAAACAATCTGTCCCTGGGCTATTTTGGTTGGGAGACTTTTTTTTTTTTTTTTTTTTTTTGGTTTTTCGAGACAGGGTTTCTCTGAATATCTCTGACTGTCCTGGACTCGCTTTGTAGACCAGGCTGGCCTCGAACTCACAAAGATCCGCCTGCCTCTGCCTCCCGAGTGCTGGGATTAAAGGCGTGCGCCACCACCGCCCGGCGGTTGGGAGACTTTTAATGACTGTTTTAATTTCCTATTAGGGCTGTTTAATTAGTTAAGCTGATCTTGATTTAACATTGATAGGTGGAATGTATCAAGAAAATTGTCCATTTTGCTGAGGTTTTCAAATTTTGTGGAGTACAGGATTTTGAACTAAGACCTAAAACTAAGATTTCCTCAAGGTCTGTTGTTATTTCTCCCTTTTCATTTCTTATTTTGTTGATTTGGGTATTTTCCCTCTGCCTTTTAGTTAGTTTGGCTAATAGTTTATCTATTTTGTTGATTTTTTTCAAAGAACCAACTCTTGGTTTCGCTGATTCTTTGTATTCTTTTTGTTTCTAAGTTGTTGATTTCAGCCCTAAGTTTGATGGTTTCCTGCCTTCTGCTCTTCTTGGGAGTGCTTGCTTCTTCCTTTTTTTTTTTTTTTTCTAGCTCTTCCAGTTCTGCTGTTAAGTTACTAATATGAGCTGTCACAATTTTCTTTTTGAAGGCACTTATGCTGCCTGAAACATCATGGCCCAGATTTTTGGCTGCTGTCTGTTATGAATTGCACCTGGTTTAATTGTACATATGATGTTTTCTAACCTTATAGAAACATATTGGCTTAACAACAGAAAACAAAAACCTATCACCATTCTGAAGATATCACCATTAAATTAGTATGCATTTGGAATGTGTTGTGTAGAATATTTAATTCTTATTAATTTTTGCTTGAGAACATATACACATGAAAACACAATCCAACTCCAGTTGCCCCCTCCAATTATCTCCCAATCACCCTCCATAGAGTCCCTAGTCCATGTCCTTTTTTTCTGGATAACCTACTAAGTCACATGAATTGGCATTGGACCATTCACTGGAACATGGGAAAACCAGTGGCCACCCACTATGAAAAGAATGCATCTTCTCACCCCAGCTGCTGTCAGCTCCCAATAACTCTTCTGTAAGGGATGGGACCTAAAGAGCTCTTCCTCTATACATACCAGAACTTTAGCTGAATTGATCTCGTGCAAGTAACCACAGTTGGTCTGAGTTTATAAATGTGATAGCTACATCATGATCCGATGTTTGATTTCACAGCATTTCTTCTTCTTGTCTGGCTCTAATATTTCTACCTCCTCCTCTTCAATGCTCCCTGAGCCTTGGTTGAGGTAGGGGGATAGGAGGGTGTTAAGGGATGAGGGTTGGGGGAGTGAGAAAGATGTCCCACTTAGAGCTGAGCACTCAATCTCTTACTCTCAGCACTTTGTTTGGTTATATACTCCAACATTGACTAGAACCCCATGGAAAAAGAAGTTTCTCTGACCAAAGTTTGGAGCGTCTCGGGTATAAAGGTATAAAGATAAATATTTAAAAGTAGTGCTGGCTAGTTTAATATCAACTTGACACAAGCTAGAGTCATGTGAGAGGAGTGAACTTCAGCTTAGAAAATGCCAGCATAAGCACAGGCTGTAGGCAAGCCTATAGACATTTTCTTAACTAGTGGTTGATGTGGAAGGGCCAAGGACATTGTGGGTGTGGCCACTACTTGGGTAGTGATTCTGGGTTCTACAAGAAAACAGGCTGAGCAAACCATGAGGAGCAGGCCAGTAAGCAGGACTCCTCCCACAGCCTCTGCATCAGTTCCTGACTCCAGGTTCCTGGCCCGATCTTCGGTCCTTTCTTTGATGATGGGCTTCGTGATATTGAAGTGTAAGCTGAATAAACCTTCCCTTCACAAGAGGTTTTTGGTTATGTTTGTTTGTTCATTTGTTTTGTTTTGTTTGTTTGTTTGTTTTATCACAACCATAGAACCCCTAACTAAGAAAAAATGCAATTTGACAAGATAACAACATGCATTAAATTAGTGATTTGTTTGATATAAAATCATTACATGAATTTTGGTCTATGGTCAGCACATAATTTCAACAATTTCTAAAAAGGCCTTAGACGCATTTCTGCCATTTTATAATACCCAACAGTGTTCTCTGCATTTACTGATCATAAAATCAAAATGTCAATCAACTCTGAAAAATGCTGAAGATGCTGTAGGTCTTACAGGATCAAAAAGTATTCATCCAAAATTTAATTTCTTAAGTAAAAGTTAAAAAGAATTTTGTCTTATTAGTATACAAATTTGCCTTCAACTTTATTAAATGAAAAAGGTATATATAAAATATTTTAATTGTTTTAAGATGAATTTCGTTAAGAGTTGTTGTCAGTTAGTAGTAAAAGCTGACAACAACTCTTAACAAAATTCATCTTAAAACAATTAAAATGTTTTATATATACTTTTTTCATTTAGTAAAGTTGAAGTCATAAACTGTTTAGGGTAATTAAGAAATGCAAATTAATGGTTATGCAAGCTGGTCATTCAGTTAGGTACTATGACAGCCTAGTATAGTTACTTTCTAAGCTAATCAGAAATAAACCGGCAAGAGACAAGCAACATCTGCTTACCCTAATATAAGAGATAGATAGGGCCTCTTCAAAAACCTCAAGAGATCTGCAGAATATGGCATTCAAAGATGTTTTCGTAACTTTAGATTTTTTTATATCAAGACATGTCAACTCCTGACAGCACCCCCTATTCTCCTCCAAGTAGAAGATGAGCATCGAAGAATCTCCAGTGGGAGATGATTGAATTAGTCGCAAGCCTATCTCTTGGTAGGAAAAGCCCCTTGCCCCAACTGTAGACAGAATGCTGTCCAAAAGGGACAAAACCTGGAAGCAGGTAAGTCGACAGCCTAGCTCTGCCAAGACAGGGTAGGTAAGTCCTTCATAACCCCTGCTCTTCAATCAATGTCTGTCAGAGAAACGGGGCCAAATGACTGAAGATCGATGCTGTAATGTATGGAGAGAAAATGGGAACTGTCCAGGCAGCCACAGGTATGTCATTTCTTAGTTTGGGAAGCTGCAGGCCCTGCACTTCCTATAAAATCAGATATATTTATCCCTCTCAGGTCTCTGAGGTGGTTGAAGAACAGATAGATAGAGTCATAATTTAATTTTGAGTTATTTAGGAGTCAAGAGAGTGTTATAGATCTAAGAAGATACTTTTAAAATTGTGTTGCAATTAGTATGAATGTTGAGTCAGATATAGACCTTTAAACTCATGGAGATGTTTAGATAGTAGAATGTTAAAGTCAAGTACCAAATACATATGGACTGGTCATTGGGAATGTACGTTAAGCCATATAACCCTCATAACTGTGGCCTAATCACCTCTGTTGTACTGTATTGTATTTATTATTATAAGAGAAAGAGCCATTTGTTGGACTGAAAGGGGAAACTGTAGGGGGAAATAAGATATACCTTAAACTTAAAAGGAAAAAAAAAAGGGAAGAGGATGGGGGGTTGAGGGTGGGAGAGTGGGACTGGAGGGGGAATAGGGAGGGGACTGCGATTGAGATGTAACTTGAAGAAATAAAAAATAAAGGAAAAAAAAAGAGTTGTCAGTAAATGTTTGACTCATATATCTATTTTATGCATCTCTCAGCCCAAGGACACATAAGAATTTCTCAAACCCAAAAGACCCTTAGGGGGAAGTTTCAGAAGCCCTGAACTAGAATAAGTACTTCCTGTGTACTTGCCAAACAGTCTGACATCATGTTGCCTACTGATCTTTCCTTGTCTAGGCACTTCTCTGTGACACAGCTATCACTTCATCATACAGTGAAAGCTCCTCTTTCTCCTGCTATGCCTACACCACTGTAAACACTTTCTCTGGATATGAACAGTTACTCCTAGGTCTGCATGTACTTTTGGATTCCATGGTTCTCTGGATATGGAATGTTAGTCATTATATTTTTTTAAATGTTATTCTTCCTTTAGAAGTAGAGAAAAGACAGTGTTCTGAGGCCTTCACCAATGTTCCTAATAAACTTAGAACATATTTACATCTCTCTGTAGCTACAAATAAGTCAATTACTCTCATAGTCAATAAGCCTCCCTGAGCTCCCCCAGTCACTTACCTTAACCAAAAAGATTTCATTGATTTGTTTTTGCATGGTTACCTTTTATGCATGGATAAAGCTTTGTTGTGTTCTCTAAAGTGACCTTGACAGGGTTTTCCTGCTTGTTTATTAAACTCCAATAGAAGTTAAAATGAGGGCACAGCAGGCCACCCTGTTGCCAGTGCTTCCACTTCTAAGAATTCAACCAAAACCAGACACAGACCTGCATAGATACTCCATGTGGGTTATGATAGTCCAAAACGTGAATAAAAATAAAACGAAAACCAGAAGCAACAGAATGTCCAACACTGGAAAACTGTCATAATAATACAAATATGTTTCAAATTTAGTGCTACATGGCTTGAAAAACTATACAGTACAAGAGCACTTAGGAGCACAAAGCATGATCCAGGCAGATGAGTTCAACTCAGAGTATGTACGAAGAACTGAGTCTAGCTAGGGTTTCTTCTGCAAAGGAAAATGAATTGAGAAGCAAATATGAGAAAAGTTCTTGATGGAAATCACCTGGTGCACAAAATCCAGAATGCTATTTGTTTCCTGCCTTTTGGAGTCAGAATCAGATCATTAGTTGTCTTACATAGCATCCAATAATAACATCTGCTTTTCTAAGAAACTCCACTCCCCCACCCTATCAACAGATCCAGCACTCACCTCAATCCTTCCCCCTGGATGTTGCACTGAGGAGTCAATTCCAGTTTTCACCAAGGTGTGTAGAAGACTAGTAGGCTAGTAAACTCTTTCAGCAGTGTGTGCAGATAATTTCTTCTTGTCTAGACCTTTACTGTTGGTCAGTTCTCTTATGCACACTTGGTAACTAGAGCAAGGACAGAGTTGAAATGAAGGCCACAACTCTTTGCTTGAGATTTCTCATGCATAAGCAAAGTTTGGATATACCATATGGTGTGCAAACCAAACCTGCTGAATTCTTTTGGAGCAGGAAACAACTCAAAAGAACCCACAATAGACTAAGGAAAGCAAACCAGATCTGAAATGACAAGACAACACAATCCAGGATCTTCTTTTTTTTTCTTCAATGTTTATTTATTTTTTCAAGATACATCTAAATCACAGCCCCCACCCTTCTCCCCAACCAGTCCCACTCTCCCAACCTCTTCCCCCTCACCTCCTATCTGCCTTTTTTTTTTTTTTTGATTTAAGGTATATCTTCCCCCCCAACAACTCCCCTTTTTAGTCCAATAAAAGGATCTTTATTTTATAATGATAAATACAATACAAAACAATAAGAATACTTAGGTCACAATTATGAAAATTATAAGTTATAGCATACATTCCCATTGTCCAGAACATACATATTTGGCAACTAATATTAATATTCTATTATCTATCTGTCTCAATGAGTTTAAAGTTCTATACCTAACTCAGTTTTCATCCTAACTTGGATTACCAACTTAAAAACATATTCTTAGACCTAGAACATCCTTTTAATTACTAAAAAACTTAAAAATTAACTGTGAGACCATAACTATCTCGTCTTCAACCACATCAGAGACCTGAGAAGGACAAACATATCTGAATAAACAGGAAGTGCAGAGAAAGCAGCTTCCAAAACTAATGATCTTTCTAGCTTTCTCCCTAGCCTCAGAGACAGGAGGAAGTGACAAGCAAGTCAGGGCCTTTCCTCCGTTGAGCTCAGGAACCTTTGCTGTGCACCACCTAGCTTATGTATACTACTCCTCTACACACAGAAATTTGGAGTTTCATTCTTCCATTATCCTATTTTGTGTTCATAAGATCAGTATTTTAATGCATATTCAACAATTCTCCATACTTCATTAACATACATGTTATGTATTAGCAAATTTAGTCAGTAACAAGACATCAATCCTGAGTAAAGATAAAATGCGTGGAGATATAATTGGTAGTGTGAGTTGTGACAGCTTTTCAGCACTATGTGTTATGTTTGCATCTGATGCTGTGTCATCGAACTCTGAGAACTTGTGCTGACCAGTGATGAATGTAGCTTTCGGTGGTCTTAACTCTGTTAACCCTGGTGTTCATTCTCCTATTCTTCAGTTGAGGTCCCTAGTGCACTAGCTAATCTTAGTCCTTTGAATCTCAATTCAAGTCCTGGAGGAAAAACTCCCCTGAAGTTTATCTGTTATGGAATTTTACACAGCTAAATCAATTTTTCTTTAGTTAGGGGGTTTCCACATCTAAACATGAAAAATTAAACAATAAATTCTAACTGGACATTGGTAGTTATCATAATGATTACTGGGAAGTTAGTTTTATACTGTCCACTTTCCCATCTGATTCATAGGGCTCCCACGGAACTCGGTAGGAATAAACAACATGGGCATCTGTGATTTTTTTTTCATCTGGCAAGTCAGTTTTAAGAGTCATTTCCTTGATGTCCTTTCTTTAGTTACATTCTACTTTCTTAGTTTCAAATGTCACTGTGAAATGAAGTAGGTGCATGGGGTCCTGGCTTGTATAGTATAGTGACCCCAAAGGCCTGACCCAGTAGTTACTTGAAGAGTTTCTTAAAGATGGACAGCAAATGACAAAGATCCTGAGATTCTCTGTGTGCCCATTCTTCAAAGCTGCCTTGGAAAGATGGAGCCTCATCTACGCAAGCAAAGAACCCCAGAAAGAAGCCTATGCTGGGCCTTTAAAATTCAGGGTTATGGGATTTGCTAGGCTAGCATATCAAGGGCTTCCTTAGGAAAGGAAGATCATAAGAGAGCCCCAGTTATTCCAGGCAGTCCATGCTTATCACTAGGTGATATATTCCCAGGGCATTCTGAAGCAAATCTTTGGAAACTTATGTTAAAAAGTCAGAGAGCAGAGTCAGTAAAAGGCTACCCAGAGAGCTGTCCTGCAACCCTCACCTATGACTGAATTCTATTTAGTTTGATATTATTCTCTGTAGAAGTAGATCTACTCTTTTTAATCTTATGAATTTCATTCAGGATAACATTGATAACTCATATTTCAGACTCCAGTGACTCTGAATCAGTTGTCCCTTTGGCCAGCTTTGCTACTCATTGAAACCGGGGACTTTTCTAACATGCTGTTCAAAGATACCATTGTTACCTGAAGTTTTACTGGATTTCTTAAAAATCCATCATCCACACTTTTCTCCTTTCAAAATTTTATATCAAGCTCACCAACTTCGTCTAGGTGACCTCCATCACTTTCCTAGAACTTAGCAAAGAACCCTGTTTTCATTGTTTCACACTTTCATGTTTTTGTTTGTTTGTTTTGTAGGCAAGGAAGCCTGATTTGTGACTCAGAGACTAACTCACAGTCTTTCCTTCCCACTAACTGCTAATGCAATGCCCTTCAGTCAGGGTTTACCTTTCATTCATCATAAGTACTTAATAGTCTTTACATTTATATAGCTAGACATTATATTATATTGTTGTATAATCTCTAAGAACAAGAAACTCAGTTTAACCACTGTATTTTGAGCTTTTAGTACAGCATATGGCACACATAAATGCTTGCTTAAAAATGATTGATACTCTATTCTAGAGTCTTTCTTTGGGAGAACACCTGGCTGGAGAATGTGTTTCCAAATCATTGAAAAAGAGGATGAAGGGTCAAGCAGTATTGAGTTTTCCAGATTTCATCCTGAGACAAATATTCATACTCATCTAATGATCAACTACTATCCAAATCCACTGTTGAAGGGTTTTCATATCTCACGAGCATTCAAGGATATAGGCTAAAAAAGAGAGCAAGCCAATCAAATCCAGAAACCTCAATTTCTTGCCACAATCTGACTGAGAATGAAATATGAATAAATATTTAATAGTGTAATTATATTCCCTATAGGAATAAAATTGACAGTTCTTGATATATAGCAAACAGCCAGAAAGCAAAATAGCAGAGACATTTGAATTCTCTCTAAACCATAGGTTCTCTAATCTACAGTATTACTACCAAATAATCCATGTTTTTAAAAGTGCATGTTTTACAAAAGAAGGAAAACAGACTACCTTTCTCCTGTGAGAAAGCTACATAAGAAAAGGAATTTTTTATTCTCAAGGTGATTTAAATTTTGATTGGCCTCTATTACTGGGTAGGGAATTTAACTTCTACATGAGGTTACAGTTAAACAGTGAGTTTCTGCACATCTTTTTAACTTCTTTTAGTGACCAATAGGCTAGGAATTCAATCTGGGATTGTAAAAATATAGTTATCACAACTGCCTGCTCCCAGGCACCAATCACCAACATAACTGAAATGTTTAGGTACATTTATTAACAAAATTTGAGTTCCCTACATGCACAAAGAAAATTCTAAATGAGAACAAAAAAGTGACAAAATTTATAGGACTTAATACATCACTGTGTGCCATATTAAACTATGGAACTACTAGAAAAATGACTATTCTTTTAAAACATAGGAAATTCTTTTTTATAGATAAAAAAATCATCAGTTTTGTTATAGTTATTCACAGGTCACTTTTAGAACTTTTCTACTGGAGCAATAAAACATGAGTGGGTCCAAGAAATTATTTTCTAGGTATAATGGTGGAGTTTGTTGTTGTTGTTGTTTTTATTTATTTATTTTTACTTTTTATTGGTTCTTTGTGAATTTCACATAATACACCCCAATTCCATTCATCTCTCCCTCCCCTCCTACCTGATCTCCACTCTTGTAACCTCCCCCCTCAATAAATGAAAAAAAAATCTCTTTATGGAAGCTGTAGTGTGTCACAGCATGTCCCACAGTATACCCTTTTTTCCACACTTCTTTGCTTGCAAATGTTCATTACAATGAGTTGGTACAAGTCCTCTTCTGTTACACTATAAATACTAAAACGCCACTGGAACTCTTAGATATCCTGTTGTTGCCTTGTGTCATGGAAGTCCTGTAGGTTAGGATCTGTAGGACTGACCCCTTCACATGCTCCAGCAGTTAATTGATGGGGTAAATGTTGGGGTGGGCCAATTCAAAGCCCCCGCTTGGGCCTGAGAAGTATCTGACCTGGTCACATCTCCAGTTCTCCCTCATAAATAACACCTGGGCTACCTTTCTTATCCTGCTCCAGCTGGTCCATCCAATGCTACCACCAGCAAGGGACAGAGCCAGATCTGCTCTCAGGTCTATGGGGCCAGCTTACCTACAATTCCCACCATCCCACCCCCACAAGCAGAGCCAGATCAATCCTGCTGCCTAGGTGAGATGCATGGTCCACTCTCCTGAGTGTTGCACTGGTGAGGCATAGGGCCAGTTATTCCATTCTCATGACCCTGGGACCAGCTCTTCTGCCTGTCATAAGTGGCAAGGGACAAGGGACAAGGAAGGAGAGGAGGGCATCTCTCCTCATTTATGCCATTGCACAGCAGATAAGAGTCAGGGTCAAATCTCCCATCCTCACACCCTTCAAGCCAATCACCCACAATCCTCACATCTCAAGCCAGCTCTACTGTGATGCCCAGGTGCGATGCAGGTCCTGCTCCCCGAAGTGCTACAACAGGTTAGGAGCAGGGGCAGCTCTCCTGCACTGATAAGCCCAGAGTCAGCTTTCTCACCTGTCATACATAGGTGGCAAGGGTTGAGGGTGCATGAGAACATATCTCTACTGCCCAAGTCACCACATAGACAAGTGGAGGGAACAGCTCTCCCATGTTCACACTCTCAGGGCCTGCTCACCTATACCCTACCACCAGTGTCAGCTCTACTCTGCTGCCCAGTTGAGGTGCAGGGCCAGTTCTCCTGCTCTTATGACCCTGGTGGGGCCAGGACTTCCACCCGCCACATGTGGTGAGGGCAAAAGAAAGGGGAGAGGATTTCTGCCTTGCTGAGACTACAATATGGCAGACAAGTTGCAGAGAGGTTCTCCCATTCTCATGCCCTCAGGGCAGGCTCATTCTCATATCCAGGGCCAGGCCAGCTCTACTATGATACCCAAGTGAGGTACAGAGCCTGCTTTCCTAAGTGTTACAGTAGGTGAGGGGCAGGGTCAGCTCACCTGCCTGCCTTGGTGGTAAGGAGTGAGATGGGGAGGTGGGGCTCTCTCCCTCATATATGTCACAGCTCACTGCTCAGCAGACAAGTGGCAGGCCCAGCTCTCCCATGCTCATTCCTCATGGACCAGTTGGCTGGCACCCCTGCCACAAGGATCAGCTCTACTGACTGCCCAGGTGAGGTAAAAGGCTAGCTCTCCTGACTGCTACAGTTGGTGAGGGGCAGGGACAGCTTTGATGCTCTCATGACCCCAGGCCCAAGTCTCCTACCTGCATCAGTGGCAAGGAGCAAGGTAAGAGGAGAGTATCTCTCCCTCACCCTTGCCACCACAAGGGAGATGAGTAACAGGGGCAGCTCTTCTACACTCATACCCTCCAGACCCACTCATTCACAACTCCTGAAACAAGGACCATCTCTACTGTGCTTCCTGGCTGTTGTGTGGTATCTGCTCTCCCAAATACTGCAGTTGGCTAGGGATGGGGTCAGCTCTCCTGCTCTCATGCCCCTGGGCAAGCTCTCACGCAATTCCCAAAATGAGGGTAGGGCCAGTTCTTCACATTCCTCAAACATCAACAGGTCCCTGGGCTGCAGCACAGACTAGGGACATTTGCCTGGCCTTTGTAGTAACAGTCCCCTGCTGGTTCAGGGCCACAGACCAAGATGTGACCCGTGGTAGCAGAATCCAGGATCCCAACATGGTCCTAGTTAGCATCACTGGATACTCACATAAGGCTGTGTCTCCCAACCCTTGTGTCTCTATTTTGCCTCTCTTCAATGTGCTCATATAGTGGAGTTTATTTTAACACGAAAATTCATAATTTTCCTTTTTTCCTCCTTAAATTGGATGCATGTCACTGATCTGAACTAGAAGAGTTCTCCTTCCAATGTCATTTTTTCCCCATGTGGCCAGTGAACATGCTTAAGGTTGCCAATATGTCTAAGAAAGAGGTATCATTCCTTCATTAAATGAAGGAATAAAACCACCACAAAGGGTCTGTTAGGATTTTTTTATATACTTTTTTTTTTATTTCTTCAAGTTACATCTCAGTCACAATCCCTTCCCTATTCCCCTTCTTGTCCCACCCTTCCACCCTCTTCTCCTCAACAGCTCCCCCTTTCAGTCCAACAAATGGTTCCTTCTCTTATAACAGTAAATACTATACACAACAACAGAAACAAATACACCACATTTATGAGAGTTAAATGGCCCAGCATACATTCCCAATGTCCAGTCCATACAATACATATTTGGCCCCTGACTTTAACGTTCTACCATCTAACCATCTCCATGTGTTTAAAGTTCTATATCTGACTCAGCTTTCATACTAACTTGCATCACAATTTTAAAAACATCTTCTTAGATTCAGAACACCCTCTTGATTCCTAAACAACTCAAAATTTAACTATGAGACTCTAGCTATCTATTCTTCAACCACCTCAGAGACCTGAGAGGGATAAATATATCTGATTATGTAGGAAGTGTAGGGCCTGCATTATCCAAAACTAAGAAAGGACATATCAGTGGCTGCCTGGACAGTTCCTGTTTTCTCTCCACACGTTACATCATCAATCTTCAGCCTTTGGTCCCGTTTCTCTGACAGACATTGATTGTAGAGCAGGAATTATGAAGGACTTACCTACCCTGTCTTGTCTGTTAGGATTTTACATCCTAGAGAGTAACCTCTTCCACTGATTCAAGGTGGAGTGCAAACTCCACCTCACCCCCTCTCTCCAATCTCACACAACTCCATGTCCTTTCTCTCTCTCTCTCTCTCTCTCTCTCTCTCAAAATAAACAGGAAAACAAATAAAAAAAAATCAAAGAATCCAGACTTACAAAAAATAAAGAAAAACATTCACATACACACACACACACACACACACACACACACACACACACACAAACCCACACTATAAAAACACAAAACTGGAAACCATAAAATACAAGCAACAGACCAGTGAGACAAAAAAATAATAGTAATAACCAAATAAAGCAACATGTTCTGTTAGAGAAACACAGCCATAAAATGACTCCTAACAACATACTTCTATACCCAAGGACAGTATTTTCCTCAGTCATCACCAGAGAAGTTTCTGCCTCCAGTATATGGAAACTAAACAGAGACACACAACTGAACAATGTGCACAGAACGAGAGACTTTGGAATACTCAGTACTTAATGGGACACCTTCTCCACACACCTCCCTTCAAGGCCCTAATTTTAACCCTAACCCTAACCCTAATACTAATCCTAACCCTAACCCTATGTGAAAGAGGAGCTGAAATGATTGAAAGAGCCAGAGGGGATGGGGGACCCCAGGGAAACAGTGTCTTCCAAACACAACAGAACTGAGGCACATATGAACTCACAGAGACCATGGTATTATGCACAGTACCTGCATACATTTAAGTCAGACAGGGTCCAAGCTGTGAGAGAGAGGAAGAAGGTAACAAGACCTCTAACCCTTAACTAAGGTGCTATCTCCAATTGTTATTGCTTCCAATGGAAAATTTAGTTTTCTCTAATGAAGTCTCATTGGTATATAAAGCACACTTAAGGGAATACACCATACCCAGTAGTAGATGGCCAACACAAAATGAACTCAATGGTATTTTTATAGACTTCTTGTCTCATATGATAATTTTCTTTCTTTCCTTCCTTCCTTCCTTCCTTCCTTCCTTCCTTCCTTCCTTCCTTCCTTTCTTTCTTTTTATTGGTTTTTAGAGACAGGGTTTCTCTGTGTAATGGAGCCCTGGGTGTCCTGAACTCACTTTGTAGACAAGGCTGGCCTTGAACTAACAGAGATCTGCCTGCCTCTGCCTCCCAAGTGCTGGAATGATAATTTTCTTAATGAGAATGGATGGGAAAGAAACAATGTTCTATGAGATGCCTCAGTGTGGAAAGGAGCTTTTCTCATGTGCCTGGAGACCTAATTTTGATCCTGGAAATTATATCAAAGTAGGAGAAAAAACATACCCTATGATGTTAATGAAGTTCTTCTCCGAGTTTCATATATATGTCATGACATGGACACACTAAATTGGCTTACGTATTATCATGAATATCTCATGGTGCTTCATAGATAGCCATAGTACTTGGTTGTCTATTTTTAGTGTGATAACTAAATATGATGGCTTTTTCAAAGCAGTGGGTCTGGAAGGTGTAGGGATATCCAGAAAACTGAAAGGAAAAGCTCAAGGGAAGAATTTGGTAAAGATAAGAGATAGACAGGTCTGCTACATGCTGCTGCTTGGAATCAGGCTTCCTATGAAGAGTGTCTGTGCTTTGTCATCTGTCCAGCACCAGCATGGAGCCAGACAGCACCATGATGGGGCGGGGGCGGGGGGGGGGGGGTTCAGTAAGCTGTGTACTAAGTCAGCTATGAAGCATGTGTTAAACTCCAAGTATGTAAGTCAATTCTGGTCGGGTTTGTGTGTGTGTGTGTGTGTGTGTGTGTGTGTGTGTGTGTGTGTGTGT
>CAJQZJ010001694.1:7580543-7635423 GCA_907164525.1 Lophiomys imhausi | reverse complement strand
AAAAAAAAAAAAAAAAAGAAGGGAAGAGGATGGGGGGTTGAGGGGGAGGAGGGTGGAAGGGTGGGACTGGAGGGGGGAGTAGGGAGGGGATTGTGATTGAGATGTTACTTGAAGAAATAAAAAATAAATTATTAAAAAAAGAAAGAATCAACTATGTTAAATATTTCAAAGTAATTTAGACATCCTGGCATTTGGATGACCTAGCAACATATGTCTGTTATTTCCTGGGAACAGGCTAGCTCTCACGTTCATTTCTAATTCTGTTGCACTCTTCCTTCACCTCAAGTTTGTTACAGAGAATAATTTCGGGTTTATTGTATTTGTGTAGTAGATACTGAGCAACTGTGGAACCCTACCAGAAAAGAAAAAAAGTGACTAATATAAATATTAAAGAAAAAATAATCTATCCTGTGAGTGTAATCTGAAAGTTTAAAGTGTTTGAAAAAAGTCTTGAAATATGAACAGAAACTGGAATTTGAGTTAGAAGAAAGAAGCATGTGAATAAGAACAGGGAGACAATAATGACAATGATGTGTATTCAAAAAGCCAAAGCGTGTTCTAGACAACTGATGGGAAGAAAGGAGTGTGTGTGTGTGTGTGTGTGTGTGTGTGTGTGTGTGTGTGTGTGTAAGCTGATTCCTATAGAAAGAGCATGGGTCAGATAAGAATGTACTTTGAATTATATTCTAAAGAATTTGTTCGGCTTTTGATGATGATAACCACTGAAAGGTTGTTTTAAACAGTAGAGTAATAGAATTAAGAGTCCATTTGAAAAAGCTTTTGGAGCAATTTTGTAGAATAGATGAGAGGGGAACAACATAAAGTAATTGAAGTAGTTGCAAAGGTCCTGTTAGAGAGCAGGATACATCAGGGGAAGGAGGAAAGACAGGGAAGATATGGATTATACACACTTACATAGTAACTTTTAGATACCAACAAAATGATAGGACTGGATGTCTCCAGTTTCCTCTGTCTAGGAAGGACAGGTCATCTCCAGGCAGAAGAGTGAACAGAAGGTGAGATAAGAGATGATTGCTGTGGAACACAGATTGTTCTAGAAAATAACTATCAGAATGTTTAGTACATAGCAAGATCTTCAGGAATTATTAGCTAGCAGTTTGGATTTCCTTAGCAGGTAGTGTGGTAAACTGAGGTTTGGAGCTGTTGTTGGAATTGATAATTTTTAAGGATTTTTATTAATTTTAATTATGTGAGTGTGTATTTCTGTGTTTGAGTACATGTATATAAATGCAAAGTGCCCACAGGGGCCACAGGCATTGGACACCCCTACAGCTGGAGTTACAGGTGTTGTTAGCCAAACATGGGTTCCTGTAAGAGCAGTGAGATGTTCTTATTCTCTGAGACACCTCTATAGCCCCTGAAGTTGAGATATTTAGAACAACTCTTAATAAGTAGCAACTAGATCTCTGGGCTTCAGAGATAACCCAAGGGAAATGTAGAAAATGAAGAGGAAGGATAAGATAAGTTTAGAACAGAAAGGACCCAAAAAAAGGAAAAATCAAGCAAAATCTGGGTGCATCTAAATGACAGAGATAATAATTAACTGCAACAGCAAGGCTTTATTCCTAGATGTCAAGCTAGTCACAATGGAACTGTATTTTTTTTTATAAATCCCAGAACCATTTTCTTCATAAAATATCTCTCCTATGGAGAAGAGAAATGGCTCACCCATTCTCAAACACTAGGTGAGAAATGATCTTTAAAGTATGTATAGCATTTGAGCTTTCCTATCCCCCTGGCTCCTTCAGCTTGCTGATGAGGCTGACCTGCTACACTCTTGCCTGGGTGTTTCATATCTCACCTCTCTCCCACCCTTTCATTCTACAACACTAACAGCTCAGAGTTTAGCACTTATTTATTTCTATTGCATTGCTCTAGTGGATCACTTCTTAGGAGCCGAGTTTGCTCATTCCATATTATTTGTCCATTTGAACAATTGCTACAAATGTTTTTTCACTCAAGAAGTTTTGTGACATTTGTGAGGTAGGTTATTCTTATACTATAAAATTCCTTGGAATCACTTTGAAAACTAATGGAAATCCAAGAATATGTGTTTCTAATGACCACATAATCCTTAGAGACTTCAGCCTGCAGATCATACTACTCATCTTGCAATAGAAGTAAAGTCTGGCCTCTGTTTCATGTCCAGCCATCCTTCCTACAATATCTGCCCACTCATCTATCAAGGCTGTGGCGATATGAGATTCAGATTCCTGTACCACATTCCAATACTGAATCTGAAAGTCAGAAATCTCTATTTTAGAATAAAATCCTCCAAGTGTCAGTTAAAGAATCAGCCCTGGCAGTTAAGTCGTGGGGTGGGGCTAGTGTTGAGAACAAACTGAAACTGAAATTTAATTATCAATTGTATTTATTAATATGTATAAACTGTAAGATTAGGCCAGCGGAGCAGCCGCGGCTTGGCAGAGCAGTGGGCAGTCTGGCAGGATTATCAGCCGACAGGCTTGGCTCACCTTAACTGGCAGCCTGAATTATCTATCATGGGGAAGGAGGCTCAAACCAAGGGTGGCCTACACCACCTGTAACCTAAACTCTGTTAAGTAATATAAATTGTTATATTAGGCTGGTAGAATTACTGGCGGCTTGGCGGGAGATTTGCCGGTGTTCGATGGGAGTCCAGGAGTCCAACGGCCCTGGATTGCTTGGATTCACAGTCTATAAGCTGCTGCAGTCCTTTCCCCAACAACAAGACCTTTTAATGTTTCAATGCTTAACCCTTAGCTGAGTAGACTCTCAATTAGCCACTCTAAATTAACTGGGATAACCTAATCCCAAACTGCATGTGCCTGTGATTACCTTTCAGCGTTCTCAAACACATCTATCTGCGCCCATGTCTACTGGTGGAATGAACTAATCCTCTGTGTAAAATACAGGGTTCCTGTTCTAATCTCAGGAAGTCCCACCTTCCTATACTCTTTCTGCCCAGCTAATTTGCCATCAGCGACTGTTATTAATTAATCAAGAGAATGCCTCAGAAGGTGTGATAACCAGATCTCGGTATTGAAATCAGCCTATCATTCCTTCCCCAACAACAAACTGACTTGGTGGGGTATCATTTTAGGAGTTTGATCAGATTTAGTATGCTTCCAGATTTTTATTGTTTCTGGAGGTAGAGAACTGAGTACAAAGATGACGAATATTTTCCCGGCCCAGCGACTCCCTTTAAAGTGCATCCAATATTCCTAAATTGTACCCTATCCCCTGCATTCCATTATTCTGGCCCACAATACCTCCTGTTTTCATGCAGACCACAATGTAACCAGGAACCTCAGGCCCTGCTGTTACTAGGGACCCCCGAGACAATGTTGGCACCCAAACCCCAGAAGTCTCTCTCTCTCTCTCTCTCTCTCTCTCTCTCTCTCTCACACACACACACACACACACACACACACTCATCAAAATCAAAAACAAAACAACAAAAAACAGAAACAAACAAACAAAAACAAACCCCCAAAACCAGGAATAACACCATAATGGACCTGAAGACTAGCTTGTCAAGAGAACCCTAGGCCACTCACATGAAAGGACCAAGAGGAAACAGAAACGGGGTAGGGGGGTGACCTAAAAAATACTCACCAAACAAAGAAAAATTCAGAAACCAGAAACAAATTAGAGAAATAAAATAGAGAAACAACACCCTTCACAATAGCCACAAATAATATTTTTAAAAAATCTTGGTGTAACTCTAACCAAGCAAGTGAAAAACCTGTATGACAAGAACTTCAATGCTTTGAAGAAAGAATTTGAAGATACCAGAAGATGGATAGATCTCCCATGCTCATTGATTGGTAAGATTTACACATACCTATGGACACTTGATTTTTGACAAAGAAAGCAAAATTATACCATGGAATAAATAAAGCATCTTCAATAAATGATGCTGGTTTAACTGGATATCAGCATGTAGAAGAATGTAAATAGATAAATATCTATCATCTTGCACAAATCTGAAGTCCATATGGTTCAAAGACCTCAATATAAGACCAGAAACACTAAACCTGATAGAAGAGAATGTGGGAATAGTCTTGAACTCATTGACAAAAGAGACAACTTCCTGAATAGAACACCAATAACTCAAGAACTAAGATAGACAATTAATAAATGGTATGTAAGGCAAAGAACACTGTCAATAGGACAAAACAGAAGCCCACAGAATAGAAAAAGATCTTCACCAACCCCACATCCAACAGAAGACTGATATCTGTAATATATAAAGAACCCAAGAAAGTAGACATCAACAAACAAAATTATCCAATTAAAAATGAGGTACAGTTCTAAACAGAGAATTATTGACAGTAATCTCTAATGGCTAAGAAGCCTTTCAAAAAATGCTCAATATCCTTAGCCATCAGGGGAATGCAATTCAAAAGAACTCTGAGATTCCATCTTACACTGTTCACTATGGCTAAGATCAAAACTCATGTAACAGCTCATGCTGTTAAGGATAAGGAGCAAGGGGAACAAGCCTCCATTGTTAGTGTGAGTGCAAATTTGTACAACCACGTTGGAAATCAATTTGATGGTTTCTCAGAAAATTGGGAATAGATCTACCTCAAGACCCAGCTATACCACTCTTGGGCATAAACCCAAAGGATGGTCCACTATACCACAAAGACACTTGCTTGACTATATTGATAAAATCATTATTCATTGTAGCAAGAAACTGGAAACAACTTAGATGCCCCTCAACCGAAGAATGGGTAAAGAAAATATGACACATTTCCACAATTGAATATTACTCAGCTATTAAAAACAATGACATCATGAAATTTGCAGGCAAATGGATTGAATTAGAAAAATTCATCCTGAGTGAAGTAACCCAGATCCAGAAAGACAAACATGGAATCTCATCACTTACAAGTGTATATTAGCCATAAAGTAAAAGATAACCATGCTGCAATCCACAGACCCAAAGAAGCTAAGTGACAAGAAGGGCTCAAACCAGGATGCTTAAATCTCACTGAAAATGAAGAATAGAATAGCCATATTGGTGAAATGGGTGGGGGATGGTACTCAGTGGAAAAGTGGGTAGGGATAGGAACAGGAGGGACCAGGTCAGGATGGATAGAGGGAGAGACTACTGGAAGAGACAACTAGAATGGAGGATGAGTTTGATGAGGCAAGCTAGAAACCTAGGACAATGGAAAATCCCAAGAATTTATGAGAGTGATCCAAGCTAAGACTCCTAGCAATGAGGAATATGGAACCTGAACTGGCCATCTCCTGTAACCAGGCAAGACTTCCAGTCGAGGGATTGGAACACCAACTCAGCCACAAAACCTTCGACCTACAAGTTTTTCTGCCCACTAGATGTCCAAGGGTAAAGATGGAGCAGAAAGTGGGGGAATGGTCAAATGATGACTGGTTCAGCTTAAGACCCATGCCATAAGAGCGAACCCACCCCTGACACTATTGATGATGTTCTGCTATCTTTGCAAACAAGAGCCTAGCATAACTGTCATCAGAGAAGTTTTACCCAGCAACTGATGGAAATAGATGAAGGGGCCCACAGCTAAACATTAGTTGGAGCTTGAGGAAGAAGGGAGAAAGTATTGCAGAAGCCAGAGGAGTCAAGGACACTACAAGAAACCCCACAAATTCAACTAATCTGGGCCCACAAAGGCTCACAGAAACTGAACTGTCAACCAGAGAGCCTGGATGGGACTGACCTAGACCCTCTGCATATATGTAGCAGTTGTGTAACTGGTTCATCATGTGGGACTCCTAACAGCAGGAGCAGGAGCTGTCTCTAACTCTGTTTTCTGCCTCTGGGGCCCTTTCCTCCTGGAGTGGCTTTTGTAGACTCAGTTGGAGAAGATGTGTCTAGTCTTACTACTACTTGATATACCAAAGCTGGTTGATATCCATGGGAGGGCTCCCCTTTTCTGAAGAGAAAGGGAGGTGGAGTGGGCTGGAGGGCGGACAGGTGGGAGAGAAGAGAGGGGAAACTGCCCTCTATATGTAAAGTTAATTAATTATAGAAAAAAAGAATACTTGCCAGAAGATCTTAATCATTTCAGGGCTTTTCCCCTTTCTCTCTATTTCTCTTACCTGCCAGTCTCCAATATCCTCCCTAAACTGTCTATCAAATTCAAACATCCAGGTCATATATCAGCTCCTCTATAAAGATGTCTCCACTCTCACATTTGAGAAAGATTAACTGCTCACATAACTGTATTCAAATACTTATTAGATATTTATACTACAAAGTTTCCCACACTGAATTATAATCAGTACCCTCTGTGTCTTCCGTGCCTTTTACCACACTGAGAATTTTTTTATGCCTCTTCATCTTTGGTTTTTTGGTTTGGTTTGGTTTTGTTGTTGTTGTTTTTTTTTTGTTTGTTTGTTTGTTTTTCCTCACTATTTTGGAACTAAGTTCTTACTATAGAACCCAGGCCGGACTCAGATTTGTTATGATTCTACCTTAACACCTAAATGCTAGGATAAGAGCTATATGCCATCACATCTGGATTGTTTTATCCTTCTTATGTCGAGAACACATCTAATATGTTGTGTTGAAATAAGAAAGGACTACATACTTTGTAATCACAATGAAGTAAAAACCTCAATAATTGCAATAGGGAAATAAGTATTAGGGAAATACATTCTAATGCTTTGTCTGACTTTAACTTTGTTATCACTAATCAATTATGTGGCCAAATATAGAGCAGTTGGAACAAGAAAAATCACTTTAGTGACAATGATCTCATTAAAAGGCTTCATCCTCAATAGGACAAACTTTACAATGAATAATAGTATTTTTCTTGAAATCAAAATTGTAATTGAAGACACAAAAGTAGACAATTCATACATTTTAATTACCTCTTCATGCAAAAGGATGACATAACACATAATAATTCCAATATTGCAAGATATTGGATTGCATTGTGAACCCCTACATTGTGTCCTGGAAAAATGTTTCTAATCATGTTTTTGGCTCAGTCTTTTAGCCTAGATCTTTTGGCTTCCTGTAAACAAGTACTTGTGGTGTGGCTCAGCTCTAGCACACACCTTTTTGTTTTTCATGTTCTGCAATTTTTGAGAGTTTAATTTGTTGTCAACACAGATACTAAATGCAAGAAATTTTAAATGATTATAAATGGTTGTATAGGCAGTCATAATGTGTTTTTAAAAAATATTTAGATGATATATTCTGAAGTTTCTCATAGACCTAACCATTTAAAAAATTCTTTCAAATTTCCATATAATTATATATATATTATATATATATATATTTCTCATGCATTTTAATTACATACATATATTTACAGAATATATTCAAGGAAAACATTGTGTTAAATAATTTAAACAGTTAATCTGTTTCTTCTTTTTTTAAATTCCAGGGACCAAAAAAAAAAAAAAGCAAATAAACAAACAAGCAAACAAGCTCAGTACCTCACAGAACCTTCTCCAAAATTAAACATATACTTGGTCACAAAACAAGCCTCAACAGACACAAGAAAGTTGAAATAACCCCATGTACCTTATCAGATCATCATAGATTAAAGCTTGACTTCAATAGCAACAGAAACAACAGAAAGCCTACAAACTCATGGAAACTGAACATCTCTCTACTCAATGATCACTGGGTCAGAGAAGAAATAAAGAAAGAAATTAATTTTTTCTAGAATTCAATGAAAACAAAGGCACAACATACCCAAATTTATGGGACACATTGAAAGCAGTGCTGGGAGGAAAGTTCATAGCACCTTCATAAAGAAATTGGAGAGATCTCATATTAGCAATTTAAAAGCACATCTGAATGCTCTAAAATAAAAAGAAGGAAACATGCCCAAGAGGAGTAGAGTGCAATAAATAATCAAACTCAGGACTGAAATCAATATTTTAGAAACAAAGAATAATAAAAATGATGGGGTGATGTTAAGCATTCTAAATGTTAATTGGTCCTGTTTGCTGTCTGTTACTTAATTGACTCTGATTGGTTAAATAAATGCTGAGGCCTGGAGATTGGGCAAAAGCAGAGATAGGTGGGACTAAGGTTCACGGGCTTTTGAGAGAGAGAGACAGAGCATCTTGGGAACAAGAAGGCTGCCAGAGAAGAAGCTAGGAGTAAATAAGGAAGACACACCATGGGGTAGATTAAAGAAGATCCTTCCACGTGGCCTAGAACATTGGTTTAGCATGGAGAATAATAGTCCAAAGGGATGTATGTATATATGGGGTTATATTTGGATAATAGAATTATGAGCTAGCTTAGATGGGCTAGGATTGCACAACCCAGGCCTAGGCTTGTTAAGATGCACATGGTATTTATGTGTATTCATTTATAGTGGCAGGTTAAGGATTAATACTTCCTAATCAATTAAATATAATATAAATACTGGGTAAACAATTTAATTAGCTATTATTTTTTTCTACATAGAAAGAATCAATGAAACCATGAGCTGGTTCTTTGAGAAAATCAACAAGACAGATAAATCCTTAGTCAAACTAACTAAAAGACAGAGAGACAGTATCCAAATCAACAAAATCAGAAATGAAAAGGAGATAACAACAGACACTGAGGAAATCCAAAGAATTTTAAGGTCTTACTTCAAAAGCCTGTACTCCACAAAATTGGAAAGTCTAAATGAAACGGATGATTTTCTTGATAGATTCCACTGAGTAAAGTTAAATCAGTATCAGATAAACAAATTAAACAGTCCCATAAACCCTAAGGAGGTAGAAGAAGTTATCAAAAGTCTGCCAAACAAACAAAACAAAACCAACAACAACAACAACAAAAACCTGAGCCAGATGATTTTAGTGCAGAATTCTACCAGATATTCAAAGAAGAGCGAATAACAATACTACTCAAACATTCCACAAAATAGAAACAGAAGGAACTTTGCCAAGCTCATGCAATGAAGTCCCAATCACCTTGAGACCTACACCACACAGACTCAACTAAGAAAGAGAATTTCGGAGAGGCAGGAGGATCACTGTGAGTTTGAGGCCAGCCTGGTCTACAGAGTGAGTCCAGGACAGCCAGAGCTGTTACACAGAGAAACCCTGTCTCTAAAAACAAAACAAAACAAAAAAAAAAAACACAAAAAAAGAGAATTTCAGAACAATCTCCTCATGAACATTGATGCAAAAATACTCAATAAAATACTGGCAAACAGAATCCAAGAACACATCAAAAATATCATTCACCTTTGCCTTACAGAAGCTTTTCAGTTTTTCATGAGGTCCCATTTATTGATTGTTGGTCTTAGAGCCTGAGCTGTTGGTGTTCTGTTCAGGAAGTTGTCACCTGTGCCAATGAGTTCGAGGCTTTTTCCCATTTTCTCTTCTGTTAGATTTAGTGTGACTGGTTTTATGTTAAGGTCTTTGATCCACTTGCACTTAAGTTTTGTGCAAGGTGATAAAAATGGTATTCTTTCACATGTTGACATCCAGTTAGACCAGCACCATTTGTTGAAGATGCTGTCCTTTTTCCATTGTATGGTTTTGGCTTCTTTGTCAAAAATTAAGTGACCATAGGTGCATGGGTTTATTTCTGGGTCTTTAATTCCATTCCCTTGATCAACATATCTGTTTCTATACCACTACCATGCTGTTTTTATTACTATTGGAAGTTGAGAGTTATTCTTTCAAGGTCTGTAAAGAATTGTGTTAGGACAAAATGGCAGCCTACAGATTGGGAAAAGATCTTCACTAATCCCACATCTGACAGAGATCTAATATCCAAAATTTATAAAGAACTCAAGAAATTAAACAACAAAAACACAAGTGGCCCAACCAAAAAATGGGGTACAGAGCTAAACTGAGAATTCACAAAAGAGGAATCTAGAATGGCTGAAAGTCACTTGAAGAAATGCTCAACATCCTTAATCATCAAAGAAATGCAATTCAAGACAACTCTAAGATTCCATCTCACTCCTATCAGAATGGCTAAGATCAAAAACTCAAATGACAGCACATGGTGGTGTGGTTGTGGAGAAAGAGGAACACTCCTCCATTGCTGGTGTCAGTGCAAACTTTTTACAACCACTATGGAAATCAGTATGGTGATATCTTAGAAAACTTGGAATAGCTCTACCTCCAGACCCAACAATTCCACTCCTGGGCATACATTCAAAATATTCCTCACCAATTCATAAAGACATTTCCTCAACTATGTTCATCGCAGCTTTATTTCTAATAACTAGAAACTGGAAAAAAAAAACCAGATGTCCTTCAACCAAAGAATGGATAACAAAAACTGTGGTACATTTACACAATTGGATACTACTCAGTTATCAGAAACAAGGAAATCACTCAATTTGCAACCAAATGGGATGGAACTAGAAAAGCTCAACATGGGTGAGCTAACTCAGACTCAGAAAGATACAGATGGCGTATATTCACTTATAACTGTATTTTAGCCATACAGTACAGGATAATCATCCTACAATCAATAGATCCAAAAGAACAGGAACATGGACTTGGTTACCTGTTAGTGGGACAATCCATCTTATTGGAACTGCCATGTATGCCTCCTGTGCAAGAGGAAGCTCTTAGACCTCGTGACTAACAAACTGAAGGGAGCTGATACACCCCACGCTGGAGGGATGGGATGGGTGCAAGAGGAGGTAGAGATGGGAAGGTGAGACAGGGAGAGGGTGGAGGGAGGGGTTAGTAATGGAGATGTAACTTGAAGTAATAAATAAATGTTAAAAAATATATCATTCACCAAGATCAAGTAGGGATGGTTCAATATGTGAAAACCCATCAATGTAATCCACCATAAAAACAAATTGAAAAAAAAAACCCACATAATAATCTCACTAGATGCTGAAAAAATATCTGACAAAAATCCAACACTCCTTCATGATAAAAGTCCTAGAGAGATCAGGTATATAAGGCCCATATCTAAATGTAATAAAGGCAATATATAGCAAGCCTATAGCTAATATCAAATTAAATGGAGAGAAACTTCAAGCAATTCCTCTAAAATCAGGAACAATACAAGGCTGCCTATTCTCTCCATATCTATTCAACATAGTACTTGAAGTTCTAGCTAGAACAATAAGACAACTAAAGGAGATCGAGGGTTCCAAATTGGAAAAGAAGTCAAATTGTCCCTATTTGCAGAGATGATAGTATACATAAGTGATCCCGAAAACTCTACTAGAGAACACCTACAGTTGATAAATACCTTCAGTGAAGTGGATAGATACAAAATTAACTAAAAAAAAAAAAAAGAAAAAGTCGCCTTCCTTTATACAAATAATAAACTAGCACACACCTTTTAATCTAAGAGCTAAATAAAGTCAACCATAAGTCAAGAGGTGGAGCAAGCAACCAAGTGAGAGGGAGTGAACACAGGTAAACAGAAAGGAGGGATATTGAATTGGAGGGTGTTTAAGATAGCATGGAGGAAAAAGAGCTTTTTCTTTCTGATATGTCCACCTGGTGAGCTAGCAGGCATTTTCACCTGGGACATCAGTGGCGTAGAAACATCAACTGGGTGCTTTCTCTGCTTCTCTGAGCTAGCAGGTTTTCACTCAGCTTCTAGCTTCTGAGTCTTCATTGGGAAAGTTGTATGATTGGTATTTTCATTTTTTAAAAACAACAGTATATCTTGAATGATAAAAGACTTTTGTGACTTTGTAGACCTGAAAATTCATAAATAAAGGAAATATGGCAATAGATTTGAGAATGAAAACCATAAGTATGGCCTTCAAGTGGTGACAGGATGTGAGTTTTTTTTTAAGCCTTTCTATGGTGAGTGACTATAGGGATATTGACAAATGTGTGCATGCTTGTGTACATATGTATATGCATGTATTCAGGACTTGGCTGTTACTTAAGACCTATTGATATCTAGCAGATGATGTCTACAAATGGGATGCCTCTTAAAATGGCTTCTGCTTTTGAGAAATCATTCTGTCCAAATAACCAGGAGTTGGTGAAGAGACATTAGCTTGCAAAAACCAGTGAAAAAGCCATGTCAACTATTTATGTTAATGGTGAATTTATGAAGAGTACATACTGAAATTTTAACTTTTCATTCAAATATATTAACTTTCAATTTGTGAAGATTTTGTTCATGTTCTTGCCAGAGCTTTGCTCAGAAATTCATTACATTTTTATATCCTATGACACATTCTCAAGCCATTTCTTCAGATTCATTCAGATAAACAATGTTCTCCAACTAAGATTTTAATTGTTACCTATGTAAGAAGAAGTGTATTAATTCACAGTGTGGGTGCTTTCCCTTTAGAAAACACTGAGTCTCTTCTGCTCCTTACACAAGCAGATACTATACATCTGTAGGATGACTTTCTACCCTTTGTTTTATAATAGTGTTTGCATTTGGATCTTTCCTCATAAACCAGCCCTGCCA
Organism: Lophiomys imhausi; assembly: GCA_907164525.1. NCBI lineage: Eukaryota > Metazoa > Chordata > Mammalia > Rodentia > Muridae > Lophiomys > Lophiomys imhausi. The sequence continues at coordinate 7,623,044 of CAJQZJ010001694.1, read as the reverse complement.
CTTTATAACCATCCTTGTTGTATGCTCTGGTTTCCCTCTGTACCTCTTTGTTATTCCAAAAAGAAATATTTCTAGACGGCATAAATAATATCCTCTAGAAGTGATTTTAGTAATACATTCAGAAGCTGATGAATCATCTCGAACCTCATCTAATAGATCAAATACCAGGTTGCATCTCTTGGGTGATACCTGATTCCATAAACTCATAAGTAAATTTCTGTTTGCTGTCACCCTCTTGCATCAAATAGATGAAATGCTATACACATCTCTCCTCCCTGGTTATTTCCATCCTTTTCATCTAATGCATGCATTTCTCACTTGTACGGGTCACTGCTGTAATGCTGCTGGCATTGTGCTTTTAGCAGCATCTCCTAATTTAGAATTAGCTGGATTTCATTGGAATACCTCTACTCACTTCTATTTATTTATTTACCTCTTTATTTAATTTGTGCATAAAGATGGGTGTCTAACATGAAGTACTCACATGCTGCAGTGGAATCAAGCAAGAATCCTGACCAAACCTGACCACTGTAGAGTCAGGAAACCAAAACAAGTTGTATTGTCTTTTCTATGGACCTTTATATATAATGCCAGGCCAATTGAGTGACTTAAAGAAATGGCTTATTCTTTGACACAAAAAGTCTAAATCAATGCATTCTTAGCAGACTTTTAGAGGATATAGAAACTGAAATGATCCAGTGATTTAAGTAACGGCTTCCAAAAGCAGCAAAAATCCAGGAGGCAAAATCTGTTTTCTTCTTTCCCTAAATCTGGATTGATTGAATATATTGTCTGAAATCATGGGGTGCATTCTTAGTCTTTTATTCCAATTCTTTTTATCAAGCCCAAAAAAGCTGTGTGAATGTTAATATGTACTGAATAAATCCTGTGATCACTGTAGCACCTTATAATGATGTGTTCCCCAGCTGCCATATCATGGAGCATTATTGCATTCCCCTGCCCCCTGAGATCCTTTATTTAATATCCATCCTGTACACTGGTATTACTATTCCCTACTATTTGAATGGATTTCAGAGTTCATGAAATGCTGAATCAAATGTTTTTCTGAACTTCAAATGTATTACATCTCCCACATTGCATTCATCTACTAATCTTGTAATTCAGTGGAAAAAAAAAAGCAATCAGATTTGTTTGGCATGGTTTGTTCTGTGTAAACCCACACAGCTTATTGCTCAATGGTGCTTAAATGGTAAATAGTGCTCAAATCAAATTTCCTCATCGACCTTCTTACTTAAGTTCAGAAAACTAACGATTTTGTTCATGTTTTCTAGCTGGCTTCTTGGTCTAAAAACCTAGAGAAAAGTATTCTCTTTTTCAATACTGATTTTTTTCTTTGTTTTGTTTTTATGTCATTCCACTGTTCATTTTTTATCTCTATATTTTCTTATTAGACTTTTCTTCAATTAACCCATTTATGTTAATTTCCTTGTAATAGAATTTTAAAAAAAAAGGCATTGATTTGTAAAAAGATACAAAGAATATGAAAATGAATTTTACATCAAGTATCTCCTTAAAAGTAAAGGAAATGTCTTTGTCCTATTATACAACTTCTTCTCTACACTCTTCATATAAAAAGTACTAGAATTTAAGCCTTAATCATGCTTAGGGATTTCTTCACTTCACTTGAAAAATTTAAGTACTTAGTATAGGTTTCAGTTAATCCTACTTACACATAAATATGCTAGAGTCATAATTACACTACTTCAGAGGGTAACTTTATTTGGAGATAGGTTCTTTACAGAGAGGAGCTAAAATGAGGTCATGGAAACAGACCTAGATTTCCAGATAACTAGTTTCTTTCTAAAAAAGGAAATTTGGACAGAGATAGAAATATATAGACTAAAGAACATGTCAATACATGCAGAGAGACAATGGCCTCCTCAAGTCACAGAGAGATGCTGGAAGGACCCAGCACTCAGTACCCAGCACTCAGTAAGCACTAAGGCTGCCAACACCTTGATCTGGGCCTCCTGGTCTTTAGACCTGTGACATAATGCATTTCTATTGTTTAAGCCACCATTTGTGCTTCAATACCTCAGCCCTGGAAAACAAATACAGTATCTAACTGTATGTACATGGTTTTGCTCTTGACATTATTCCTTTTTCTCTAGACTCTTATACATTAAGACAAAATGACTCTGGTTCTTGCTAAGCACTGCTTTTACAAATATGTGCCCCACCAGCCTGCTTTAATATCTCATAGGAATCAAAACACTTAAAGAAAATGGAAAGACATAAAGGGTATTCTATATTTACCAGTTTTCCTTGTGTAAAGATGGACTCTAGTATTACGTTTAATGATTTGAGAGAGAAGAATCATTCAAACTATAGTTTTTAAAATGGCAATTACCTTGGAGAATTAATTCTCATACATGGGCAAAGGCTTGCTTGCATTATTAAACGTTTCCTGTTTTAGTGGACAAGGAGTATTGGTGTAAATCAAGAAAAAACTCTGGGGTTCTCTTTCTGGTTTCCAAATCTTGATCTAGCTCATAAAGGAACATGAACACAGTGGATGCCCATTAACTTCAACCAGAGGGATGAACCTAAGTAGACTCCTTTATAACCTGAAGTCATGGTTTTTAAAGCTAAATCATTCTTTCTGAAAGTTGTGTCCTCTAATTGCTGTTGTTCTAGTCAGTACCTTTATTTTTTCTACCTAAAACAGGTGAAAAATTGCCCTTCATTTTCATGCGGATATATCCAGACTCCATATTTCGTAACTTGTACTCAGTTTAGCATGTGTTAAATCTTCATCTTCTTCCTCCTCCTCCTGCTCCTCTTTCTCTTCTTTTTCTTCTCCTTCTTCCTCCTCCCTCCTCCTTAAAGAGAAGTAAGCCTTCATTTCCATGTCTTTCTGATTAACCTGGGCCTGCTACTTGCTTAGAAGGAATCAGTCCAAGACACCAAATCTCATACCCTCAGCCCATTCCTTCAACTCTTTCTTGGGTTCAGTTTGGGCTCTGGCTGCAGTGGTGACAGCTACAGGGACAACAGCCATGAATGCAGATGGATCAACCAAGAAGGTCTTGACCCCTCCAGTGAGTGAGTAAGTGTTCTTCGTCTCCAAAGGGAGAGCCAGGACATGCTTGTATGCATTGATGATTAGTGTGACACTAAAGCAACAGTCGGGAGCCAGTCTCCAGACAAATGGTGGAAACATTTCAGATACCCTCAAGGAAGCAAGAGTGCAGTCTGTTCTGTGATCTCAAGCACTTCCAGGTTGCATTGTAAATGCTGCCATTGTCAATCACCTACTAGATAATCAACTCAAAGAAGAAGGAAGAGATGTTCACCATATTCAGCAGTGTGGCTTCAGTAGCTCCCACATTTTCTCCAGTTTTTAATCAGCTTCACCACACTAAGAATTTCAATGGTACCCCTGGAAATTTTACTGGTGATGCCCAAATCCTGGAAGAGGTCTTCTCAGGTCCCAGAGCAGTGTTCTGGCATAGTGACCTCACATGGGGTGATGGCACCAGCATGGGCATTAGTTGGTATCTTATTGGCCAACAGCATGTCACTAATCATGGGGAAGTCCTCCTTGGTGAATACAAAGCCCCCATTCCCCTGCATATATGAGACAACAGTTTCTCCAGATCTGGGTTGTTTTCCAGATGCTCCAGGATACCCTTGTGCATCATGGTGTTCTTGCTCATCAGCATGACAGCCTTCTAAAAACTGAGTAATCTGAAGGAAGTAGTTGGACTTCCCGGCTGCCTTGTCGTCCCTGTGCATAGTGATTGGCATTAGGGATCCCCAAGCAGGATGTAAAGATAATGTCACTCTAAAGAGGACACCTGACAAGAGCTGATACATGGTCTTCACCAATATAATTAGAATGAAGATAGCTCAGAAGTCTCAATTTCCTACATTTTAATATTCCTTGACTGATAGTATATCTTGGAATAAAAGAAAATTAAATGCATGTAATTTTTGTGGGCCACAATTTATAGAAAGGGGAAATAGGTTAATTATATTAGATTTAGAAAAATTCATTTTTCAGGGCTGCTTGTTCTAGAGCAGTAGTTCTCCCTCGTGGCAACCTCAAGCGGAACATTTTTGATAGGCTTTCTGACTCAGGCTTCAGGTGAAGAGTTGTTTTTTGCCAAATATTGAGAGTAAAACTGGACACTATTAATGTTATACAGAGGCAAAAGTGTAAGTTGAGGTGGCCTCAGGTTAGAAGCACAGTATTCCACACAAGGTAGGGACACAGGCAGATACTAACTCAAGTTTTCTGCTGCCAGTCTGGTATGGACAGAGAGATCAAGGACTGAAATCAGTCACTGATAGTAAGACCTTGTGACTCATCTTTATGGGTTTTGTGGACGTCAGTGTTAGGCTCAGGGTAAGAGGCCAGTTGTTAGGTGATATACCAAAAATAGCCACTCTGTCTACAAAAGGGAGCCTTTGGCTTTGATAATCTCCACGCCAGTTGGTTACTGTTGCTTAGAGCTAGTAACATAGAATAACACAACAACCCTCTCACTGCACACTAAGTAATCCCAGCATGTGCACATGCTCAGTGTAGGCACTTGGCAAGTGCTTTAATCAGTGTAATCCAGAAGTTAATGAGTAAGCCTGAACTGCTTTCATTCTTACATCTTCATATCCTGCACATAATATCCCATGTGCATTTATAGTTAGTGATTAACTAAGTGCTTCATGTCATAACAATGGGCATTATTAAACTTACAAATTTATTTGAATAAAATTATCCCTTGTTCCTATTACTAGATACCAGTAAAGTACTTCTTTTGTATAGTTTCAAACACAGTCAGCACTAAATGATGCACTAGAATTTATACTCATCTGTGTGTTATATCTATACTGTTTAGTTTTATTTAGTTTGAGGACAAGGATAACTTTCTATAACTCTATCTTCCACTGGAGGCACTTAATTTGGAAAAATACACAAGGAATTGATTTTACTCAAGTGTTTCAATGTTAATTCTTAGAAGACTCATATGTGGGGATATTGAGGGGTTGAATATTTACCAACACAGAACAAATTGAAACAAGTAAAGTCAATCGTATGAATGAAATAATAGCCTTTCTGTGCATAAATCCAAAGGGTCTAATGTATTGAAATGCTTTTTTTTTTCTTTCTCATTGCTTTGGTTGTGGAAATATTGCCTCAGGGGTTCACCATATTGGTAATTGTTGTGAAAGTACCTACACAAGAAGTTCAGGAAAAAATTAATTTTTATCAGTTGATTGTTTTTCATGCTATCCTTGATAGTGAATTTCAGAGATAAGCATGCAAATTCATTTGAATGGCAGTGTTTACATGCAAATTCATTTGAATGGCAGTGTTTAGGTCACTCACGTTGTTTATTACTTCCGGTGCAGATAGTGATATGCATGAGACCCACCCACAAGTGGACAACGTGCAGAGCCAGGGGCTTTGGAGTGCTCTGTAGCACATCTCTTCCATCAGGGCTCAGGGATCTAAGGAGAAGGGCAGGGTCCTCCAGGGATCACACAGAAAGGCTGTAAGAGCCAGGGGTGGTGAATGATTTTAAAGAAACATTATCCAGGTACAAAAGGGCAGATGAAAAAATGGACTCAGAGACTGACAGCATGCACAAGATTAGAAAAACTTAAGACAGACAAATAAAAAAGCATGAAGTAGAGGAAGTAGGCACACAGTCCCACCCCATCCAAGAAGATATTTGAAATTGATAGCTGCTGGGCGATGGAACATCAGTCTTCTTCAGTTGGGCATCACTGGGTATATCAACCATGCTCCATGGCAAACTCCATACTCAGAAGAAAATGATCAACTCGAATGCGCCAGGGTTTTGTTTATTTGTTTTTGTTTAAGTGGCCTTTGTTTTTGTTCTTAAGAGAGAAAGAATATGAAGTTGGATTGGAAGGATCTTGGGGGGTTTAGGGGGTAGAAAAGACTATAATTAAAATATACTATATAAAATTCTCAAAGAATAAATGAACACAGGAAAAACATTTTTTTAAAAATATTTGAAGATAAGGAAAACAAGATATATAAATTTTATATTTTCAGATACTGATTTTTCACTAATTTACTCAAATCCACTCTATGTCATTCTTAGATCAGTTCTTAAATTCTACTAAGTTCTGTACCATAACCGATTTGGAAAGAATTAAAGAAGACAATTGGAAAGTTAGGATAAAGAAAACAATCATCATGTTTTAGTTTAGGAAGTTCTTAGTATTTAAAGAAAAACATAGTTAAGGGTAGTGAAGGCTTGCCCACTTTATATCAGTAGCCAAATTTCAGATTAATTCCATGTTATATACAAATATGGCTTGCTTTGAAATTATTTCTTTAAAAAATATCATCTACATGGCCAGTATCCTAGACAGCTTAATCATACTCTAGAATTTGTTTATTAATAAAAATCTTTCAATCTGAACTAAAAAAAGATTAAAGGAAAAGGCCACTTCATTATTTGATGTTCATATTTTCCCAGTAGAAATTACATTTATTTGTTTGTTCATTTATTGGGGGTGGAGGTGCATGTAATGTAGCACATGTGTGGAGGTCAGAGTACAGCTTGAAGGAGTCACTTCTCTCCTTCAGCCATGTAAGTCTTACAGATATATCGAGCTGAGGCCATCTGACTTGGTAGCGGGGGCCTCAACCTGCTAAGCCATCTCATCAGCTCTGATGTAGTTTCTTTGAAAGATCTGTATTTGTTAGCATGTATTTAAAAGGCTGAGTCATTTTAAAATATTCAGTTAGATGACTATTTAAGTATACTTTGCTTTCCTTATCACACTAATTGGCCTGTATAGACATTTTAGTATTGTAATAAAGATATTAAACTACTGTATACAATTTAAGCCAACCTAGTAGTAAATAAACCACAATGAAAAATTTGAAATGCAGCATGAAATTGCAATGCTTGTATATTTCAGATCCTAATGCATAACTGAGTATCAACTGCAATATTTTAGATATTTTGACTAAGAAAAATGAAAACGTTTGATAATAAGTGCTTATACACTACTCAATATATTAATGACCCTGGATGCTAAGATGTTACCTAGCAAGTAAATTTAACTATGAGTGCATTTCAACAATTTTTCACAAAGTAAAGAAAATTTAGCTTAAAATTAAACTTAAAATTATTTTTAAGAACAAAGAAAATATTTCTGTGTTCCATTGCAAATAGAATAACACCATTGTGGGGAGATGTAGCTCAGGAGTTGTAGCAAACCCTTGCCTTGCATGTGCCAGGCCTGAGCTTGATTCCTGAATAAAATATAGCACATTGCAGATTGAAAAGTTTTGCCACATACATTATCTCTTCTTGTTCCCATTGTTTTTGCAAATTAAATTCATATTTTCAAATTTCTATGAGATGGTTTTACTAGTGACTTGGGTTATTAGCTTGTATTTGATACTGCTGTTACCCCCCCCCAGGAGAAATAGAATATAACAAGTAGGATATGTTTATATAATACTTCCTATTTTTTTTTCAGTTCTGCTCTCAAGCCATTTTTGCTTTTCTAAATCATGTGACTGACTCTTGTGCTTCAGAAGTTTTCTGAGACTCCTTTTTCCCTTTCAACAACTGTGCAGGGTGAACAGCTTACTGAAGAGTGGAGTGTACACATGCATTTCTTTAGTGAACATTAGTATGGAATCTTCTCCAATGGAAAAGAATCAAAGGGTACTTCAGTCCATTTTCTTTTGTCTTTGCTGTTGTCTTAAATGGTGTTTAATTTACTTTTGAGCTTTTCTGCAAAGAGTTTTCAAAAGGTAAGACTGAGCAATCAATCGATAACTGTTTCAGCAAAAACATAATTTATATCATGAAAAATGAAATCAAGAATACAGCTAAGTCCAAGTTATGAATTTACTTGTGATCTCCTGACATCTCAATACAATGACATTATTAGTTTGTCATCTCAATAGATAAACCAAATCACAACAGAGGCAGTATAGGAAAGTCACATATCCTTACTGATTCCCCCAAATTCTGTTTTATTTCTCCTCAATACACTTATTGAGATTTAGTGAAATATATCTAAAGAAATTGGAATACAACTGGAAAAATGTATTAAGTGTCATGGTGTCTAAATCCTTCAGAAAATGAATGGAAGGAGAAATGACAGCAGTGCGGAAATATTACAGTTGGGTTATAAATTATTCAAACTCTAGCTCATTAAGAGGCAGTCAACAACTGAGATGACATTCATGGGATCTGAATGTGCCACCACTCCAAGTGATCACAACAACCCAATATTTTAAATTTCTGGGCCTTTATTTTAGACTTAAATTTTGAGCATATTTAATTTGCTATCACCACATGAATTTCATAATGTTTTCTCAAACTGTAATTATAATCTTAATACAACCAAGCAATTTAAAAAAGTCTCCCTCATAGTAACATAATTTTCAAATGGAACTAATTAAGAATATTGGAGTTTATGTGCAAAAGGAAAACCTACCTTACATACGGATTCTTAAACCACAGCGATTATATATACATTTTCATTGAACATTCTAAAACAATCAATATTTCTAGAAAGGCACCCGCTAGTCTAACCAGGTTTTCTTCTTAAACTATACTTTTCCATAAATTGTTTTTCTTTAAAGTGTCTAAGTCTCACTTCAGAAAATAAAATAAAATAAAAGTCCTAAAAATAGTAGTTGAGTTTTCACTACATTTGGTCAGCTTTTAGAAGAACCCAGGAGGCAGCCATATCTCCATCCTCATAGGGCACCACCTACCTATCTGTTTAGTATTAAATGCAGTACAGACACCTCTACAGAACTTGGATTCTACAAAATTCTTGTTGCAATAGTCCAACATACAATCTGCCTTCTTTAAATTGATTCTTTCCAATATTTTGCCTACTTCTCCATACCAAACTATGCCTGGAAAAATACCTTTTTTGTTTCTGATTAAAAAAAAAAAATTAAGGAATCTGAAAAGGTTGCATGATCAAAAACATGGTTCATTTTAGAAGTCTATAACCTGGTCCAAATACTGTGACATCAGGCAAGAAATGCCCTTCATTTCAATAGAAAGAGAAGTTGACTCTGTTTTTAGATTTGTTCCTTTAACTACCAACAGGCATATTCTGTTTATTGTTCTTTCTGAAAGCAGTTATCATTTACAGATATGACAATCATAGGTGATTAACTCATTATCGATAGTAAAAAAAAATTCTTTTTGAAAAACATAAATCTGAACATCAGATTTAACTGGGCTATTGCTGTTATCACAGTTTAATTATTTCTCTTATCATTGCATGCTTAACTAGAAGAGGAGGGATATTTAAATCATATAAAGGCTTGAAGTGATAATCCATATGATTTACTAGAATAGGTGGTTTTCTCATACGTAGATTTTTCAAAAGTATTTATGCAAATAAGGGAGATAATCTGGGTGGTAAATAACACTAATCTTAGCTACTTAAGTAGAACCTTTTGCCCACGAATAAATCAATTAGCATTTTGCTTCCTGGGGTCATTGGCTGTGTGGGAAGCCCAATAAAACTGAATAAAAGGTCTCCCCACTCTGCTTCATAACTACAACATAATTTCAGGAACCTATGAATTGTTATCAGTCAATGGGCATGTCATGTGAGTGAGGTGGCCATGAGGGGAAGATCAACCTGGGTTTTCTAAGTAAACTAAACGTAATCACAAGTGTCCTTGGAGGAAGCTAGAAGGATATGTGACGGCAGAGAGAAAATGGTATGACCAGGGAGACAAAATTGAAATGTCCTAAATAGGAGTCAAGAAATGCTGACATCTCCAGAAACTGGAAAAAACAAGGTCTTGCTAGAGCCTCCAAAAGGAATTGACTTTCCTAACCTCTTGGTTTTAGACCTTTAAGACTGACTTTGAAATTCTGACCCCTCAAAACTGTAAGAAGGCAAATTTGTGTTGTTACTAAAGTCTGAGCAATTTGTTATAGCATCTACAGAAAGCAAGGCTTCTGTGGTTTGAGGAAATACTACACACTCAGTTTTGTGGATTTTCATTTTAAAGCACCCTCTAAGAAAATAATTTCTTACTAGTTACTTGGAAGGTAACATTCTTTAAGAAATTTTTGGATATATGCACATCTTTAATGAGAGACATCAAGCACTAGTGGATATATATTTTCATTTCTTTTAACAAGTTGAAGTAAAACATTACTTCTCTAAATTCTATGTTTGGTAGCCAATTCTGTTGAAATACAAAATGCAAGAATCTTGCAGAAATCAGCTCTTAGATTTATTAATCTACCTGAAAGAAAAAGAAAAGGAAAAAAATCAGAATAAAAAATTTCCATTTTGCTAAAGTTTATGATGTTACATTTTGAATTTTTCCATATTAGGAATACACTTAATCTTAGCTGATGATTTTTCCTTTCATTTATTCACTACTTGTAACAGCAATATATATATATATATATATATATATATATATATATATATATATATGTCCCTGGTATCAGAATCAATATCTTTCTTGTTTTGGTCCTTTAGAACAACTCAGAGTCCAATTCTTCCTCTCTCTCATCCTAAGAAAAGAATGTGATTTATATTTTAAAACAAACTTAATCATATATCTCAGTTGTCTGTCTAATAAATATTTCACTGGTTATTTAGAAAGTCTGTTTTTATTCTAAGTGCTGTAAATAGCCACATGATCATAGTGGGTGTCTTGATTTTTAAGGCATATTTATCTGCCCGTGAAGGGCCAAGTGATACACATGCAGCACAGTCAATGACATATGCAGGAATCAGAATATTTCCGAAGGATGCAGATAGGACCAATTTGGGCTTGTGGAGAGTGAAGAAGCTGCTGATTTACAGACACAGCTGTGGCCCTGTGCAGCATGGGAGGATGGCTACTGAGGGCTCCTCTTCACAAGGTCTTTCTTGTGCTCCTGAAATGTTTTCCTAGGTTTATTTGGGCTTGTGTTTAAGGATTTTCTAAAAAATAGCATTTTTTAATAGATTCTTCACAAATTTTTTTCCTCCAGAATAGTAATGGAGAGAACACAATTCATTTTCTTTGCTTGGATCTGGTAAGTAGCTGCTCAGGGGCATTAAGATCCCTTTTCCTTATGTTTTTCAGAGTGAATGAAACAACATGACACACTTTTAACACTATTGTTTTCAAATGTACAACAAAACAAACAAACAAATAAAAACAAAAACAAGGCAAAGACTGAAACTTCAGATCTTTGAATCCTTCCTTCATACAATCTGATGACATTCACAGGCGTGTCCAGAAGGAGACGGAGGACAACATCAGTGCCAGCACTGTGTCACACAGCGACTGCCTCATATTCTTGAACAGTTCATAAACAATGTTCCATGTCACCAAAAGTTACAAAAGTTTCCACAGTTTCCCTTAGCAAGCTGAAGCTCACTCTTTATTTGTCAATGTACATAAAAGCTGTTTATAGCATAGCATGGTGTAAGCTATTTCTTAAGCAATAAATGGTTTGAGTCATCTATTTTGTCCTGAAATGTTATCTGTAGTTAACTGCATTGCTTATAAATGGTCACAATAAATTCAGCATGAAAGAGAATAATACAGAAAAGACAGCAGCAGAAGCAGTATTAGCATTATCTAATATTTATATATGTTATCAACAGAACACAACAGTGAAACATTTAAATGCATATCAATGGGTACCATGTCTAAAAATTACTATAGTACCTATTTAGTGTAGTGGATATTTTTCTTAAAGAGTGCTTGCTGTAGCTAGAACAGCATAATATATGATTTAGTACAGTTAATTCTTATTGATTAAATAATGTATTTATGTATTGAAGATAGTGAAAGGAGACAGGTAATTTTTTCTTTTTTTTTCTTTTTCTTTTTTTTTCTTTTTTGCTTCAATGTTATCCCAGATTTAACACTTAAATGAAGATTCCAAAGGATCATAACATGTCATTATTTAACTGAAATGGGCATTAACATATTTAAAAGACAGTATTTGTACCAAAACAGCAAGATGGCACCAGATACATGTAATGCTACTGGCCTGTGACTCAGTTGGAGCCAGAGTCCAAAATTGTCCCCCTCATTTACAGTCATCGTGATTACTCAACTTCAGAGAGAATTGCCCACATTTATGGTTAGTCTCCACAAGTCACCTGTAAAGCAAAATGAAACATAAAGAACAACAAATGCAATTGCTAAATACTTTTTTTTACAAGAGGTGCAAAAACAGTCATTTCTAATGTTAAACTGCCATTTACAGTAGATATTTTTGTACACTTGCAGAGACTCAGTAATGATGGGGAAATGTCCAAGGCAAATGGTCTCCAAGTAGATATTTACACAATGTAAAATCAACTGTACCGTAGACACTCAGGGAAAATTATCTTACGTTATTATGAAATCGAACAAACATGATATAGTTCATCATACAGAAAACCCGTAGGACCCCATCCCAATATTAAGTAAAAAGGAATCTCCCAGTTCCCTCTGCCCATTCACCCACCATCTTCCTGTTACACAGAATGAATGTCTAGATTATTCCCACCCACCCTCAAATAAAGTGCGCAGTCCATGGCAGACCATAGAATAATGCAACAGGAAAAGCCCCCTTTTGTATTATTATTTAAAAAATAAAATACAAACAACAACCAAAAAAAAAAAAATCAAAGATTGAAGAGAATTTGCTGATTCTCCGTATCTTGAAAAATGGAGGCAAAGCACAGGCGCCCTGCTTGACTGTCCCTTGTGTTAGTACACATAGCCTTCATTGTAGGGGTGCGGGTTGCAGCACCCCCCTTCTGGCATGTAGGCCATGGTTTCGTCAAAGTGAGACAGAGGCACTGTGTCCTCTTCGTTGATGTGACGTTCCATGTCCGTCTTCAGCAGTGGGCGCTGATTATCCGGGAAGGCCATGGAGAAAAGGGCTTCTGGGTCACACACGAATTTGTAGACGTATCTTTCTCCAGCCACCTGAGAGTATCAGGGAAAAGCCCAGCGTCACCATCCCCATGTAAGTAGGGGAAGAGAGAAACAAACACGGATTAATTCACCAGCAGGGACAGGGCAAAAGAGAACATGCAACTAAGTAACAGACCCATCTTCATGGGGAAAAAAAATCCTTACACTGTGAAATAATCCACAGTTCAATTATGGGAAGCAAAAAAGGTTGACCTAGAGTAATACTTAATTGATTCCACAAATAGCTGAGATACGCAGCACTTTGCTTTTTTCTTTTTAACATAAAAGTGTACTTACACTATCATTTGGGGAAGAAAAACAATGTTGTAATGCAAGTAATTCACATTGAAGTTTTTGTTTTAAAGGTAACATTGATTTCCCCTTACTATTATATTTCTACAACGTAACAAGTTTAAAAAAATGTATTCCTAATAAGACTAGAGTAGCGATCACTAATTCCCAGGATGCACTGCTTCTTTTTCCTTCATCTTTCCCCTGGCACTGTGTATTCTCATCTAAGAAAAACTCCAAAGACACATAGCCTTATTTAAATGAAGGATGGAGCAAGTCGACATTACCCTGAGCACATCACTTTTTAAAATGAAGGGAAGATACATTAGATGAAGCTTAAGGATGTGTGGAAAGTGTCAAATTGAAGTAAGAGGCGTAAAAACAAAAGTGAAAGGAATCTAAAATACACACAGGGAAGGGAGGAAATGAGAACAGGAAATGTGACAACTGCCTGAAATAAAGGAGATGGAGCACAATTTGTAGGGAAATACATGCCCCAAACTTAAGTTTTGAAGAGTAATTCTTCTGTAGAAATGACGAACAATTGAAGGAGACAGATGACCTGCCATTAATAGACAGTGCTGAAGAAGCCGAGACCCAGGGGACCTACAGGGAACTACGGCAGTTCCCTAGGTTAACTTTGGTGGTAGCTCTCTCACAATTTCAGATAGCTGAAACAGATTCAACATCTCATGTTTCTGTGTCAAAAGGTCTTGCTAGTTGATTTGTGACATGGGGAAGCAGTGTGGTCACAGTTTATAAACTCTCTGTGCCTGTTTGGGAGAAAGGGGATGACTGCCAAGGACCTCTGTTGCTCTGGACTCAGATTTAGAATATTTGTTGCCCTGAATTTAAGTAAAAGGAACCACAGTAGAGTCCAAATAATCTGGATATGCAGAGGTTTCACAGAGCCAACACTGAACGATGTTTATGAATCTGAACATGTTTCTTAAATTGCTCTTCAATTCCTGTCTTGTGAAACTGAGACAGGAAGGGTTCCTTGGAAGACCAGCTGTGATGCATAGATGCACAGTGGGAAGACTATAGTAAAATTCAAAGCAAATGGAGACATCTAGTTAATTCACCTTTCAGCCACATTACAAAAAAAGGGGGGGGGGGGGGGGGGAAGAAAAGGTGAACTAATGAAATGACTGCAAAAATAAAAACCAGGCAGTGCCAGACAAAAGCTGATCGATGATAAATGTTAGGTTTGTTTCTTTCCTTCTTTATTTTTCGAAGTAGTTTCAGGAAATGAAAGTAAAATAAATGCTTTATTCTGCATGCCTCTGAGAGTTTTATAGCCCACGCGATACAGTCCTGGCTGCAGAAAAAGGATTGTTTGTTTTAGGTACTAGACCTGTTTTGTCTGATGTGTTGGGGTTGTCTTTACTTAGAAAGCAATGTAATAAATGAAAAACATTTCATCATGAGGAATTTGAATGCACAAGATGCAATGGAAATTGCATATCCTAGGGACATCTGCTTTCTACTTCTAGTTTTTTCTGAATGAACATTTTAGTGCCACAACTGTATTTGTTGCACTGTTAGTTATTGCTGAGTTTAGAATAGGAGCTGACTTACACACAAAGTAGAGGATGCCTTCCTTTTATATTGGTACAATCACATTATGAGAAATATTGTATATTAGGTAAAACCTAAATGTAACAGTGAGATAAAAGCACAGGAATTTAGTGGAGGAATATATCAGAAGTAAACAGGAAGGTGGGTGTATTGTCAAAGCCTAGACAGATATATCAACTACATTTCAACATTTAAAATTTCAAGATGTGTCAGCTGGTAAAGGTGCTTGCCAGCAATCCTGACAACCTGAGTTCAATCCCTGGAACTCACATAGTGGAAAATCAAACCTGATTGCTACAAGTTTTCAACTGACTTCCACACATATACTGATGGTACGTGCACACACACACACACACACACACACACACACACAAACACTAAATAAATATAATACAATTTTTCAAAAATTGAAGGAGAGATAATGGGGGTATATTTGACCCGAATAAATTATGTCTGTGTATAAATATCAAATTAAATAAATACAATATTAAATGTAAAAGATAAAGCAAAAAGAAGTAGTTAAACATATTTGTATTTCATAGAATGTAAACATTACTATTATATTAGTACATATTTTGTTAAGTATTGTTAAATGTTTAACTAGATATGCACAGATTTTTATCTACAAATTACAACAAGCATTTTTCCAACATTTATTTTTATTTCATAATTATTGAAATTAATTATCATTTAAAATGTTTCACTTGCATTATCCCACTTGGTTATTTTTATTTATTCTCCAGGCTTTTAATTTAATTGCTCTTTATGTACAGCACAAATACCTAGTTAAAGTTTTAAGTCAATGAGCAAATATGGTCATACAAAATTGGAGTGTAATTCCCATTATATATTTTTGTGTAATAAAAAGGGGAGGCATAGAGTTCCTATGAATAAGTAAACTATGCTACAACTTACTTAACTATCAGAAAGATCGATACCATAATAGATTTAATGAAAAAGGTGGAAGATTGTAGAATAAACTCCTATAGGAGTCATGAGTGGGCCTTAGAACAGGCTGGAAATGGCCGTGCTTGCATAAAGGTTAAAAGTACTTGTAAGAGGCCCATGTTGGTTACTAGCTACAGGCAGACTCCAAGTTCTGCACGCCCATGTGGTACACAACTGGTTTTCCTTGTGCCAAACAGTGGCATCCAAAAGGTCTCTTCAGGGTAGCATTCACATCTAATTGTCAGTGCCAGATAAGCCATTAACCACCCAATGCTGAAGGAAATAATAACAAATATTCAAATGTTTTATCTTTATATATTCATTTATTCATGGCTTCCTTTATAAATGTTATATTTTAACTCCATTTTATCTTTATCATGTTTTTGTATTTTGCTCACAAAACAACATTTAAATATATAAAAGAAGCTCATTTGAATTAAAATATATTGCACTTTGTTCTACCAACCAAATGAGGTAAAAACATTTATTTCAAGTAAGGGGTTTGAAATATTAAACTGTCAAGTGATGAAATCAGGCAAGATATCGAGCAAGAAAGAAAAATTAGTTTTTTCTAATAAGTGATGCCTGAGTGTTTTAAGAATCAGAACAAGAAAAAAAATAAGCATTTAAAAAATGAATGATTATGGGGTACAAACAAACCACAGATTCTAGAGACATGGAGATCAAGCGTCAATACTGAAATAACTTTGTTTACCAAGTGCAGTAAAGTGGAAACTTCCAGAAAGACTGTCACTTGGTAGCTCTTACTATACACTCATCTCCAATGTCTATGAAGTTATAAATAGACTTATGATAGTCAAGCAGGAGCCAGGCATTTGTTAGCACAGGCGAGAGCCTGGTTGCATCAAAGCAGTAATAGTGTGCTTTGTAAAATATGACTTACAGAGCAGTGGGCAACATCACAGTGAC
Source organism: Lophiomys imhausi (assembly GCA_907164525.1). NCBI lineage: Eukaryota > Metazoa > Chordata > Mammalia > Rodentia > Muridae > Lophiomys > Lophiomys imhausi. The sequence goes on along the minus strand of CAJQZJ010001694.1, from coordinate 7,606,363 downwards.
TTTCAGTGTGTCACCACCTCACCTTTTGCATGATTCCCTTCTCATAGTAATAGCGGAGAGAACGGCTAAGTTTGTCATAGTTCATAGCTGGCCTGTTCTTCTGAATGCCCCAACGCCGGGCCACCTGCCACCAAACCAGAATCACATTGTTAGTGCTCAGTCTTAAACTGGCTTATATACTTACACACACACACACACGCACGCACGCACGTGCACACAGACACACACACACACACACACACACACACACAGAGTTCTTAAATGTACGACTTTTAAACGCACAAAAACACATCCAAATCTAAGGCATAAGTAAAGTAGCAACTGCATTCGTGATGTGAACTTCCTGTGTCCAGGATTAAACCAGGCTTGCAGTTCTCTGTTAAACATCACAATAGAATTCTTTGTCACTATTGTTTTGGATAGAAATTAAATGGAAATAAGGGAGTGTGTTTGCATCACGAAAGAACAGACTGCAATTCACCAAAATGAAGCAGATTTTCCCTTCTGCCACACACTAGCAGTCTTTTCCTTCCTGAACTTTCAGACAAAAATCCCAGATTAGGAACTGCTTAATGATCTCTTTGTAAAGGTGTTTTATTGCATTTGTGACAAAAAAGAAAAAAAGAAGGAAAAAAAAAAGACCCTGTTCAGATTGTGCAAAAGTATGAACAACTGGTAGTGTGTCAGCAGAGGAAACAGGATGCCGATTAATAAATACACTGAACTACAAATAACTGTTGTTGCCTACAGCAGCATCTAAGAAAAATAGAGCCAACCCCACAAGCTGGCAAATTTAGCTCATTTAGGAAACATTAATTGGATGCTAAAAATAAGGTGAAAGTGGAAAAGTCACCATGTATATGAGTTTTTTTGTTTTTGTTTTTTAAGTAGAATGTCCAACTTGTGACTTGGTAAAGGTCTCAGAAATGGTTAACACATGGCTGTTGTGGAGCACTGGATCTGCCTAAGGCAGGGCTCTCCAGCAGAGCCTGGAAAGCACTTCTCCTTCCAATGGTGCCACTCCATTTAACCATCATACTGGGCTGGTGGAGGCATGCAGGCAGAGGAGCCTGCTTCTCTGACTCCAGTTGAAATCACAATCTCATTAAGCCCCACTCTTTGGGAGTCTGAAGAGAAACCATGCACAGCCTAAGCAAGGCCAAAAGCACACTCTCTCTCAGAGCATGGGCCTTTGTTTCCATGAAATTCCAAGTTGTTGTACCCCATATACTAACAGAAGTTCTCAAATCTATCGCTCTGTTCCTCTTTTCCCCTCATTAGCAACAACCTTTCTGTCGTGCTCCCCCCTAAAAACTTCGATCCTTAATATTTTTTTCCTCTGTCACTAATTAGTATTCCTGGAGGGAACATAAAATGGTCTTTAATCACACAGGTTGCTATACTATTTTGTGAGAAAAGTGGAATGACAATGGGGCAGAGGACAAGACTTTCACTTCAAGCCAGCAGTCACAGTGGAGGGCATGCCTTAGTTTCCCACAAACGTTACAGCAAGTGTTCTAAGCAATAGTGACTGGAGTAGGGAAAGTTGGCAATATGACATACAAGCAAGCCAGGCATGGCGGGATATGTTGGTAATTTTAGCACCTGGGAGCAGAGTATGGAACTGAGATTATGGCTGGGGAAGCAAGAGCTTCAGACCACCCCAGGCTATGGAGACCCTGAACTGGGGAAGAGAAGAGAGAGGAGGGAAAGACAGGAAGCAAGGACAGAGGAAGGAAAAAAGGAAGGACAGAAGGAAGGAATGAAGTATATAAGGAAGGACAGAAGGAGTTGTGGTTTTGCTTTAAAATAAACTCTTTCTAAAGTGTAAGAATGGCTGCCAGTGGCTCAGTGAAGACATAAGTGTACGGCATGCAATGTGAAAAAGTGCTGGGAAGAAGCAACTCCCGAAAGCATCCACTGCCAAAGAGTCTTCTCAAGAATTTTACCAGAGTTCACACCAAAATTAAAATACAACTTTAAAGGCACCACAGAAATATTTGGAGAGAGTGGCCTGATAGTTTCAATCACCATAAGAGAAGGCTATAAGAGTTTGCTTCTTATAATACCAATTATTTTCAGCACTATGTATTATTAGTCTATACCTAAAAAAAGCCTTTAGACCTATTTTTTTATCATAACTGGAACAAAGTTAAGGGAATAATAGACAAAAATGTGCCTGTACAAAATAGACAAAAAAAGTATGAAGTTAACAGGAAGCACAAATCACTTCCAGGCTACCCAAAAACTAAGTCCACTTGGCCCCCATAGGCATCACCAATGTCATACACAGAATCACTCAAAGCTAAAACACAATTTTCAACATGGAGTCTCAAGATGAGGACAATACATCTAGTAACTTTCTCATGATGTATTTTCAAATGTTAAAAAAGAGCATGAAGAACATACATATCATTCATGCTTACTGTCAAGTACATTAAATGAGTCTATTTAATAGTTTAAGTATAGCTCTATTTGTTTTATTATATTAATAAGTTTGTCTTTTTGATGCTGGTGTTTGACCTCAAGGCTAACACTGCATCAGTGATCTACATCATCCTGCCAACTTACTTTGGACGGTCAAGTTTGCATATAGGACAGTTGGCCCGGAATCAGGGTCTGGCAATCTGACTTCCTGGTGTTCAATAGCTTGATGATCACTGAAAGACTGGCATGGAACCCTATAGTATCTTGCTATGCTAAACAATGTTTCAAGGAATTCCCTAGGATAATTGATTAACTTGGAAATAATATACCATTATCTCAGATACCTGAAAGAGCGAGCTGTGTTTGCTACTGTTATTCAAGCACACTGGGCAGATAAGCGGGGCAGATGTGGAATTTCCCTTATTATCATTTTAAACTGAAAGATGAAGCATGAGAAAATAAATTCTGTGAGCAGTACAACATGGTGGCTTCAAGGACATCATTCATGGATTGTAGTGGTCACCAATGAAAGTGGACAGTAGAGAGAGACTGTCGGCCACACGGACTAAAATGATTTACAGATCCTTTCCAAGAAGAAATTTGAACAGAGAACACAGTCATTGCCTGATGGATATGCTTGATAAGAATGAGCTAGGTAGCAATCAAAAATAGGGTATGTAACTTTCAAACTTTTTTGGGGCGAGAGAACGTGTGTGTGTGTGTGTGTGTGTGTGTGTGTGTGTGTGTGTGTCTGTGTGTCTGTGTGTGTGTGTGTGTGTGTGTGTGTGTGTGTGTATCTGTGTGTGTGGGGGGGGATTGTGTGTGTGTCTGTGTGTGTATCAGAGGTTGATGACAGGTGCCTTTCTCAGTCACTCTCGACCTTGTCTTTTGAGAAAGAGTCTCTCACTAAACCTGGAACATGCTGATTCAGCTGGAGTAGGTAGCCAGGTCTACAGGGTCTTTGTCTGCCTCTAGAATGCTGAGATTAAAGGTATATGCAGCTAAACTTGGCTCTTAGCATGGCTCCTGGAGAGAGAGATCAAGCCCTTGTGCTGTGGAGAAGCAGGTAACTTCCTGAGCTGTCTTCCCAGGCCCCTTGGGATGGATTGTGAACAAAAGTGTAGGACGCATGTAGCGCCCATTGCACAATTCCTATTGAACCAGTTACTGTCTGGAAATGGTCGACTTACTGAATTACTGGGTCTTGCTTTTGACTTTATGAGTCTGTGACAGCAACGTTGTTGAAATATCAGTTTCATGAAAGACATTATTGTATTTTATCTTTCTCACATTTAAATAATCACAAAAACTCAGAATGTGATAGCACTAATTGTTCATCTAGTCAGATCTTCCATTCTTTTATTCAGACTCTACTGTAAATGCCACGGGTTGTTGAATGAAGAACTTAATCACTCACCGAATGTGATTGCTTCTGAGTGGCTCAAATATTACTGACATCATTCAGTAATGTCTCCTTTCCTAACAAATATGACAAAAGTAAAATGTTCTGTTTCTGCTCAGTTTATTTTAGTCACAGGTGGAGGGAAATGCCTGTTTTACTCACATAAATCCATGTTGAACTTTCCTAGTCCAAGTCTTTCTTTGATTATTAAAATCTTCCATGAGGGAAGAGCATACATTCCTGTCATGGTAAAGGACTCTGAGATTATTCTGTTAGGCATCGTTAGTCTATGTTGCCTGCACCATAATTTTGTGATTCTTCACTTACATCATTTAAGTACATCTATATAAAACCAAAGTTTCTTTAAAGCCAAATGGAGCTTTAAATATACTGCAGAATTTAAACACCCAAACATTTAGCAGTGGTGTTTCCCACTTCTGAGCCCTCTGTGTGTGTTTGGTGTGAAGCCAGGATTTTACTGTAAAATAAGTCCTCTGACGAGATGTAAACAGTTGCCAACTGGGAGAGACTATTGCCTTTAATGGGAAAGACCATGAAATAAATTATTTTACACCATTTTGACCTACTTTCAAATAGACATATTTAAGATATATCTATACAGCTTTAAAACTTTTAAAATACCCTTTTAACATATTCAAATCTGTTTATATTATAGAAAATTTTGGTTTCCTATTCAAAATCGACTATACTAACCTCTTCAGGCTCAATCAGTTTAAATTCCATGCCTCGTCCAGTCCAGGCAATGAAATGAGAATTTGAAGGGTCATCCAGAAGAGCCACCAAAAACTGCCAGAGCTGAAGAGACCCTCGCCTCTGGTACGTGGGTCCTTCCCGGTACATTCCTGGCTCTTGTTTAATGTCCCCTAAATTTAAAAAAGTAAACAATTACAAAATAAACTATTACCAGTGATATTACATCATTTGTATAAAATTTACACCGAATCTATCATGAAAATGGTTAAACACAATCACTTCATGGGTTTTGTAACAGCACCATTAAATACATATTTAAAATAATCAAATGATTAAATGGAAACGAATAATCTACACAACCTTGCAGATAACATGACAATATGTATTCTCAGTTATCTAAATACACACCATTAAGGAGTAAAATCACAAGCATCATTTACTTATAAGAACCTAACACAGGAGCTGGAGAGATAGCTCAGAGGTTAAGAGCACTGACTGTTCTTCCAGAGGTCCTGAGTTCAATTCCCAGCAACCACATGGTGGCTTACAACCATCCAAAATGAAATCTGGTGCCCTCTTCTGGCCTGCAGGTATACGTGCAGACAGAATATTGTATACATAATAAATAATATCTTTTAAAAAAAAGTAAAAAAGAACCTAGCACAATTGTCTATCTTTCACTCAGGTCTTTACAAGCTTTCATATCCAATCTCACTCGTTTGCATTGTTAGTGCCATTTCTCCAACTCTAACCAACACTGAGGAGGAAGTAATCAACTTTAAGCTCTGGGCATTTTATTTGTATAAATTAATTTCTACAAACTGTAATTTGCAAATACTGTATTGACCCACAGATGATAAACTGTTGAAAATCTCAGTATGCGTATTTCAAGGTAAATTTAGTAATATCATAAAGTCTGTGTGACCTGCACTCTGTATGACTTAGGAAGCTTTCACAGGAATCAGCTGCAGCACCATTCCACATAATGCACCTTCCTCCAGAGGCTATTGCTTTTTCACTCGGCAATAAATAAAACAACACTCTTGATGAATAAAACTTACTTACATTTTGTTCATTTAATTGAGTATTTTCAAAGGCCAATTTAAGAATATATTTAGCAGAATTTTTTGTGAAATGGACTTTTTTAAGCAAAAAAAAAAAATGCTGCATTTGCTTAGTGCAGTATACAAAAGTACAAAATCTAACATGAGAAAGGGTGTTAAACTGCTTTGGGTATACAACTGCCTTGAATTTACAAAACAAAACAAAAACAGAACACTTGGTGCTCTGACTACTAACCACTTCCTTCTGTCTCTACCCATGCTTCTAAACGGGTCTGCCTGCAGTGGGAACTGCCTAGCTTATGTCCACAGACAGGTCAGTGTTACTGTGTGAATTTCTCTTCTTTGTTGAAGAAACAATTCAGGAAGAATACATTCAAGTAGCTCTACTCACACTAAGTTTGAATTACAAAATAAACTAAACCGCAAGCTTTCTTTTCCAGTAGTCACTAAGTAGAACTATACTTTGTCACATGACTAGAAAAAAAAAACAATACTTTAATAAGCCAAACAAACACACATAATATTTCAGCCAATAGCCACTAAAATACCATGGCATCATTTTGTTCTTTTTTTATTTTTTTATTTCTTCAAGTTACATCTCAATAGCAGTCCCCTCCCTCTTCCCTCTCCAGTCTCACCCTCCCACCCTCAACCCCCCATCCTCTTCCCTTTTTTTTTCGTTTAAGTTTAACGTATATCTTATTTCCCCCTACAGTTTTCCCTTTCAGTCCAACAAATGGCTCTTTCTCTTATAATAATAAATACAATACAAAACAACAAAGGTAATTAGGCCACAGTTATGAGGGTTATATGGCTTAACGTACATTCCCAATGACCAGTCCATATGTATTTGGTACCTGACTTTAACATTCTACTATCTAACCATCTCCATGAGTTTAAAGTTCTATATCTGACTCAACATTCATACTAATTGCAACACAATTTTAAAAGTATCTTCTTAGATGTATAACACTCTCTTGACTCCTAAGCAACTCAAAATTTAATTATGAGACTCTATCTATCTGTTCTTCAACCACCTCAGAGACCTGAGAGGGATAAATATATCTGATTTTATAGGAAGTACAGGGTCTGCAGCTTCCCAAACTAAGAAATGACATACCAGTGGCAGCCTGGACAGTTCCCATTTTCTCTCCATACATTAGCATCGCTCTTCAGTCGTTTGGCCCCACTTCTCTGACAGACATTGATTGTAGAGCAGGGGTTATGAAGGATTTACCTACCCTGTCTTGGCAGAGCTAGGCTGTCGACGTACCTGCTTCCAGGTTTTGTCCTTTTTGGACAGCATTCTGTCTACAGTTGGAGCAAGGGGCTTTTCCTACCAAGAGATAGGCTTGCGACTAATTCAATCATCTCCCACTGGAGATTCTTCGATGCTCATCTTCTACTTGGAGGAGAATAGGGGGTGCTGTCAGGAGTTGATATGTCTTGATATAAAAAATCTAAAGTTACAAAACATCTTTGAATGCCATATTCTGCAGATCTCTTGAGGTTTTTGAAGAGGCCCTATCTATCTCTTATATTAGGGTAAGCAGATGTTGCTTGTCTCTTAGCAGGTTTATTTCTGATTAGCTTAACAAGTAACTATAATAGGATGTCATAGTACCTAACAGAATGACCAGCTTGCACAACCATTAGTTTGCATTTCTTAATTATCCTAAACAGTTTATGACACTTAGTAGTAAAAGGATGAAACATCAAATTTCATTTTTTTTCTTTACCTCCTAACCCTTCCATCCCATTTCTCTGGGGTGGGATGTCCTTATATAACAGTCCCTCATCTCAGTTGAGAGGTCGTATGAGGGCCAAGAGCCTCTTCATTCATTGGGGATCTACGAAGCAGTACCATCAGTGAAAAGCATCTTCAACAAATGGTGCTGGTCCAACTGGATGTCCATTTGTAAAAGAATGAAGTTAGACCCATACTTATCACCTTGTACAAAACTTAAGTCCAAGTGGATCAAAGACCTTAACATAAGGCCGGTCACACTAAATCTACTAGAAGATAAAGTGGGAGAAACCCTCGAACTAATTGGCACAGGCAACAACTTCCTGAACAAAACACCAACAGCTCAGAGCTTGAGATCAACAATCAATAAATGGGACCTCATGAAACTGAAAAGCTTCTGTAAGGCAAAAGACACTGTCATTCAAACAAAACAGCAGCCTACAGACTGGGAGAAAATCTTCACCAACCCCACATCTGACAGAGGGCTAATATCCAAAATCTACAAAGAACTCAAGAAATTAAATGCCAAGAAACCAAATAATCCAATCAAAAATTGGGGGACAGAGCTAAGTAGAGAATTCACAAAGGAGGAATCCCTAATGGCTGAGAGACACTTGAAGAAATGCTCAACATCCTTAATCATCAGAGAAATGCAACTCAAGACGACTCTGAGATTCCATCTCACACCTGTCAGAATGGCTAGGATCAAAAACTCAAATGACAGCACATGCTGGTGAGGGTGTGGAGAAAGGGGAATCCTACTCCATTGCTGGTGGGAATGCAGGCTTGTGCAACCACTACGGAGGTCAGTCTGGTGATATCTTAGAAAACTTGGAATAGCTCTGCCTCAGGACCCAGCCATACCACTTCTGGGTATACACCCAAATGCCTCTTCACGGAATCATAAGGAAGTTTCCTCATCTATGTTTATAGCAGCCTTACTTGTAATAGCTAGAAACTGGAAACAACCCAGATGTCCCTCAACAGAAGAATGGGTTAAAAAACTGTGGTACATCTACACAATGGAATATTATTCAGCTATCAGGAACAATGAAATTATGCAATTTGCAGCCAAATGGATGGAACTAGAAAAGCTCATCCTGAGTGAACTAACCCAGACTCAGAAGGATACATATGGCATCTATTCACTTATAGTAGGATTTTAGCTATATGGCATCATTTTGTTCTTAACCACGTAATATGGGAATATATGTTCAAGTTTATTCAAAGTTAGTTTTATTTATCTCAGATTTTTTTCCTTCTAGTATTTGCATTTTTTCATGAAGGAGAGTGGGTAATCATAAAGATAGAGTGAGACCTTGTTAAATGCAGTTCCTATAGTGTTGCTGCCTATAAATGTGACTTATTCTATTAGCTCCAGACAAAAAGTAATCTTTGCTCTTCTACAAGACAGATGCTAATCTTTAATCTATCTGTACTTATTTATTTATATTAATATAAAATTACAGTATTAAAGTCAAAGACAGCGAACAAGAACAGCCAGTTCCCTAAGCACCAGCACTGTCTTTTGCTCACAGATTTAAGAAAATTGCCCTCCTTGTATGCTCTTACTGTGAGATTATTTAAAATGTAAAACTCAGCTATAAATGAAAGGAACAAAGGACATTCCAAAATGCAAGTTTTAAGGTCCATGCCAACAGAAAAAACCATATTTTAAGAACTGTGGTGGTGTGCAAATAGGGGTAGTTAACAGAGCTCAAGGTTCTGAAACAGAGGAATTAGTGACTATGTAGAGGAAAGCCAGAACACATGATCCCCTCTGGGTTTTCAACTCCATGACCCTTAATAAATTTAGCCATCTTAAGAGAGGTTAAGGACAGAGAACTTCTTAAAACTCACCATCCTTCCCAAAAATTACAAGAGCAGCAAGAAGCTTGGGAGCTAAGCCTTCAAATAACTAATTAGGGGGTTGAACAGCAATCTGAACATGCACTTTGCTGTTTAAATAATGACAATTAAAAACTCTGAGAGCACCCAAGTCATTACGGTTGAGAAGATCCCTAAAGTTTCTGCAATCAGCTAATCAGAGAACTCCTGCTCGTTTCCTGTTTGACAATCAAAGCAGGAACTATGGAGACCACTCTGAAAAACCACTAAATGAATTAACCATTCACTTTTCCTCCCAAGCTTCCTTGTAAATGTCGACTTTTGCCACCATGCTTGTCAAGAAAAGACAACTCTATCTAGTGTGATGCTCTTTTCTAATATCTGGGACCTTTCCCTTGCACTAGCAAGAGATATTTAAAAGGCAATGCTTCCCTAACTTCCTTTTAAGCAATTACGACATAATGCTACATTAGTAATGTACATCTTCCCTGGTAGGGGTGTGGGGGTAAGCAATCAGTAGACTCAATGGGCAGTTATGTTGTTCCTGTGCTCCATAATGCATCTTTTCATGAACAATAAAAAGAAAGGGGCTGCATTAGTCATCGCTGCAGCCACAGTAGTATGCTTTCTGTTCTGCTTTGTTAATTACAGGATCAGCTTTCAGTAAATCTAAAATAACAAGCTGCGTGTGCTCAGCAGGACAAATGGAAGGATGCCCTGCTCTACACAAAGCACAGCAACAATGCCAGTCTTCTCTTCCATCTCCAAAAAAGGACTCTCATGGAACCAAAGAGAAGAAGGAAACAGGGAGGGGGAAGGAAAGGGATGTTCAGTAACCTCGCTAGCACTCCGTGTGTGATAAATGATGTGCACAGAACGCTCTAAGTACAAATGTCAGTTGCTTTCAGAAAAGGAAAAGTGTGGTCTCCACTCATAAAAATCTAACTGTGAACTGAGACAAACTCACCATCGAACTTCTCCGGGACGACACAGGTGTCATCATAGAACTGCCTGGGGCCCTTTTCAAACATGCAGCCTGTGGGAGAAGAACAGGACATGCTTATTAATGATAGAATATGAAATTATGTTCACAAGTTCTTTAACAACTGATGAAAAAAAAATGCTTTGAAAGTGACCCTGCCACTTTCCAGTCACTTGATATTTAACACATTAGTTTGGCCCTTTGCCTCCATTTCCCCATCTATCAAATAGGAATGAGAATTAAAGAACCGTTGTGAGGATTGAGTGTTTTTTGTGCACTCCAATTTAGAAGGGTGCCATAGCACAATGATATATAAACATCAGCGATTTATAATGTTGCCCTAAGCACAGACCTCACAAAAATATTGGCAAACCTATGCTTAATAATGTATTGTTTTATTTTCTGGCATCTCCTTTGTTTCATAATTCAAGAGAGGAACAACAAAGTCAATTTCTGGTCTTGTCCTTGATTTCTGGTATTGTCCCTGGCACTCTGAAACACATTTAGTTTATCTTTTACTTCACTGTAGAGATATCTTGGGAAGCTAACATTCTCATCTAAAAATAATTTTTGTTATACTGTGTGTGTGTGTGTGTGTGTGTGTGTGTGTGTGTGTGTGTGTGCGCACTGTGCATATACCACAGCATGGGCCTGAAGATCAGAGGGCAACTTGTGGTGCTAGGTTCTCTCTTGCTACTATGTGAACTAGTGGACTGAACTCAGCTTATGAGGCCTGGTGCCAAGCAACTTCACACACTGAGTCCTCTCACCAACAACTTCTCACCATTAATAGCCAAGAGACTAAGAGAATGGATTTTATTTTATTGGTCATTTGCTTTGTGCTGTAACATAACTCAGAAAAAGTAAAAATAAACTAATATCTTTTAATAATGATTTTCTGTCTCATACATACTTGTCTTCACCTAATTCTCACGTGTAATTATAGGAAGATATTTCATATAGTTTAATCATAGCTTTATTTCTCAAATAAAATGCTCTCTGTTAGGTTTATAATATTAATAACATCAGCAAGAATAATTACACTGCATTGGTGGAAAGCTTTTGCTCTCAAGTATTTTAATTTAGATTTACTGTCTTCTGCTGTCACTTAAATGTCTGTTAATTTCATTCATATAAAATCATCAATACTAATCCTACCTGAAAAGGTTGTATTTACAGCAATTTTACTGATGAAACATGGTGTTTAAGAAACATGTACATAGTTCCAGGAATCTGTCTATGAAGATAATATCCAGACAATCATTTGTTGTCTATTGCTTTGTAGATGTCAAAGTCTATTAGAGTAGAGGATTCATTCCACTATGGTTACCTGAAATAAGAGCTCCTTCTCTACACAGCTTGTGTGAACCCATCCTAAATAATTCTTTTTCCAAAAGGTACAAAACTTGGGACGTTGAAAAACAAAATCAATCTACCATGCTTTACTTCAAACTGTGACTTAGGTTTGTAAGGTTTATAAGATCGTAGCTGAATGTTCTCTAAGATGCATGTCAGCAAAGTGCAGTAAGGGGGATAATCTGAAAGGAACCGTTTCCAGTTGAAAGACTTCGAGTTGCTGGCTGGAAAGAACACAACTGTTTGTATGGACAAGACTCATGCTAACAACCAAGTCCAAGTTTCTGAGATAGAAGATATTAGAGACTGTCCTTTCATTTTCAAATGATAGAGCATATGGTGCATGGTGCATGCTTATTTTGCCTTGCTGGGAACTGAACCCAAGGGCCTGGGTATGTTGGGTTAATCATCCCCATGCCTCAAACATTTTATATATATATATATATATATATATATATATATATATTAGTATGTTTTAGGTATACGAATCTGTTTTTCCAAAAGCACACAGTGAGTGAGTATGTGGATCCATATTTGGAATGTAATTACTTTTAATGTTATTTGTAAGGATTTTTACAAAATGGAGAACTTAACTTCTGTTCTGCTTGAATGAGCCAGGAAGCCTTCTTGCCTCATATAAATAGAGTGGCAGCTAGGCACTTCTGAAAGAAACACAATTTGTCAAAGAAACACAGGTTAGAAGGGCAGGATGGGTAGAAGGTATATAGAAAAGAACAGAAACATTAAGAGTCCCAGTGATCAAGTCTGTCAGTCACCACATGGTGAATGTTTTCAGTGGGACCTCCCAGAAATTAAAGCTAAATGCATCAAAGTGAAAACTGACTCTTCAATAAGCAAGCCAGCATAGTTTTACCAACTCAACTTTGCAGAAGTTCAACAATACTACATGAATGTCACACCAATATGTTTAAGGACACATGGAATTAATTTATATATCCTGCAGCCTTCTGTCTATACACAGTTCTAAACTCAAATAAAAACTGTCATGGGTGACTTCACAAATACTATACACAAGAAAAAAAGAATAATTAAATCTCATAAATTATCTTGAGCCCTTTACGGTTTTGAACTATTTTCCTCAGATAACAGCATGTCTGGCTTTCACTTTTATTAAGAATATATATCATGTTCCAAGCCAATGAAGAAACAGTACATAATAAGCAGTTTCACAATATGTGTGCTAAGAAAAAGCCTCACCTACAGCGTCAAGCGGTCTGGAAAAGAAAGCAAAAGTGGCTAACTATGAAGCCTGACTCACAGCACTGAGTCACATCTGAACATGCTCAATGCTTTTGACATGGAAAAATGAAACAAACATGGACTAAGAGACAAGTGACTGAAATTCAAGTCCTTACTATTACATAGGCTACATAAATGTGGGCAAACCTTTCTTTACCTGTATTTCTATAAAGTAAAACATTGAGAGATGTTCCCTGACCTCTACTACTGTTCTTCAGTTACCTGGTGCTGAGGATAGGTTTACTCAGAAACCAGAGACAGATACATGGCAACCAAATTGAAAATTAAAGGCCTTCCCATATTTTAGGAGTCTTTTCTGAGCCCTAATGCCTACTTTTGTACTTCATTATTTTTTTCCTTAAAACTAGTTCCTCAAAATAGAAAGTTTCAGGGCCCCCCAACTGAATCCTGCTTTTGAATGTATAAACACTTGAGATCAAGTCAGTTAGATCATTTATATGTTTCACTAGTTTTTTTAGCAACAACAACAAAAAAACTAAATGTGTACCATAAATGTACTATTTAACACAACACACACAAAAAAATCCCCTCTTTCCAATTGCTTGTAATTAAAATACACTACGCTTAAGGAATGAATTTCAAAGACTTGCTTTTTTCAGACTTATTCATCTACACATTTATTGTAACAATAGATAATCAGTATCCTTTATTTGGTCTGGTTTTTCCCTTGGTCTAGAATTTTCCACTTTCTTTCTTTTTTATTTATTTCTTATTTCTTCAAGTTACATCTCAATCACATTCTGTCCCTACTCCCCCCATTGGTCCCGCCCTCCAACCCTCTTCCCCCTCAACCCCTCAATCTACTTCCTTTTTTTAAGTTTAAGGTATATTTTTCCCCGCAACAACTCCTCCTTTCAGTCCAACAAATGGTTCTTTCTCTTATAACAACAAATACAATACAAAACAAGAAATAATTAGGCCACAATTATGAGGATTATGAGGCTTAGCATACATTCCCAGTGTCCAGTACATACATATTTGGCAACTGACTTTAACATTCTACTATCCAACCATCTCCATGAGTTTAAAGTTCTATATCCAACTCGGCTTCCATCCTAACTTGCATCACAATTTTGACAACCTCTTCTTAGATCAAGAACACCCTCGTAATCCCTAAACAACTCAAAATTTAACTATGAGACTCTAGCTTTGGAGATGGTTGAATTAGTGGCAAGCCTGTCACTTGGCATGAAAAATCCCTTGCTTCAACTGTAGACAGAATTCTGTCCAAGAAGGACAAACTTGGAAGCATGTAAGTCGACAGCCTAGCTCTGCCAAGACAAGGTAGGCAAGTCCTTCATAATTCTTGCTTTACAGTCAGTGTCTGTCAGAGAAACAGGGCCAAAGGCTAAAGATTGATGCTGTAATGTATGGAGAGAAAATGGGAACTGTCTAGGCAGCCACTGGTATGTCATTTCTTAGTTTTGGAAGCTGCTGGCCCTGCACTTCCTGTATCATTAGATATATTTATCCCTCTCAGGTCTCTGATGTGGTTGAAGACTAGATAGCTAGAATTGTCCATTTTCTTTCTTTTTTTTTTAAAGATTTATTTTATTTATTTATTTTATGCATATGTGTGTTCTATCTGCATGTACACCTGCATTCCAGAAGAGGGCACCAGATCACATTGTGGATGGTTGTGAGCCACCATGTGGTTGCTGGGAATTGAACTCAGGACCTTTGGAAGAGCACTAGGCAGTGCTCTTAACCGCTGAGCCATCTCTCCAGCCCAGAATTGTCCATTTTCAAAGTCAAGTTTTTTCATTTTTGGTGGATGACAAATGATAATTTTTTTGTCTAATGATTAAAGTCAACAAAAATATAAGCAAATTTTGCTATAAAAATATTTAACTCATATGTTTTTAATCTAAAACATCTTGCCAGTAAGCCATAATTCTAAGAACATTAAAAAGTATGGGTTTTATTTTTGATAAAGAAGCCAAAACCATACAATGAAAAATGGAAAGCATCTTCAACAAATGGTGCTAGTCTAACTGGATGTCAGCATATAGAAGAATGACAATAGACCCATTCTTATCACCCTGCACAAAACTTAAGTCTAATTGGATCAAAGACCTCAACATAAATTCCAACACACTAAAATTAATAGAAGAGAAAATGGGGAAAAGCCTGAATCTCACTGGCATGGGTAGCAACTTCCTGAACAGAACATCAATAGCTCAGGCTCTAAAACAATCAATAAATGGGACCTTATGAAACTAAACAGCTTCTGTAAGGCAAAGGATGCTGTCTTTAGAACAAAAGACTGGGAAAAGATCTTGACAAACTTGACATCTGACAGAGGGCTAATAAATATCCAAAATATATAAAGAACTCAAGAAATTAAACACCAAAAAATCAAATACCCCAAAAAAGGGGTATAGAGCTAAACAGAATTCACAAAAGAGGAATCTTGAAAGGCTAACAGGCATGTGAAGAAATGTTCAATATCTTTGGTCATCAGGGAAATGCAACTCAAAATGACTCTGATATTGCATCTCTCACCCATCAGAATGGCTAAGATAAAAAACTCAAATGATAGCACATGCTGGTGACAATGTGGAGAAAGGGGAATACCTCTCCATTGTTGGTGGGAGTGCAAACTTGTACAACTACTTTCGAAATCCATCTGGAGATATCTTAGAAAATTGGGAATAGTTCTACCTCAAGACCCAGTCATATCCCTCCTGGGCATATATCAAAAAGATTCTACACCATACCACAAGGACATTGACTCAGCAATGTTCATAGCAACTTTATTTGTAATAGCTAGAAACTGGAAACAGCCCAGATGTCCTTCAACTGAAGAATGGATAAAAACAAAACAAACAAACAAACAAAAACCTATGGGTCCATTTACACAACAGAATGCTTCTCAGCTATCAGAAACAAGGAAATTATGCAATTCACAACCAAATGGGTGGATCTAGAAAAGCCCATCCTAAGTAAGCTAACTCAGTACCAGAAAGATAAACGTGGTATGTATTCTCTTATAAGTGGATATTAACCATATATTATAGAACAATCATCCCACAACCCACAGACCCAAATAGATAGGAACCTAGCATTAGTATCCTAGGAAAAACTCCACCCAACAGTGAGTCATGGGACCTGCTGCAGGTCAGTGGAACACCTTATCCTGAATGGTGTGTCATATCAAGCCCCAGGACAAGAGGAAGCTCTTGACCCTCACATGTCTGACGAACTGAGGGGTATGATATGTGAGGGCCCACCTCATCTGAGGAGAAGGAGAGTACAGAGAAGAGGAATAATGAGGGAGGGAGGAAGAGATGGGCTGTGAGGAGAGGATGGAGGAAAGTATGTTTTAGAGGTAACTTGAAAAAAACAAATTAATTTTTTAAGAAGGGGAATCTAAGCTTAAAAATATAATAAAAATAAAATACAAAATTTTCAAATGATAATTTACCAAAGGCCTACTTGTCTTACTGGCATGAAAGGAAAATGGTCTTAATTTCAGGAATGTTAGACTTCAATTTGCCACATAGCTCACACACTCTTTGGTATCAGCTTTAAATTTTTTTCATATATATCTATATATATATAGATATATATATGATATTTTCATTGTTTAGCATTAAAAAGGCTGTTAAGAGGTTTAAAATGTTATAAGTAATTAAGAGTTACTACAGCTCAACCTGGTTTTCTAAACCTCTAAGAGCTAAAGTAATTTGGAGCTAAGGCAAAGTATTTGAGAAGGGCGTTGTTAACACATGCCTTTAACTCCTGCACTATAGAGTTAGTTGTCTTTTTTTTCTCCTTTTTTTGTCTTTTTGTTTGTTTGTTTATTACTTCTAGTTACAACTCCATTACAGTTCCCTTTCTCCACCCCTCCCAGTCCACTCTTCCACCCTCACCCTCCTCTCCCACCTATCCTACTCCTCCAGAGTGGGTTGCCCCTATGGATCAGCCCCCCCTCAGTTCAACAGTCATATGTGTGTTAAAAGCTTCCTTTTGCACTGGGGGCAACTCAATTAGGGCAAAGTGTCTCACTAACAGGCAACAAGGTCTATGTTCCTGTTCCTTTTGGTGTGTTGGTTGTAAAACAGTTATCCTGTAAAACATGGTGTTACAATGAACAGGGTGCTCATGTTGCATACCTTTAATGTTATCACTTGAGAGTCATACACACTTAATCCTAACACACTGGAGACAAAAACATGCAGATCTCTGAGTTCAAGGCCAGTCTGACACGTAGCTAGCTCCAATAGAGAAAAACGTAGATCCAGGGGTGGTGGTGCTCATCTTTAATCCCAACAATTGGGAGGCACATGCCTTTAATCCCAATACTTGGAAGGCAGAGGCAGGCAGATAGGATTTGCAATGATTTAAGTTTAAAAGCTACTCGCAAAAGGCATGCTGAAATTCAAAGCAAATTGTCCTTTGTGATCTCTTAATATATACACAGAAAGGAATGTTTAGTTCCAAAATATCAAAAGAATTTTTTTAATCTCACTTGACAGATAATACTTTTTATATTGTCAAAAATACCAATTTACTCTAAGAAAGATATTACCTGCCAAAAAACCATAGTGCCCCAGAGTTAGAATTAGGGCAGGGCTCTGTTCTTATCTTTCCAGGAGATTAAAAGCATCCATCTAAGAAGTCCAGGGACAACTGGACAACTGAAACCTCTGAAGAAAAGGAACCGGACACCAAAGAAGACAAGTAGCCCAAATGATCCAGCCTCACAGACTTCCTCAATAGCTTTTTCCTCACAAATCTACAACCAAAACAAGTCAAAATGGCTAAGATAATTCAGCCCCCCAGACTGTCCCAGCCAGGACTTCAGTAATACCCTGAAGTTTAACCTCTGACTACAAACTTCTTAGAACATTTAAATAGCTGAGCACAAAAGGACTGAACATCAAATTTTACTATTAACTTGTTTAACCATTTTTCCATTTTTATTTGGGCCCCAAATCAGCAGGAAGTCATTTTAAAAGAGCGACATCCCATTCCCAGAAGGTGGGGTGGGTGATTTTTCCCCACTTTGGTCATTTGATGGTTGTTATTATTTAGGGGGATTAGTTACATGTTGTTAAATGGTCTTATTAAATAGGTTTTGGATGTTAGACCCATGGATTTCTCTCTTTTTCTTTTCTCTATCTTTCCTTCTGTCCTATGCAGGAGGGAAAAGACTTTAAAAAATGGGATATAGACATAATATAGGAATGATAAAGAAAAAGGAACAGATTATTGAATATGCTCTTATATCATTATATATTGATACAAAATTAAGATTATATTTGGCTACACTGGTATTGATCTTTGTATATTGATACAAAATTAAGGTTAACCCTTTTTAAGGTATTGTACCTATGTAATGCTTAAAAATGCAATGTGGCTGGGCAGTGGTGGCTAACGCCTTTAATCCCAGCACTTGGGAGGCAGAGGCAGATGGATCTTTGCAAGTTCGAGGCCAGCCTGGTCTACAAAGTGAGTCCAGTACAGCCAGGGCTACACAGAGAAACCCTGCCCTGAAAAAAAAATGCAAAATGATGTTTTGGCCTTTTGATAGCAACTATCACAAACTGTTTAGGATAATTAGGATGTGCAAACTAATAGTCATTCAAACATGTCATTTTGTTAGGTACTAGCATAGTTTATCACAGAAGTTTTCTAAGTTAATCAGAAATCAACTTGCCAAGTGACAAGCAGCATTTGCTTATCCAAGTATACGGAAATAGGTGGTCTTCAAAAACCTCAGGAGATCTGTAGAATTTGGCATTTAAAGAGTTTTCTTTCTATTTTTTCCATTGTAGTTTTTATTTATTTTATTTTTTTACAGTTATTTAGTACTTCAAGCTACATTTCCATTACTGCCCTTGCCCTCCACCCCCTCCTGGCCCACCCTCTCACCCTTTATCCCCTCTCCCATGGGTGCCTCCGTGTATCAGCCACCCTCAGTTCATTAGTCACATGATGTCTAAGAGCTTCCTCTTGCACATGAGGCATACATGGCAGTTCCACTAGGGTGGAGTGTCCAATTAACAGGTAAGCAAGCCCATGTTCCTGTTCTTTTGGGACTATTGATTGTAGGATGGTTATCCTGTACTATGTGGTTAAAATATGGTTATAAGTGAATATATGCCATGTGTATCTTTCTGAGTCTGAGTTAGCTCACTCATGATGAGCTTTTCTAGTTCCATCCACTTGGTTGCCAATTGCATAATTTCCTTGTTTCTGATAGCTGAGAAGCATTCCATTGGGGAAATGTTTCACAGTTTTTTATCCTTTCTTCACTTGAAGGACATCTGGGTTCTTTCCAGTTACTAGATATAGCAAATAAAGCTGCTATGAACATAGTTGAAGAGATGTCCTTATGAATTGGTGAGGACAAGATCCATACCTAGAAATAATAAAGGTGATATACAGCAAGCCTACAGCCAACATCAAATTAAATGCAGAGAAACTTAAAGCATTTTCTCTAAAATCATGGGCAAAGCAAGGATGCCCACTCTCCCCATATCTCTTCAACATAGTACTTGAAGTTCTAGCCAGAGCAATAAGACAACCAAAGGAGATCAAGGGGATTCAAATCAGGAAGGAAGAAGTCAAATTATCTCTATTTGCAGACAATATAATAGTATATGTAGGTGATCCCAAAAATTCCACTAGAGAACTCCTACAGCTGATAGACTATTTCAACAATGTGGCTGGATACAAAATTAACTCAAAAAAATTGGTAGCCCTTCTTTACACAAAAGATTAATGGGCCGAGAAAGAAATTAGGGAAACAACATCCTTAACAATTGCCGCAAATAATATAGAATGTGTGGGGGTAACTCTAACCATGAAAGTGAAAGACCTGTATGCCAAAAACATCAAGTACTTGAAGAAAGAAATTGAAGAGGATATCAGAAGATGGAAAGATCATGTTTGTGGATAGGTAGGATCAACATAATAAAAAAGGCAATATACAGATTCAATGAAATTCCCATCAATATATCAACACAGTTCTTTACAGACCTGGAAAGAATAACTCTTAACTTCATATGGAAAAACAAAAAACCCCGAATAGCTAAATCAATCCTATACAATAAAACAACATCTGGAGGTATCACCATCCCTGATTTCAAGCTAAACTGAAGAGCAATAGTAATAAAAACAGCATGGTACTGGTATAGAAATAGTCAAGTTGATCAATGGAATCAAATTAAAGACCCAGAAATAAACCCATACACCTATGGTCACTTAATTTTGACAAAGAAGCCAAAACCACACAATGGAAAAAGGACAGCATCTTCAACAAATGGTGGTGGTCTAACTAAATGTAAACATCTAAAGAAATGCAAATAGACCCATATTTATCACCTTGCACAAAACTTAAGTTCAAGTGGATCAAAGATCTTAACATAAAACTGGACACACTAAATCTAATAAAAGAGCAGTTGGGGAAAAGCCTCGAACTCATTGGTACAGGTGACAACTTCCTGAACAGAATACCAACAGCTCAGGTCCTAAGATCAACAATCAACAAATGAGACCTCATGAAACTGAAAAGTTTCTGTAAGGCAGAAGACACTGCCATTCAAACAAAATGGCAGCCTACTGATTGGGAAAAGACCTTTACCAACTCCACATCTGTTAAAGAAGTTTTCTTAAGATTTTTTTGATATTGAGACATGTCAGCTCCTGATAACACCCCCTATTCTACTCCAAGTAGAAGTGTAGAAGAATCTCCATTTGGAGATGGTTGCATTAGTGGCAAGCTTGCCACTGAGTAAGAAAAATCCCTTGCTTGAACTGTAAACAGAATGCTGTCCTATTAGGACATAGCTTGGAAACAGGTAAGTCAACAGCCTAGTTCTGTTAAGAAAGGGTAGGCAAGTCCTTTAGAATTCCTGCTTTACAATTACTGTCTGTCAGAGATACTGGGCCAAGAGGCTGAAGATAGATGCTCTAGTGTATGGAGAGAAATTGGGGACTGTCCAGGCAGTCAGTTGTCTGTCATTTCTTAGTTTTGGAAGCTGTGACTCTGTACTTCCTGTATAATCAGATATATTTATCCTTCGCAGGTCTTTGGTGTGGTTGAAGACTAGATAGTTATAGTCTCGCAGTTAAATTTTAAGTTGTTTAGTAATTAAAAGGATGTTCTAGGTCTAAGAAGATGTTTTTAAGTTGGTAATGCAAGTTAGGATAGAAACTGAGTTAGATATAGAACTTTAAACTTGTTGAGATAGATAATAGACTAGTAATACCAGTTGCCAAATCTGTATAGAGTGGAAATTGGGAATGTATGTTATACCTTGTAATTTTCATAATTGTTGCCTAATTATTCCTATTGTTTTCTATTGTATGTAGTGTTCTAAGAAAAAGTCATTTATTGGACTAAAGAGAGAGCTGTTAGGGGGAAAAAGATATACCTTAAATTTTAAAAATGCAGATAGGAGGGTGAGGGAAAAGAAGGTAGGAGGGAGGGACGGGGAGGTGGAGGAGGGAGGGATTATGTTTGAGATATAACTTGAAGAAATAAATAAAGGTAAAAAAAATCTCAATACAAACTCAAAGATAATTTCACAGTTCAAGATTGGAGTACCAACACAAGAAAGTTCTTAAGGGATAGATTCAATACACTCTTTTCAAAATCCGAGCTGCTTTTGTTGTTGCTGTTGTTGTTGTTGTAGAAATTAGCAAACTAGTCCTAAAATTCATGTAGAACTGTAAAGGCCCATAAAGAGCCAAAGAAACAATCCTGGATAAGAAAAAAAGAATCAGAGAACACACAATCTTCAACTTAAAACTTATAAAGTTACAGTTATCTACACAGTGTGGACCCGGTGTAAGATGGAGATATGGATAAAGGAATATAGAGAAATAAGCCCTTAATTTATGGTCAATTGATTCTGGCAAAAGACAGAGGATAATGTAAGGTGCCTTATCATGTTTTCAACAACTGGCACAGAGGCAAGTGACTATTCGCATACATGAGAATAAAATGATGCTACCTACCTCACACCATACGCACAGTTAATCTCAGATAACCGGAGTCGTACATATAAAATTAAAAACTAGAAAAAATGTTAGAAGAAAATAGAAGCAAATTTTTTTTGGCTATGAATTAGGCAAGGGATTAAGCTATAGTGCTGAAAAATAAAAGCAAAACTGTATTTTTATAAAAAAAAAAAAGAAATATGGGTTTGGTGGTACACACCTACAATCCCAGTATTCAAGAGGCTAAGAAGGAAATTTGTGAATTTGAACTAGCATGAGTTACACAGAGAGACCCTGTTTCAAAAACAAAAGCAAGAAAACAAAGCAGAAACAATAAATAAATAAATAAATAAATAAATACATACATACATACATACATACATACATACATACATACATACATACATAGATAAATAAATAAAACAAATAGAGCCAAGGAGATAAGAGGCTGGGCAGGTAGCAAAGTGACAGAACACCTGCACAGTGTGCAAAAGACCCTAAGTACAATCTCCAGCATCAGAAAAATAAAATAAAATACTTATATGAAATGAAAGTACATAAGAAACCATAGCTTACATGATAAAGATAGTGTGAAACTCACAAATGCATTTTTTTCCTATAACACGGCTTATACAATTTATTTTGTAGTATATAATTCTGAGTCTATGAAGATAAAGGGACCCTTTTCCTGACTGTATTGATAATAGGCCAAATAGTTTGCAAGGCACTTTATCCCAACTTTAAACTATTGACCAAGCTTCACATCAATTTTTAATGTTATTCTGATTTACTGCCAGGCGTAAGGTCCCTCAAAACAGCTGGGCCTAGAAGGGACAATGTTAATGACTGCAGTCAGCGCAACAGCTGCCTGGAGGCGAGCATTTTGCTGTACTGTTGTTGACACCATGCCACAAAAATATTCTTCCTGACTGCTGCACACCTGGAATGCGGCTGTAAAAACAGCTGGCAGCTCTGGAGCAGTTAGAGGAAGAGATAGAGGCTGAAATCTATTCCATATGGGCATGGCTATATGCACACTTTCCACCCCAGAGTAAGAGAAAAAGAAGGCAAGGAGGGCATATAAACATTTCAGAGGAAGCTGGAATTCAAGGTTGAAGGGTGTAGAGAGAGTGTTCCAACATGGTGAAAAATCAGTGTAACTTTGGAAAATCAGATGCGATGGCAGAGACACTTGATATACAGTTTGTCTCTTTCTTCTGAGTCTCAAAAGCAGCTGCTGCCTGGGTTGCTTCTCTTACACTCTAGAGCTCCTCGAAAATTCTAGCTCTTCATCTACATATGTCAAACAGATTTTTCTAAAATTTATTTAAAAATCAGTGACACATAATAAGGCTCAGGCCAGAATCTTCACTACAGTTTTCAAAAGCCCCAACGTGTGATTTACATTCTTAAGACAATGAGTAGCAATTTATGGAGAAAATTAGCTTTTCCAATTCCTACCATTTATTACACAAGAGCAAATAAAATTAACAACTAGGTTTTAAAGGCGAGACCTTGGCTAGCATGTTTAAGTCCAGTCTGCTCTTAAAACAGATGCCATTTATATAGTCCAGAGAAGCCAGAAAAAAAAATTAAATAAAGACAGGGCTAAGAGGTTTATTTTCATGGAATAACTAAAGTCATGTTATTCTAAAGTGATATCAGTCAATTTATGACTATCAGAGTGGGTCAGACTCTAATCAAATTGGAGAAACATTTCCAAAGTGATTATTCAATCAAATGCCTAACATGGTTAATTAGTGGCCGTAAACATTGCTCTGAAGTTCATCAAAGTAATGACTTGCCCAGAAAAATTACTGCTAATTAAATTGCCTGCTGCTTTCATTTCTACCTTATCTAATAAAAAAAAAAAGTCCAACTGGTGCGATTTGCTGTTACATTTGAACTCTTGCTAAATGTTCAACTAAGATCCAAACTGGTTAAGTGGTGAGTTCAAGGCATACTTTTGGTGACAAGGTCAGAGGAGATGTTGCTGGGAAGAGCCTTTCCAGTTACTGGTGAAAGAAAGTACAATGCAACAACAACAATCCACTGTAGCCTGATCTATGCAAACATGTTAGGAAGGCAAGAAATTCACACTATCTTATCTGGCATCCTCCAGTTACAATTTTAAGATGACCAGCCCAGCACAGTGATTGCCAACAACCTATTTGTCACCTCCTAGACACAAATTCAAGTCTAAGGTCTCTCATTTCATGGGAGTGTGGCTTTGTGTAGGTTAGTTAATAGCTCTTTCTCTTTCCTCCTTCTCATCTGTAAAATGGGAATGTTACTGATACTCTTTTTTTTTTGGTTTCTAGTGTTTCTCTGTGTAACAATCTTGACAGTCATGGAACTCAATTTGTAGAGTAGGCTGGCCTTAAACTCAGAGATTCACCTGCCTCTGCCTCCCCAGGGTTGTTTACAGGAACATATGGAGTAAATTATATGTAATATTTCCTCTAGCATATATAGACAGTAAGAATTTAGGATATAATTACACATTTCAGTATCTTAATTTCCTGCTCTTAAGTCCCATGAGCTAGTTGACTTGTTGGTTACTAGTGAAGTTATTCTGGAATCGTCTCTGTAAATCTACCTCTTAATCTATGGTTTCTAAAATATATTGATTGAACAGTCATCATGAATTTATGATTATAACAGAATTTCCATCATATATTTTAAATTGAGAGTCTATCTTTCAACTTCACTTTTTTCCCAATATTAACCCTTATTGTTTGTTCTTAAATAGCACTAGCCTATGAAGTTTAAAAATAAAAAATGCAGTCTATAAATTGGATTATATAAATTGAATTTAGGACAAAAGATTTTTATTGATGGAGAAACTTGTGGATCAAAGCATTCTAAAACCTGATATTAGTGCTGACCAAATCAGCTAACAGAAATCACAGTGCCTGTAATTTGTTACAGATGAGCTCTTGTGGTGATGAAAGCTGATATAATATGCTGTAAAAATTCAAAGCAGTGAAGTGCTGCTGGCATCTCGAGGCTTCGATGCATGGGTGGAGTCTAGAACAAAGCACTCCAGGTCTCCAAACTGCCCAGTTGGGTTAAGTTTCATGTTGTATCACTATTAAAATATCATATTTGAAGTGATGCATAAAGAATCACTTCATATCAAGATACATGTGCAAGAAACTTTTTTAAAAGCTGTTTTCTCCCTCTTTGCCTTACAATGTAAACCTGGGCTGGAAAATACAGCACTGATCTGGGGAGCTTGACCAAATGTTTCACCACAAAGTGCAGCTTTGAATTTGCACATGTAACATGCCAGGCACTCCTTTAATTTGCATATTTGCTGCTCAGTTGTACAAAATGAAAATTCCCCTTTAGGGTATCATTTGTATAAGCTTCCAAAAGCTACACCAGGTCCAGACAGGAAAGACTTATCATGATTGTCTTGGTTATTTTTAGTGGTTGCTGAAACTGCTTTGTTATCAAATAGTGCATAAAACTGGGATTATCTCATATAACAAGTTGAAAAAGGAGGAGATGAGAAGGAAGCCTCCTTCTTTTATGCTTTGGTTAGATTCCTGGATTAATAATCAATATACAACTTGATTAAATTTTCAAATATCTTAAGGTAAATGAGAAATCCCAGTAAAGAAGGTGTGGCTCAAGACTGTGCCATTGCTTTCATTTAAATTAGAAAGCAAAACTTGACTGATTGTTAACTCCTTGTAGGGGTGATATGACTAAGTGAAGTCCACATGGAACTATTCATTCACTCACTTTTGAAATAGGGTCTCATTCTGTCCTCTTGACTGACTCTGCCCAGTACTGGAACCACAAGTATGAATTACCATGCTAAGCTCTTTTCATTTAGATAATGGTAGAAATTTTTAAATAATAAAATATGCAGAACCAGCTGGGCATGGTGGTGCACGCCTTTAATCCCAGCACTCGGGAGGCAGAGACAAGCAGATCTCTGTGAGTTTGAGGCTACGCATTTGAGAGTATTATGTACATTGTAAGGTGTGTGTGTGTGTGTGTGTGTGTGTGTGTGTGTGTGTGTGTGTGTGT
>CAJQZJ010001694.1:7561658-7580533 GCA_907164525.1 Lophiomys imhausi | reverse complement strand
TGTGTGTGTGTGTGTGTGTGTGTGTGTGTGTGTGTGTGTGTGTGTGTTCGTGCACTTCAATGCAAACCTGGAAGATTTAACACTTTTTGTTAGTATTATTATTCAACAAATTTCTGAAAATATATGCATTAAATCCTGCAGTGGCTAGGGATATACAAAGTGATAGAGTTTTTACCTAACAGACAGGAAGTACTTGGTTCTAGGCTAAGCACTAAAGAGAAAAAAAAATCCTGATATGAATTATTAAAACAACTTGTGACACCAATTGACTCAAGAGAGATGACGACAAGAGGTTTATTCTGCCAGTGTTTTCATTCCCTTCAGCTTGTCAGTTACTTCACTGGTTTGGGTTCATTTGTTTCTTCTCACTTTCTATTAATATTGCATATTATGTTAAAAACCCAAAGGGTGTCCTGTGCGTGAATGAGACAAGCCCCATGAATATAGGTATAAGTGTAAACACAGAAGCATCCATGCTACCCTTCACCCGTGACTTTATATATGGTGTGACTTGGTGTAGTTAATCAAGAAAACTACATTTTATAGTTTCCTAAAAGACATGGTCATGAAAAAGATGTTTTTTGCATCCATAGTGTACTCTATATTGAAGAAATTTGCACGTTACTAAGTCCAAAGTAAGTTCCAGCAGTAGTATATGCAGATTAACATGAGAAAAAAGACAAACAAGGAGTTGAAACAGTGAAGCTTTATGGTCCTCCTAGTTCTCAATCACAAAGGTCCAAACATTATAGTCCAAAGAGGTGGTGGAAGGGCTGGAGAGTTGGGACAGTGGTGGTGGTGTAGCATATTTTTTGTTCTTGCATAGAACTTAGGTTCTGTTCCCATCACCCACTTGGTGTCTCACAACCATCCACAATTCCAATTTCAAGGTGTCTAACTCCCTCTTTGTACTTCTCTGGCACTGACCTCCCTGGGCACAAGGCACACACATGGTGCATAGACATTTGTGGAAGCAAAACACTCATCTACACAAAATAAAATAAATATATCTAAAAAAAGAAAGTAATGGATTTGGATATGGGTTAAGTTTTAATAAGGGAGTGATGAATTTAGTATTGCTTCACCCATGCTTGGGGTATTTCTATATCAGCAAACTATGAAGGCAAATAAACTAAATCTACACTGACAAACTCTAAAGAGAGAGAGGGAATCACAAATCTCCTTAGCCATCAGTGTTGAAAAAACCAGGAAAGAGAAAGGGAATCACAGAGAAGTGAATTCAATATTTCATAGACAAAAAGGCAGGATACTGACAAGCAATAGCATATGCAGTCTCCTCTGAAACTACAGATCTCTTATAAATTTCTGAGATTTTTTAAAACAGTATCTCACACAAAACATAAGTAAGCCTAAACAACTTATGAACATTATGAAGCCAGTATTTTATAACTTTTACAGACTTGTGATTTTTTATTAAACCAGAGTCAAAATTAAAGTTCAAGTGTCAGAAAGCGCACTCATAATTGTGATTTGAGGTATTTATAGATATGGCCATAGTCCAACAGTTAACATGGGGTTAAAAGTAAATATGAAAACCAGTGCCATTAGCTGACCCGCTACCCCATTGAGTCAGAACAGCAACTTGCAGTGAAAGGTTTGCTACTAAGTACTCAGTATGTCCTGATTTGTTTCCTGTTGGAATCTGTATGATTTGAAAAGAAAGTATCTGAGGCCAGGTTTTCCTCTTGGTTTTATCTTTCCTAGAATTCTTACCATATTCAGATAATTTGTTCTGCTTGCTTCCAACAAAACTGAAACTAGTAATAAAGTTTAGCAAGAACTATGTCAGACACAGCATACTGGATTTATATTTGATGACTTTAATAGAATATATCATATACTTCATCTTATCCTGTAGTCCAAGTATGAGTTTATGGCACCTTATTAAATGATCATAATCTTTGAAGAAATCTACAGACATATGATAAAAAAATCATGCCAATGAATGCCCTGAACTATTGTCCAGTCCCTTAATATGTGCTCCAGACTCTGTGTTAGGCACATCACAAACATGACCATATTTAATTTTTACAAAAACACTAAGCCCTTTTTGTTACTAAGTAAATTGAGAGCCAAAAGAAATCACAAAGTTTGCTCTGTATGATACAATGGTATAGAGATATCAGGCCCAGGAGCTGGTATTTTTTGAACATCACATCAACTGGGTGGTTTTACTATTTAATGTAGAACACAAACAAACAAACAGATCATGTAGACAAAGCAATAAATTCTTAGGGCTCATATGCAAAGAGGAGTCAGAAAGAGTTCAAAAAAACAAAGTTAAGGAGACCCGTTAAATAATCACAACCATAAGATTGCTGATTTTTCAGTCTTATTTTGCTTTGTGATTATTTTCCTATTTACTTGGATTTCCTGTCCTTATGTCCTTATGATATATACTGGGCACTATTAAAAGCAATTAAGTGGAATTATACATACACAATGGAAATAATAAGCATCTATTTAACATAACACAAATTATTTTAAAAATTATTTCAAGTTATTAGCATCCTACCTAGATGAAAATATTTATGAAACCCATTCCTCCTTCCTAGCTAGCTCATTTGAGTATGGAAATCACTGAGCTCCAAACCTTTTTATAAAATATTTAAAATCCAAAACATATACTGCAGTGAGTTCACCCACATGCACATACATGCTTTCGCGCAAGCATACACACATACACACTGTTTTGAAAAGAAAGCAATCTTTGACCCTTTTTGTTCATATTCACTAAACACACACAACCAAAGAGAGAGAGCTATCCAAAGTGGTCTTTAAACTGTTTCATTTCATTTCAAATCTCGGCTCCACTTATAAAAACAGTTATATGTTAATTTCACCCACTGGTGGTAAACAACTTAAAGCCCGAGTGTCCTGGTTGTTTAGTTTGAACAGAAACCATAAATTACATGCTGTAAGTGTGCCCCACCCTGTCAAGTTCCCTTTTCCAGGCTAGTACAAGGAACAAGCACATAACCCTTCCCTTCCCCCTTTCCTGCCTGTAAAATCCAAGTTAGACAAACACAGTGGGGCTGAGATGACATATTTGAATGGAATTCAGACCCACCAGTTTCTGTTTATGTTTCTGATTTGAGAATGTTGTCTTCTCATTCACCATACATTAGGAACTCTGGAAGGCCATAAATAGTGTCAGGTTACACACGAGGACCAATGAGCATTAATCATTACTTGCAGTCAACAGGCAGAAGCAGCAGCTGATGGAACACTACACCCTCCAGCCCTGAGTAAGTGACATTCCAGGGAGCCCGGCAATATGTGTGCTTGTGCATGTGTGTGTGTTTCCTTTCAGTCTCCATTTTATGAATGAAACTCCAGGCTCTATGGAGTCCATTCATGTAAAAGAAATGCTTACAAGGCTCTGCCCCTAGGGATCAATCAGTCATGGGTAAAACTGATATGATTGGTTTAAGACAGCCTTCAGCCTTCCATTACTGGCTTAAAATGCAGTCCCTGTCCATTTGACCTGTGTTAATGCATAAAGAGTAAATCCAGACTGTAGTCTCAATTCTCAAATCAAATCACTCGCCAAGGCCACTTACAGTAACTGTAGATTTAGAGTATATTGAAGCATTTCTTAGAAAAACTGATAGCATAGGGTAGTAACATGGTTTGAGAGAGTTGCTACTTTAACAAGAATCAAATGAGAAAAACCCACACAAGGCATGTTAGGCAATTAAAAGCAGAGTCAAATTGTGAGGCTAATCCATGACAACTATTATAATAATGAGATCAATTAGGTGAATACCACTGTCACTTTTCACAATTGAAGCACCTAAAATCGGCCTAGTTGCCCACAAACCTCAGGTAGAGTAAGAGAAAATTATCTTTAGATGTTAGAGCAACAGACAAAGGTTAACATCTTCCATGGAATCAATAGCTCCTTCTTGAAAATTCCCAAGTGGTTCACGACATGCATTTCTTTAAACAGCAGCATTAAAAGTTAAGAGAGAAGAAAAGCTGCAGTATTCCATGAAAAAGAATGTGGCCTTAAGAATGCTTCATATGCTCTACAAGAAGGTTAAAGTCAGGGGCCAAATATGTATGAACAGGACATTGGGAAGGTATACTGGGCCATTTAACTCTCATAAATGTGGCATAGTTAATTTTGCTGTTTTGTATAGAATTTACTGTTATAAGAGAAAGAACCATTTGTTGGATTGAAAAGGGAAGCTGTTGGGGGGGAAAGAGGGTGGAAGGGTGGGACAGGAAGGGGGAATAGGGAAGGGTTTGTGACTGAGATGTAATTTGAAGAAAAAAAAATAAAGTACTTATATATATATAAAAAAGAAAAAAATAAACTTTAATCTTACACATTTATGAAAATAAACTCATATTTATTACAAAAAAAAAGAATGCTTCATATGCTCTACAATCAATGTCTGTCAGAGAAACGGGGCCAAATGACTGAAGATCGATGCTGTAATGTATGGAGAGAAAATGGGAACTGTCCAGGCAGCCACTGGTATGTCATTTCTTAGTTTGGGAAGCTGCAGGCCCTGTACTTCCTATAAAATCAGATATATTTATCCCTCTCAGGTCTCTGAGGTGGTTGAAGAACAGATAGCTAGAGTCTCATAATTAAATTTTGAGTTGCATAGGAGTCAAGAGAGTGTTATAGATCTAAGAAGATACTTTTAAAATTGTGTTGCAAGTTAGTATGAATGTTGAGTCAGATATAGACCTTTAAACTCATGGAGATGGTTAGATAGTGGAATGTTAAAGTCAGGTACCAAATACATATGGACTGGACATTGGGAATGTATGCTAAGCCATATAACCCTCATAACTGTGGCCTAATTACCTTTGTTGTTTTGTATTGTATTTATTATTATAAGAGAAAGAGCCATTTGTTGGACTGAAAGGGGAAACTGTAGGGGGAGATAAGATATACCTTAAATTTAAAAGAAAAAAAAAAGGGAAGAGGATGGGGGGTTGAGGGTGGGAGGGTGGGACTGGAGGGGGATTAGGGAGGGGACTGCGATTGAGATGTAACTTGAAGAAATAAAAAATAAAAAATAAAAAAGAATGCTTCATATGGAACAGAGCTCAGCCTTTGGGAGTGTCACATCTCAAGTGCAAAAAGTCAGAGTTTATAGAACCATAATCATAGTTGCACTGGAAATTACCAAAAAAGGCAATGTTCAAATTTATCTAAACTAAGCAATCACAGGGTTGAGCTGGGAGGACCATTGCTAACCCAGACAGCCAGCATTACATAGGTTTTGTCAGCTATCTGCAACTTGAGTCTTTCCTGCTGAGGAAGAAAGCACGTCTATCTTCTGGTGACTCAGAGTCACGTGGAAACATATTTGCAACCAACATGCCCTGTGAGCAAATCACTAGGGAAGCATCACCATACCTACAGAGGGCAGAGGAAGTCCGAAGCAAGACGGCCTGTTTTAAATCAGTTTCCACTATGGCATTATGACAGCTCAGTATTTAACTAACAACATCTAACATCAGGCAAACCTTATGCCAGAAAACAATATTCCTGCCTTATCTTGGAAGCTCAAGTTCTAAATAATTGAAGAAGGCACATGGGAAGATGACTGATAACCCACCACATGGAACCCTGCTAATGAATAGCTAGACAACTTTTTAAGTGGTTTTCAATTTTTTGTTTTTGTTGTTTGCTTTAAAGACAAGGACTCACTATGTAACCCTGATGGCCTCAGTCTTCCTTTATAGACCAGGCTGGCCTCAAACTCAAGGAGCTTTGCTTGCCTTTGCCTGAGGGCTGGAACTAAAGGCATGTGCTCCTAGACAAAACGTTATTTCATATTGGTAAGAATTTAATGTTGAGTAACCTCCATGACTTAATACATTCAAAGCTTGATTAAAACAGTTCATGGAACGTAGCCTAGCAGCTATTTGGGGATGAATGCTAAAATATTAACTAGTTGACTTGAGATTTAGGTTCAGTACTTATACAGAAATGCAGACAACCTCCTGCTCTAACTTTATGGTGGTGCAAGAACAATATGAATTCAATAAGAGTTATAATTCAAATTTTTGAATTCTGGTC
The DNA here is from genome assembly GCA_907164525.1 of Lophiomys imhausi. NCBI lineage: Eukaryota > Metazoa > Chordata > Mammalia > Rodentia > Muridae > Lophiomys > Lophiomys imhausi. The sequence goes on along the minus strand of CAJQZJ010001694.1, from coordinate 7,574,463 downwards.
ATTTTCAGGCTTGGAAATGAATGTTTGGGTTCTTTCCTGGAATGCTAGGCAGTGACTGTGAACTGCAGTTCCTTGTCAGTCACATGATCACAAAGATAGGTAAACTATGATACTGTACTACTCTTACACTATACCGTTATATGAGTTAAACATATTAAACATGTTTTACTTATATTTTCTTTCTAAATGTGCTGAAAAGTATAATTTCATCATAATTGAAGGAACCTCTGTAGTATTTTAAAGAGTTAAAAAGTTCTAGATATCGTGGGTTTTCCTATTTTAGGTGTTCCATTCTACCAAGGAACTGAACTGAGATCATCATGGGGCTATTCAGAGAAGGTGTACATTAGGAAGGATGTGGTGACTATCATAGCAGAAAAACATACCCCACCTCTTTGCCTACTTAACTAAGTAGAATCCCAATTATGATTAGAGTTTTAACATAACTAAAAATGGGAAAATGGTTTCTTCAGTATGAAATCGCTGAGTTGCTAATGGTGTATGAATGTATGTCTCTTTCTGTAAGCAAACAATAGGTTTTTTTTTTTAAGGTAAATATATGTGTGTGTTACGTTTGGAGTATGCATGTGCCCCATGGGCTCCAGTATTGAAGACTTAGTCTCCGGCTGCTAGTGTTATTTGGGAGATGGTGGAAATCAGGAGTTGGAGGAAGTCTCAGTTACTTCTCCATCTCCAGAGAAGAGACCTATAAGATTATATTTGGTTCCTAGTCACCCCCTTCCCACCTCTGTGGTTGTTGTGGGCCATAAGCAGTACAGCCTCCTGTCCCATCCATTCCCACTGCAATGATGCTTTGTTCCACCATACTCCAAGAATCAGCACTTCCAAGGGCCATGGACTAAGATCTCTGAAAGCTTGACCCAACATGAACTCTTACTTCTCTTCAGTTGTTTGTGACAAGAGTTCTAGGATGTTCTTAAAGGGGAAATAACAATGATAATAGTCGTAATCTGAAGAAGCCCTGTGAGTAGTCTTAGTCTTTTTTTTCTTCAGTGTTTTACAAGTTTAGTCAGTGGATTAAGTTGCTGGCATATCATCTCCAAACATATAAAAGCTTATGTACATCTGTACAAATGCAAAAAAAATAGTCACATTGTCCTTACTGCCTTTTCCAATCATTTTTCATCATATAAGCACCAATTTAAAACTGTGTTCTAAACCCCGCAGGTGGAAGCCCAAGCTCTGCTCGTTTCATTCAGAGTTTGGACTCACTTCACTGCTATCCATCTAAATGCTTAGGACGATGATCCGCCAACACAAGGAAACACAGAACAGCACTCAGCCATCAAGAATCCTCCTCTAGACCCATTTCTGATATTGAAGAGAGCTCAGAGCTCTTTGTTAAAGTATCAGCTGAGGCTCATGGGAATACTAGACATATAAGTCATTTTCCCATTTATCTGCCTAAACATCATAGTGTTGCTAACTAATGGAAGAAAATAAGTCGTTATATTTTTCTAAGGTGATAAAGAAATATGTGAGGAACCTGATGTGAAGAATAGATGTGTTTGCAATGAATGAAAGAGGGGCGTGCTATTCTTCCAAGAGCTTCCTTCCATCTGTTTCAGATACTGTAGGATCCCATGAGCTTGCTCATGTAAAGTGAACACAGATGACGCAAGTTACAAGTCTTCTGTTCTGGTTTAATTGTGGATGACAGGATGTTAAAATAAAAGAGTGAAGTCTGATAAGAAGGTTCAAACAAAATCAAGTTTCGTACAGAGGACCTGTTGCTATTGGGCTATTAATTTGCTTATCTTTCTTTTAATTATTATTGATCCTTCGCCAGAAGAACTTTATAAAAATTGATAAATTTGGGAAACTCAATTCTTTCACATTGCTGGTGTTAGTGAAAACTTGTACAACCACTATGGAAATCAGTCTGGTGATATCTTAGAAAACTTGGAATAGCTCTACCTGAAGACCAAGCCATATCACTCCTGGGCATATATCCAAAAGATTCCTCACCAATCCACAAGGACACCTCCTCAACTATGTTCATAGCAGCTTTATTTGTAATAGCAAGAAACTGGAAATAACCCAGATGTCCCTCAACTGAAAAATGGATTTAAAAACTGTGGTACATCTATACAATGGAATACTACTCAGCTATCAGAAACAAGGATATTATTTAATTTTCAGCCAAATGGATGGAACTAGAAAAGCTCATCATGAGTGAGCTAACCCAGACTCAAAAAGATACACATGGCATATATTAACTTATAGTTTACCCAGTATAGTTTAGGATAACCATCCTTCAACCAATAGACCCAAAAAAGCAGGAACAAGGATTTGGTTACCTGTTAGTGGGACACCCCACCCTAGTGGAACTGCTATGTATTCCTCCTGTGCAAGAGGAAGCCCTTAGACCTCATGTGACTAATGAACAGAGGGGGGATGATACAGAGACAGACCACACTGGAAGGATGGGAGGGGTAGGAGAGGGGGTAGAGGGTGGGAGGGAGGGGCCGGGAGAGGGTGGAGGAAGAGGCAATGGAGATGTAATGAAGTAATAAATAAATGTTTTAAAAAAAGATTTGTTATTTTATGCATATGGGAGTTGGCCTGCATGTATGTATGTTCACCATATGTGCACGTGGTATTGATGGAGGTCAGGATACAACTCTGGATCCTCTAGAACTGAAGTTATAGGCAACTCTGTACTACCCTGTAGGGTCTGGGAACCAAATCCAGTTCCTCTTCAAGATCAGTGAGCACTTTCAACAACTGAGCCTTCTCTCTGACAAACTCAATTCTTACAAATGTTTGAGGAGCTAGGCAAGGTGGCATATACCTTTAATCCCACCATTTGGGGACAGATATCTGTAAACTCATGGACAGCTTGGCCCACATAGTGAATTCCAAACCATTCAGTACTCCATAAAGAGGCCCTGTCTCAAAAGGGAAAAAGAAAGTTTGAGATAAATTTGTTAGAGGGGGAAAAAAAGGAGACAGAAAAGAAAATACAACTTAGTGTTTTACAGGATTTGAGGTCTGATAATTTGTTACTTCAAAGCAGTGAGCACCTAAAATTAGAATGAACTTTGACCACTGACCCATGTGATTTCCTGAATTAGGGAAGCATAGCTCTAAAATCTGAAAGCAGTTGAAGCTATACTAGCCCCTGGATCTCATAGAGAGCCTTCAACTTCATAGAAATTCTTCATCCAGATTAAGGTTAATGGTAATATTTACTTTATTTAAAATGCAAAAATGTGTAACACAACCCCCTCTATTCTGAAAAAATACAATAAAAGACCATGAATTGAACAATAAACTAATGAATTATAGGCATATATATGAATATGTACTATGAATATATATATATATTCATGCATGCTCTGGAATTGGATGGAAGTAATATTTCTGCAGAATATATCATATGCCGCATACTCCAGAGGCTGAGGAGAAAGGATCATGACAAATTCAAGACTAACTTGGTCAACACAGTGACAAGCAGCCCAACTGGGATCACATAGCAAGACAGTCTCAAAAATATAAAGACAAGATAAATAATAAAGTACCAGTCTCACTAGCATTCTAAAGTGACATAGTTACACTTTTTTAGTTTTTTTTTAACTTAAAAGTTTTTTTTTAACTTTTGTTAGTTACAAAAGTGGGCAAGTGAGTTCATTGCAGTGGGATGCCACGTCGCATACTGTTTTATGCACTGTAAAGGCATATTATGAGGCACTCCACAAATCCTAACTCAACGTGGTTAAGGAATGCTAAATGTACATTGATTTTCAGAAGGCAACTAACCAACAAACAAAAGCCCATGTGCTGCTTTACACAGCACTACCTGGCTAGTAAAGAGAAACAAATCAACAGAGTAGACCTACTGCATTACCTTTCCAACACAGTACCATGATGCAACTATGCCACACTGTATGGCCTAATGAACTGGCTCTTTTAATATCTAGCTCTTTTCTCTTCTCTGTCTTCTGATTCAAGTTTTTTTCCCTTTTCATCCCTTGAATACAGATTTCTTCTCTAATAACATAATATTTTGAACTTTTTATCTGAAATATTCGGCAGTTGAAATTGCATTCCTTTAATTATAATTATAACTAATAGACCTTCCATTTCCCATGTCATAATTAATGTCAGGTTTTATTAGCGCACAATCATGCTGTCTTTTCTCTTTCAAGACATCTTTTATTGTCACAACATTTATAGTACATTGAATTAAGCAATAAAGTATCCTAGAATTCCTCTGAAGTGATAACTTTAGAGCTCAGATTCTAGGTTACCTCACTTAGAAAAACATTTTTTGTCTTGTTTTAAAATCACACATAAAGTACTTCCTAGTGTGTTACTGGGTCAAAACCAATAAGAAAAAAAAAAAGAGAGAGCGGATGATTCAATGATAAATACATTAGGGTTCCTAAAAGGTTGTTTAAAGTGCTCTCGGGAAAGATGAATGAGCTAATGACAACAAACAAAATGTCCAGAGCTCATTCTTTCTGTCTGTAATATGTGACCTAAATAACAGATCAACTTCATAGCAGTAAAATGTATTTTGATAACAACAGATTAATGATTTTTTTCTAAGTCATATTCCAAAGCTCTTCCTTTTAAATCACACCCAGAAGTTCAATCTTTATCATTTAACTATTCAAATAATATCTGAATCGTAAAGGCAAAACTTAAATTAGAATTAAGAAGTGTTGTATTAGCTGTGTCATTTTAAAATATAATTAGGGCATAGCATGAATTTAAGAACTCTCTTTGAGATTAAGTAGTATTTTATAAGCCAGTTGAAGATACACGGCACACTTAGAAGAGATACCCACACTTTTAAGATAGGGTGCTGGATGATTACCTTAAACTTATTAATGGCAAAAGGTGTGCTTTTGAGGCACACACACTGCTGACTCCTAACATCCACACTGTATTTGACCCACAGGAAATGCAATTAACTCTTATAAATGCACCCCTTAAATTTTTGTCTCATTAGAATCCCTAAATCTCTTCCTACTTGGTTCATATAGTACAAGCACTTAATTTCACATTACATATACATGTGTTTGCAATACAAACATGAGAAGATACATGGGGAACAAATAAAAAAAGGTTTGATGTTACTCTTTTGCCATTATACATTTAAAAACAGCAAAAACAAAAATTTCAACATATTATACAAGACCCACTGATTGACTGCAATTTATATAATTTTTATCTTTAGTTTCTTTAAGTCATTGATGAGTTAAGCTGCACTACGGCAACCAAAAATAGGTAGAGACAAGCTTTAACCGAGGTTAACAGAATTTGAAATTCACAGAGAGAAATGTTTCCTACCTACAGTAAAGTCCATTGGCTTTCAAGGCATTTCATTATGGAGATCCAAGGGCAGATATGCAGAGCTCTAAACTCAAACCACTAGGAAGAATTTCAAGCAAGTCCCCAAGATGAAGGCCCTAGTTCAACAGGCTTAGTTACTTTTTCTAAACTTTAAAATCATTACAAAATAAATATATTCTATTCTTTGAAAGCAACCCAGAAGTCCAGCTCAAATTTAGCTTTTAAGTAAATCTCTTAAAATTAGCCATGGAATAGGTTGGAACCAATGTTTCTACAGAGACTCTCCCACCTACCTTCCTATTCCTCTATTCAGCGCTTGCCCAGGCCTACCGAGGCCTGACAAACAAACTTTAGGGCAGCTGTGTCTGCCCCAAGTTCTCCTCCCTTTAGACATCGGTCAAGGCACAAACAGATGCTCTGCCCTCAAGAAACCAAGCCTTGGAGGAGTCTACTCAGGCCCTAGGAGGGTCAGTTGGGCAGGAAATTCAGGGTTGTTGGGAAATTACTGTGTTTTCAGGATTTTGAGGCATGCTTTAGAATGGCCAAAGCCCTTAGGCCTGAAACCTTCCTGTCTGTGAGGACAGCAACTAAGGGAGAAGCTCTATGTCACTGGGCCCCCTTGTGTTAAACTCTAAGGGACCTTCCCAATGAAGCAAGTTGTTTTACTCAGTTTAAAGCCTGGAAGCAGCTTTCTTCCCCTAAGCAGAACTCAGCAGTTATTACAATAGTTCTTTCATAAAGGATGTCCATTCACTTGCAACCAGATGAAAGGAAATTGGACTACACTCAAGTATCTGCACACCTAAAACCAGCTATGCACCTAGCTACGATAACGTTAGTAACAAAGCCTTGGTGCAGGTGTGTGCTGCCTTCCTTATAAAAATTACCCTTTCCTTCACACATCTCTCCAGAATACCTATAAGTGTAAAAAGCTTATGTCCTAAATTCACAGATTTACAGCTGAAAAAACTCAACAGAGACGAGGTAGATAAGTTTTTTGAGTTTCAAAATTAAATGTTGGCAAAAGTTGATGGTAACATTTGAAATCAATTTTAAGCTTCTTTACCTGCAGGAAGATTCCTTTCCTTTGACAGATGATATGTAGAACTTTCCAGCTGTCTGAGACAAAGCTAAACTTTATGAAAGAAACTTACATCTGTATTTTTTTTCTAATCCCTTTCTAATATGTAAAAATTCTTACTTACTAGGACCACTGGAATTTTGACACTAATAATTGCTTTATGTTACCAAATATAAATGCCCACCATAAAAATATTACTTTGCAAGCATTGTTTCTAAATAACATTACCATAGCAGAATATAAAAGGGAAAAGAACAGGGTTGAGAAAAAAATTTCCAATTTTCTACTATAGGCTGAATAAGTGCAATTCTATAAACTGTACTTTCTTTGAACTGATTTAATTTTCAGATTAAATGTTTTTTGATCATCATCTCATAGCAAAGTCATTTGGTCACGCATGCCCTCAAGTGTACAAAGTTTCAAATACAGTTCAAAATGAGAATAATTCTACTTACAAATTAACCCAGTCTGGCAACACTAATCAAATCAACAAGGGAGGTGAAAAGATGACTTACATATAATTCCATCAAAAGATCAGCCTACCTGAGTCATATGCAAAATCTCTGGGTTCCTGTTTGATCATCAAGGGAGTGGGGAAGCTTTGGCTGGCTGGACCGCCAACCATGGTATTATGTTCATAGACCGGGTCGTGGTACTCCTGCTTAAAGCCTTGTGGTGGGAAGGGGATGTTTGGCTCAGACATCTGGCGTTGGTACATAGGACGACCTTCCCTTGGCATTGTTGGCAAAGGAGGAAAAGAATTACAAGGTTCGGAAAGCTGGCGGCGAAATCTGGAGAAGAAAGTGTGTTTCAGATGAAATGGTAAAACAAAATTGTCTTTAAAGGACTGATACAATTCATAACTGCTAGTGAATAGTTTGTAATACCAAATGGCCCAATGTGAACAGATTTAATGAACCTCATATTTCTCCTTCTTAGAATTGTTGTAGCCGGGCGGTGGTGGCGCACGCCTTTAATCCCAGCACTTGGGAGGCAGAGGCAGGCGGATCTTTGCGAGTTCGAGGCCAGCCTGGTCTACAAAGCAAGTCCAGGACAGCCAGAGCTGTTAAACAGAGAAACCCTGTCTCGAAAAACCAAAAAAAAAAAAAAGAATTGTTGTGCTATGATTTTTAAATCACATGATGGTGTACACTCCATTTTTAATCCATCCATTGCAAACAATTCAACCTATCATGTAATTAAAGGGGTACTGCCAGTAGTTGTAGAACAATGAACTGTTTTGAATTAATATGAACACTAACAGCTAAAATGGCCAATTTTAAGCTAGTTGGACCATTTACATAACTTCTGAGAGAAAGGTTTCTCAAATAATGAAACATAAGAAAACACAGGAAAAACAGAATCTGATCTCAAATGGTATTCTTTCTCTTTAAATTCTGTCACCAAACCAATCAGCAGCCAAACAAAAGAGCAACCAAACACAAACCTACTTATTGGCTTTCCTTCCATAACTACCAGCAAAGCAGGAAACTGAATCTCTTCTCAAATCAACAAGCCTTTAAATTCTTCAACAATGTCCAAATTAGCAGTGTGTTCTCATAAGAAATAAATCTTGGCATTATAGGGTCTTATATTTCTTTTCTTAGATATAGATATATATTTCTTATGTCTCTGTCCTGTGAAACAGCAGCACAGGACATACTGGCTGTTGAGTTGATTTAAAAAATAAGCATACATGCACATTGATGAAGATAATATACACAGTTGCACAGGTTTGAGATAAGCCAAGCTGTGAGGACATGAAGAAGTTCTAAGGCCTAGGCAGAGAGCTGAAGTGAGTTCCATGCTCCTACATTCTTTGTAAAGATTGGCTGATCATATAGTTGTTCTGTTCTGTGTATCTCATCCATATCATTGACCCACCACAAAGATGTGGACTAATTAAAGATTAAAAAGTACTCTAAAAATGCCCCAGGAGCGCTTAAAAAAATAACCTCCAGAAGATATCCATGAGCAAATATTAGCCTATTAACAACCCCCCCCCACACACACACACAGTAAAAGCATTCCTGAGACTTTAATTTTGAAAGTTAGCATTTAATTTCAGTAATGTTAAATGAAAATAAGGTAGAAGCCTCCAAAGAACGGCAAAGCAATTGCTTCAGCATTGGAAGCATGCTCCATGCCAGGGCTTAACTCTACGTATACTGGCTGCCATGAAGAGCATGGAAGTTCCACTTACACCTGCACAAAATAAACTTAGAACTCGGCTACTGTGAAACAGCTAGGCTGGCTGGCACTGCATTCATTTCCCTTCTCTTGCTTATTTCATTAGCCAAAAAAAGAAACAGAAATTATCATTAAGAACTGTCAAGGAGTGAATCAGAAAATTGTAACTTGAAGATAAAATAAGAAGCTGGCTCACTTCTGAAGCCTTAAAAGGAAGCTAATAATGCTTGCACTGAAAGCTTTGTGAGGAAGCAAGCCATTTGCTTTTACGAGTCAACCTGATTTGTACTTGTACTTGTTCCTGCTGGAGGCCGTGTCTGTATCAGTGACATGCCTCTCAGGATGATGTATAGTTCGGTGTCATCTCGGTGAGCCAGTGACCAATGGGAGAGAGAAAGTGACTGAGGAGAAGGTTTGGTGTTTGAGGACAGTAGGCAAAGACACTAGGGGGTAAGGAGAATCAGTGTATGCATTGGGGGCACCACTGTGGAAAATAGACAGGTCTCTTGCACAGAGGGTTCGAGAGGAAGTGGGCTGGCCTGAGGTGCGCAGCGAGGCTCAGGAAAGAGGGCAGAGTGCAGGCCAGCTGGCCATAAACTGCTCCCAGAGTGAGGTAGGGTGCCAGGGCCGGAGGAGGCTATCTGGGGAAAGGATCTGTTCCCAGAGAAAATTTGCCATTTATAACCAAGGGACTGCCATGTGTTGGCCAGAGCCCTCTAAGAAATCCTCATCAGAAACATAAGGCTTCAGAGATTTTCCTGGGAGTGGCCAGCTGGTACCATCCTCAAAGCTCAGTTGGAGGGCAGTGGGAAAAGACCCCGAGCTTCCCTCTTGGAGTTCCGGGCCGGCTGTTCTCAATCTCAAGTATTTGACTTCAAGTTGAGATACCAAAATGGAATTTGGCTAAAGCACCTCCACTTAGGTGATCTAAAAAACAAGCACACTACTTACTCCGCAGCCACCTTGCCTTGGAAATAACCAGCCTGTGCAGAAGGCAGACGATACAACCTATAATTCAGCGCTCATTTGAATTGCAGGCCACTTGGTGATGATGATTTCGGGTGAGTCTTAAGAAATGGACAAAATCAGCCTTGATAGTGGTTTGTTGTTCCTGCTTTTTCTTTTTGGACTTGCACAATGTGCTTCTGTTTAATGCCCCACCCTGCAATAGGATTTCTTTCATCTGTATTCACAAAACTGTTTACACAGATGCACACAGCATTTCACTCTAAATACATCTTAAGTCTATGGGGTGAGAAAGGAAAGACAATAGGAGGCATTTAGTAACTAAAGCATGGGAGGGCCAGGTGACTAGAGCAAAGGTAGAGGACGTGGCTTTGTTTCACATGGAAAAATGTGATTTCATCCTATTTTGCTTTTGAGCAAGTAATGACTATATTTTGAAACTGAGAAATAAAGTGTTTATTTATATATCCAGATTTGCCTGTGGTACACCTGCTTCCTCTGGCAACTAGGAGGAGTCCTTTCAATCAACTATTTTTACAGTGATGTATCTCAGCCAATTATGGTGGTAGTTCATGGATAAATTTTTGGGATCTTGGGGGTCTAATTGTTAATATAATCTTATATTGGGAATGCAATTATACAAGTTTTAAGTAAAAGGCAGATTTAAAACAGAAAGGCAATAGAAACTCTAAACTCTGAATTTCCTAATGATTTCACTCTGAATTGTGCTCTTGGAACCATCTAATACAGGCAAGAGATACTACTTAGTAGTGTGTGATACACATTTCTTTCCAGTTGGTATTCAGGGATGTCACAAACATAGTCACACATGAGGCCTTATTTTGTCATCAACTCAGTTCATACCTCATATAAGGTTTTTTTCTCCCAAGGAGACCATTATTAAACCGTTTCTAGGACAGCACTAGTAATGAGGAATAAAGTAGAATGGAAGAACTTAGCTGGATAGAGTTAACCTGTGTTCTAACTCACAGATTAAAGCAGCACTTCTTCCAGGATCATTTTGAAACTTAGATTTCCTCATTGCTAAGAGTCAACAATCTCCAGTTCATCCCTCTCCCTAGTTCCACACTCCTCTTCTTGCCCCACTCAATTCTAAGTAACACTCATTTGGCAACTGTCTCTCTGAAGCACATTCTTACTACCCACAGTCATGGCTCTAGTGGCATTATATAGTCATTGAGAAGGTACTCTGTAAGTAGAACTAAACATTCGATGTAGAGTAATGAACCTAGTTTCATAAGCCACCTAGTAAAGTGAGTCTACTCACTCGTCAGAACTAGTGCACACATATGCTCATGCGTGATCTTATCTAAAGTTTAAGTGAAGCAATTTAAGAGAAGTGGTGAGACTTGTTCAAATGTCAGTCGACAGGTTGATTTTCCATTTTAGTAAACAATTTAAATGTTTATAAAAGAAATGTTTGCAAATTATCTTCTTCATAAATTATTTTTAGTATAGAAAGAATAAGCTCTTAATAAAAGTATTTTGTACAGATGTTCAATATGCTTTCCTGAAAACACTAGAGATCTTCAGAAGAGCTATGGGCAATGTTCTCCATGAAAGATAAAACTCATGCAAGTTTTTGTTTGTTTTGTCTGAAACAGTATCTGCATCTTACCTGTGGTCCATGGGGTAGGTGCTGTCTGGTATGGACTGAGAAGGAGGGAGATGAGCTGGGAAGGCCCGGTCAGGTTTCGGAGTATGAGTTGTGTTTGGAGATGCATGATGTAGCGGGGAAACTGGAGTACTGGATGGTGTTGGGGGATTGGAGGGCCTCATTCCCACTTGTGGCTTCTGATCATAGGCACTACCCAAAGAACAAAAGAGAATATAGATTGCATTGGAGGAATTTTCAAAGATCCCCATCCTAGGAAAGAAAAGTTATCTTAGACATAAGTGATAAGGAATTTAAACTCCCTTGGATTTGGATTTTTGGTTCTAAAACTTATAAACTTCAAAGTCCCCATGCCCTTAAACAGAAAATAGAATATGAAATTGGATAATGGCACAACATAAATGTTCAGTAGAGATGACTTAGTTAGGGAAGAGCCCTGAGCCAAAGGATCAGCATCACCTCCGTCCGTTCCCAAAGCACGTCTCTCAGTGACAGCCCCTTCCTAAATCATTAAATATCTGATCATGATCAGCTTAGTAAGATAGACTATGCTTGATTTCCCTTTATTTGTGGTGAAATGTGAGGTAACGCTGCTGCCTTTCTAGATGTTTTATATTAATGACGTTTGGCCTTGAGTTCCTCACATGGGATAATAAAGATTAATGATGCAAACTAAAATGTCTCTGATACATTTAAATTTTCTTTGATTGCGAGTGCAAAATAATATAAGAATAAGATCCTATTATCATAGACTAACTTCCACTCTCAGTTACAAATGCCAAAAAATAAGCTGTTGATTTCATATTATGAATTTAAATTGCTTTCCAATATGTGGCTTTCTGGAATATGATTGAACTAATTTCTCCATTCTAGAAAAATATCTTACTAAAATCAGATTTTATTTTCTGAACAACAAACAAAAAGTATATTTCTGTGTAAAGTATCAAGATTTATTCTTCAAATAAAAATATTACTGTGACCTGGGAAAGATGGTGCAAGTCTTTAATCCCAACAAAGCCAGAGAGATCTGTGAATCAATCTGGTCTATAGACTAAGTTCTACACTGCAGCCAGTGCTACCCAGTGCGATCCCATCTCAAGTATATTGATATGTAATATATATATATATATATATATATATCTCAACAGACATTTTTAAAGAAATATTTTCTGTTCAGATAAATGTGTAATAACTTACAGTTTCTCTATTGCTATGACAGAATTCTATCCTAGCTTAAATATGCTTTCCAGAAGTGCAGGATGTGTGCTACATCCATCTCTATACATACATTTACAGATTAAAGCAATCTGTACTCATATAGAGAACACTTGGAAGGGAAATTGGCAGAGGAGAAAACAGAGAAACTGGAAGAGAGCAAATAGGGCAATAGATTTAATTAAAACATATTCTACACATGTATGAAATTCTCATGCCAAAAAGAAAAAAGAAAAAAAATGTCTTGTATTTGGTTCTACCCATGTTCCTTGCTGGTATTTCTGAACAAAAACATACTCTTTTCATGATGTGGTTTGCTCGAGTCTTTCCCACAAAAAGAAAAGAAAAGAAAGGAAAGGAAAGGAAAGGAAAGGAAAGGAAAGGAAAGGAAA
>CAJQZJ010001694.1:7526680-7544466 GCA_907164525.1 Lophiomys imhausi | reverse complement strand
ATCTTCAGTCATTTGGCCCCGCAGAATTTTTAAAAAGAAATTTGGGATTTGCGTTGCAATAAAATTAAAATTTGTTTACACTTGAACTTAAGATGTTTCCTGTTCATGAACACACTATAACATTTTATAAAATGACATCAGGTATTTCCAAACCCTTCATTCATTTGGTAACTGTTGTATCTAGTATGCACTGGATACTACAGTAGGGGCTGAGAGCTAGAAGGCAATAGGAAACTGTGGAGTGCAGGTGCTGAATAAGACGACTTCATTCCACCAAGTGCACATACTGGTCCAATCAGAGTTTTATTTAGATTTTTAAAAAATATTTCCTCTGGTAAGGAACTCAGTCTGCTCTATATTCCTTATGTTTGATTAGTTCATGTGTGGGTGATACACATGAGGGTGTGCATGACCTTGCTGATGTGTCCTTGGCACTTGTACATTCTCAGAGCAATTGAGTTTGCACTTAGGAATTTTGACTTCTTTTAATTTATCCCTCTGACCAAAGACATTTACAATTCCACACTACTCGTATTACCTTGAAACAAAGATGGTGCTCTCCCAGACTGAGAGCTTGCCTTACCCTGGGACAACCGAAACGACACAAGTGACATAAAAGTCCCCTTCTAGACATGGCCAGAGAATGTAAAGAAGCAGGAAGTGAGCTGGGCTCTGGCCTTTTACTCTTTTTACTCCTTAATTCCTCTAAGAGTGAAACAGAATAATAAGTTCTATGAATGCAAAACGTTTACCCTAGGAGAAGGAATATTTATTTTTAGTTCTCCATGAGTTTAAAGTGCTATATCTGACTCAACATTCATACTAACTTGCAACACAATTTTAAAAGTATCTTCTTTTAAAGAGAAGCAGGTCTTTGAAACAAATCTACAATTTCTAAAGGGAACTAAGTCAAGAATGCAGTTTCCAGAGAGTACCCTCACACTGCTACTAATACTCCTGGCCCTTAAAAAAAATAATAAAATGAAAACCAAACCATGACATTTAGGAGAATCTACTGTGTAGTACTTGAGGAGCTCTTAAATGACAAACTGTGGCAACCTACAACTTATTATCTACTTTTATAAATGCATTTTTAATATAACGCTTTTCCATCCCATTCCTTGATGGACAGTCTAGTGCTAGTGTGAACCACAGTGGCTGACGCCAGTAACCATGAGGGAGACAGGACCTGCGAAGCCCAAGCATTTACCACCTGACTCTTTCCACAAAACAGCTCTCTGATCCTTGCTTCAGATCATGGTCTATTGCAATAGGGAGACAGTGAACACGAAAGAAGCTGGGAGAGTGATGTGTCCTCATGTGCACTGCTAACCTTGTCAACAAAGGTCACTGGAATCTGGTAACACTTTGTGGGGCCTCATGTAATCAATTCATAGTGTTACACAAACAAGCTGGTAAAAAATGGCACAAAATTTAGACTCTAAAACACTACAAATTTATGAGGTGTGAGGAATTGCAAAGCACTTACTCAGAACAGGATGACATATAACATGTAAAAATTTTTACACCTGTCTAGAATATATAACTGAAAAAAGTCAAAACACAAATCATATTGTAGATGTCAAAGTGCTTATGGGAAAAAAAATTACTTGGCTATGGAAGTGGTTTGGAGGAGGAAAAACCTCTGTAAAAGGTGAAAAAAATAAATGGTATACATAAATTAGATTATTTAAGACCAGATACAAGCATGCCATGAAAAATGCATGCAGCCTTTTATACAAATATATGTAGTTAGGAGTACACTTAGTAGATGAAACATTAACTTTAAGTTAGTATCACTTCAAGTTCAGGTGACAAATGCATGGCAATGACCTCAATTAGCACTCAGTTCAATTTTAAAAGCTAAGGGGAAGGCTTATGTACAAATAAGGACAATAATGTCACATGTTCAGTAAATATACCTTGTGAGGTAGAAAAGCTCAGAGGGTCCTTGAGCTGCAAGTGAGCCTCTCAAAAGATTCTTTCTTGGTACACTTACCTCTTCAAGCTCTCCTACCCTCTCTGTGCACACATGCACACACACACACACACACACACACACACACACACACACACACACACTGACATCCATTACTAAAGAGCCTAATCTCAGCTATCAGCAGAGTGCCTTTATAGGGCCATTAAACCATTTCTCTTGTTTACAGTGCCTGAAGAAAGATTTGAATTATGTCTGTGACAGAACAGGCGATAACATTTCTAAACTGCTCTCAAAATGCAAAATGGAACACAGTTAAGGCCAGGGACCCTGATGCAAGTTTTCATGATTTTTCCATTGTTTGCAGTATCTGGAAATATATTTTCAGAAATATAATATCTCTGAGGCAGAAATTCAGACCATAGCACTGCAACGTGATATCCACTTCTTTCTTAAATAAGATTCTTGACGTAGTTATAAGAAAAATGGCCCCCAAATTTTAAGGCATTATTGCTGGTTCAGAGATCCACTATGTAGTGGGCCCTTTAATGTTTTCGCAACTTAAAAGATATTTAGTAATCATGAGACACCATCATTGTTCTGAACCTCAGAATTTTTAAATTCCAGATACTACATATGGTCAAAGTTTTGAGACTAAGACAGTGTTGATTTAATCCTCAGAACCATTTGACTACAGGAATAATAAGATAAAGCCCCAAGAGTACAGCTCCTCTTGAGGCACAGCAGACTCCTGTTGTCAGGAGGGCATACATTTGCTAAGACAGGACCTACCCTTCAGTGACACTAACCTAACTGAGTGTGCTCTCTGGTTCAAGGATTTCTGAATAATTCTGACAGAGGCACACCTGAACAAATAGGAGGTCACAGTTGAAAAGATCCTGAAGGTGACCCTGGGACTCACACTTCCACCCAGCATCACCAGTCCACAGACTTGGGTCCTGAAGCAAAGGTGAAATAGAACTCCAGAATCCTCACAGATTGCAGAATGATGAAGATGTGACCACGTGAGACAACCATTCCTCAAAAGTAGACTTATTAATGCAACTTTCTGTACATTACAAAGGACCATTATAACATCTTAACAACATATAATGGATATGCATTCTGAGTTTAGATGTGTTATTCCTCCCTTCAAAGAGTGGTATGGATGATGCAATGCAGACTCTCTCAGTCAACTGAAAATTACTTTTCCCACCAGTTCTGATGATTGGAATCAAAGGTTGTCAACATTTTGATTGATTTCAACTACACTCAGTTACTTGAGATAATTTTAACATCTCAGCTTCAAATTAGTTTTATGTTTTAAAAATTCAAACAAGAATTCTCCAGAAAGGAATAATAACAACAAAACAATATCACTGGTAGTGGTCAACATTCCTTCATGAACTACAGGTCAGTGGTTAACTGCTCAGCTAGTCCCTTCTGCCAAAACCTGGGTTTTTATATTTGCCACACTGTCTTCTGCTCCCACCCTAATCTCCCCCATTATCTGCATTGAGCTCACTTCACCTATTCATCTGCTAAGCATCTGAGTACCTTTCCCCTTATCTAACATGAGTCCATATGTAGACATGTATGTATATGCTCACATTTTCTATCTATAATCTATCTATCTATCTATCCATCTATCTGTCTGTCTGTCTGTCTGTCTATATATCTATCATTTATCATCTATCTACTTCTATCATCTATCATTTATCTATCATCTATTATCTATCTATCTATCTGTCATCTATATTTCTCTCTCATACACACACACACCAGTTCTAATCATAATCATAAACGATCCTCAAGGACTTCTTCAGTCAGTAATAACCAGCTACTGCTGAATAGATGGAAGAGAAAAATGGCAAAGGTCTGATACAAGACTTTGGGGCTTCTGCTTTTCTGGGACAATATTGTGAAAATGGGCACTGACTTTGTTCCAGGCAGATTTGCAATGTGGAAATAATAATTACTCACATGTGCAATGACCCTTAATCATTATGAAAAAGTACAATCAGGTATAAGTACTGTATTTAAGAAAGAATCGTACATAAGAAAGCTGTGTATTAGAATGCACATTAGAAAGCTGTGCAGGCAATATGGTTGACATTTGAAGGCACTAGCTGTTTTAAAAGGTGCTTCAATTACAATTCTATTTCCTAGTTGATATGGTAAAGATATTATAATAATAAAACAAAAAGCAGTATCAAAATCAGAAAGTTATATTCCTAATTTTAAAAGCATCATTAATTGAAAAATAAAGAGACTGAATGTACAATGTGTTGATTCACTCCTCTAAATTTC
Source organism: Lophiomys imhausi (assembly GCA_907164525.1). Taxonomy (NCBI): domain Eukaryota; kingdom Metazoa; phylum Chordata; class Mammalia; order Rodentia; family Muridae; genus Lophiomys; species Lophiomys imhausi. The sequence continues at coordinate 7,540,220 of CAJQZJ010001694.1, read as the reverse complement.
AAGCCTAAATTTCATATAATGGCTCTTCAGCTTAGTAGTGCTAAGTGATCCACACCTTCCCACTCTAATTGCAAGCCAAAGTACCCTGGGAGGAAACTGGGTCTTCTATCTGGAAAAGAGTAGGAACAGGGAAACGAAGGTCTAATGTAAGAACAATCCAAATTGAGTCACTTTTGCATTTTGCATTGGCTTCCAGTCAGATCTTCCTACCCCTGCTGGTCCAGTAGATGGAAAGCAGCATGACACTTTTTTTTGGAAACAAATTCTATGCTGTGAGTCCAAACACACAGCACTCCACATCCAAGTGGCTAGAACAAAACAGAACAAGCTGAAGCTACTTGGGAAACAGATCTAATCAATTGAAATGAAGTTCCTAAATGAGGAAATCCATCTAAATCCACATCTCCCTAAAGATGCTCTACTTAATGAACTCCTAACTATGACCTTTCTGAACCCGGAAGACCTGTTCTATTGAATCCACCCCACACCGCTTTAATACAGATAATCTTTAAACCTTGCAAAATCTCCAAAAGAAAGATTACATCTCAGCACACTAATCTGTGGTTTCTTTCAAATAATAGGTAACAGGAATGACTAGGAAGGAAGTTATTGCTCCTAGCTGGGCATAGCCTGGAAGATTCCAACAGTTCCTGGTATCTCTTAATTCTGCATGGAAGAGTTCTGAGGAATGTTCTAACACTTGGACCTGTGTATCCAGACTATAAGGCCCCTCTGCCCTGGGCTCTATGCAAGGATGAAGACCACCTTGCTGCAGAGAATGTACCTGGCAGGATGACCACCTTCATCATCTAGAGGAAATCTTAGGGTACTCCCTTCAGTAGATGATCGCCCCCAAAGACTTCTAACAAATACCTCAGAAAACTTATAGTAAATGTGTTCTTCAGGAGGTGGAGAGATGGCTCAGCGCTTAAGAGCACTGACTGCCAGGTTCAAATCTCAGCACCCACATGGCAGTTCGAAACTGTCTGTAATGGCTGGGCATGGTGAAACACAATTTTAATCTCAGAACATGAAGAGGCAGAGGCAGGTGGATCTCTGTGAGTTTGAGGCCAGCCTGGTCTACAGAGTGAGATCCAGAATAGCCAGGGCTACACAGAGAAACCCTGTCTCAAAAAAAAAATGACAAAAACAGTTCTTCAAAATTAACTACTACTAACAAAAAAAAAAGAAAGAAAGAAAGAAAGAAAGAAAGAAAAAGCAGAACACACACACAAAACATTAAATGTAGACAATAGCATCAAAATTGCATTTTTTAAAGTAGTGATAAATGTGACCTTCAATTTTCTTTTTGAATTAACTTGTAAGCACAGAAAATTTAACCTCAAATTTCATAGTAATTACTTTAACTATCAGCCAAGTAATATGCAAAACAAAATTAAGATGTTACATTGGTTCAAAGGTCTGCCAAATACTAACATGCCTGTGCTTGTGGATTAAGTACCGAACAACTGTTTCTATGACTTGTAAGTTTTGCTCACAAAAAAACCCAAAACAAACAAATAAAACCAAAAGCAGCCCACCAAGCACTGAGACTGAGCAAGATGGCTCATCTGGTAAAGAGTACCAAGGCTGAGAATCTGAGTTCAATCCTGAAGACTCGCACACAGGAGAGTAGTCCCATAGGTTGTCCTATGACATCTATAGGTATGTGATGTCATGATTACACACACTCCACACTCACACAATGAATAAATACATGCAAAACAGTTTAACAGGTAGTCAGTATTTTTATGATATATTTAAGAAATAATCTAATCAAACATAATCTGTGTTTCAATTTTAAATGCAATGAAACCTATTGCATACATAAGCTATTTTTCAATTTTAAATGCAATGAAATAAGTAATGAAACTTATACTTATTTAATGAATACTTGTTTACGTGAATTCACTAAATGAAGCCTGTAGAACTACAGCAATATGACTGTAAGTTTACAAGTTTCTTCACATGTTAGTATGATTTGGGTAAGACTTCAAATAAACTCAGGAATAAGAGACAGGGTATATGGTACAGACACACAGACACAGACACACACACACACACACACACACACACACACACACACACAGAGAATGCTGACATTACAATCTATAATATATACTATACTCAAATCTAACAAATTTTTATTATTATGTTACTTTAGATATTATTTTCATATGTACTTCTTTAAAATGATCTTTTGGTTACTTGGTAACTCATTACTACTTGCATAATTCCACTTCCTTGTGAGCTACTGAATCCTTGTGTTTGATTAGTAATTTCACATGTTTTTCTTTTCTTCTGTGTGGGAAAAGAAAAGCCTGCAATTTGCATAGTCTTAAATTGACCATTTTAGTCCCAAAATAATATGTAGAGTAAGTATGGAGCAGGCCTCATAGGGTTGCAACACACCTGCCGCATTTCTGTGTGACCCTACAAAGGACATGATTGACATCAATTCAAACATTATTAGTCACTTGGCTCCTTGTTCAAAAAGACCCCAACAGTAGACAATCAAAGCTGAAAATATGTTCTCAATACCAGAACTAGGAAAGTTTGCCCAGAAAAAAAGAAAGCCAGCTGGCTAGAGCCAAAAAAGAAAAGAAAAGAAAAAGCGTACCTTTCAGTAAATACCAATAAAACTTTACAGGCTTCCAAAATAACAAAGATACAATGATTACAAGGAAACCTGGCAATTTTCCTGACATAACACCTTCTTTAGAAATGCTCTGTCATCCGGACATGTTCCAGCTCTAAATACTGGCTCAGGTAAATACTATGCATGCATTTTATTTAAAACTACTAATTTAAGACAACATACGTATAATATATATTCTAAAATAAATTTGAGAAAGGTCCTTCAGAATGCCTTGTAATGGGATGGGTGATATGGCTCAGCAGGTAAAGGCTGCCACCAAGCCTGATGACCTCAGCTTTGTAGAGGACTCCTATAGGGAAAGGAGAAAACTGATCCCTACAAATTTTCCTCAGATCTCTATATGTGTGGCATGGCATGCACCTAAACACACATTAAAAAGTAGAAATAAAATTAAATAAGAAGAATAAAAGAAAATGCTTTGTAATCTTTACCTTACTGTTGCCAGAGTGTGTATGAGTCACCACTCTTATAGAACTATATCTACATGAAGTATTCACCATCTTGAAAACCTTTCATGTAACTTTAGTAGACTCAGTACTGTCCTACAGAGCTGTAGAGATGGCTCAGCAGCTAAAACCACTGGCTACTCTTGGAGAGGACCTGGGTTTTCAGTTCCAACACCCACATGGTGCTCACAACTGGCTCTAACTCCAATTCAAGAAGTTCTGACACCCTCTTTTGGTCTCTGCAGACACTTGTATGTGGAACACAGACACACATTTAGGCAAAATATTCAAACACATAAAATAAAATAAAACAAATTTTAAGAACAAATGAACAAAATCAATCAATCAAACAAACCAAGAGCTTCCCGGTGGAATCCGGGCAGGGCAGGAGGTGTGCATTGCTACAGTTGTATGCACACCCTGTCTCAGAAAGCTGAAGCAGAAGACTGAGTATATGAGGCTACTCGGCAAAAGCTTGTCTGAAACACACAAACTAAAGAATGGGTTCACCAAGAGGGAGAAATATGAGATACATAAGGAAAGAGTAGAATTGGGAGGGGCATATTCATCTACTACACAAAGAGTAACATCAGAATACTAAGTTTAAGTCTCTTCAGACAAGTCCAGCCTATAGAAATAAAACAAGAAGCAAACCAGTCAAACACACTGATAAAGGAAACCAAACAAAAGAGACTTAGATGGGCTTAGCCATAACCAGGAGATCAGCAGCAGACAGACACCATGGTAAGATACTTACATAAGAATCTGATCTAGCAAGCGTTGTAAGAACAAACTGTTAACAATCAGTAAACACACAGATCCCATTTCCATAGCTAAAGGACATATTAGCCTCCAAGAACACTGGTACTGGGATACAGTATCTTTCATTTTAAAGTGGAATCCAGCTGAGAGTTACAATCACAAGCTGACCAGGTCACATTGCAGTACTTCGGGAGCGGTTTAAGAGAGTGCTCTATCCACCTTCACAAGCTGAGAAGGAACAGTTACCGAGAAGCACTCACAAATCATGGATATTTAGCTTGTTAAATCTAATTTCAGTACCCGACAGCCACTAATAATAAGACATATTCATACAGAGTTCTGATTGTATTTGACTTACTTGAGATCATAATCTTGTGCAATTGCTGGAATAGTTGGAGTTCATAACTAACTATTAACCAATACTCATTACTTGCCTATGCTTATAACCTAAGAGATATTCTTCATTCTTGCTCTATTTATTATGAGAGGCTTCCAACAATAAACAGAAAATGACTTTTAAAATTTTTATTATATTTTATTGATATAACTCCTCAGGAACTAGTTCAAAGGATTCCTGCCTTTTTGTTCTATTCCAGAGTCTTCATGACATACTACCCACAAGTCCCTTGAGGCTTCAGGACAGGACAACTCCACACAGTGCCATCCATCAAGTACCGAGCCACATCTGAGGGGAACAGAGGCATCTCACCTGCCGCTCAGTTAAACTCCACAGCAAACCTTTCATGTCAATGGTCCAATGTACATTTTTTTTTACTTTGACTTGCTAACTATAGAGCAGAATAAATTCAATTACCACATTAGACACAAACTGTAGTGCATAGAGCATAGCAAGGTAGCCACAGTGCCCAGTATCTATTGGAAATGGAAAATCATACCAAACAGACACAATGGAATACTACAGACGGTTTTACTTCTATTTTGAGTGGTACATTTTGTGGTAACATCAAAACATGCACAGTAGTAATCATTTCATAAAGGAAGATTTTCTGTTATTCAGGGTACAGAGGTGATAACTGGAAAACAGCTTCTACATTTGATTTGATTTTCACAAAAAAATCACTCAGATAAATATTAGTTATTAATAGCCTATGAGTTTTTTAAATGTTAAGATGTGACTGTTATTAGATAAGGTCTAAGGGGCATATCTAAACAACAACAACAGAATGTACTCTAATGTTTAGGTGTCTTCTTTAAAAGTGTCAAAATTTTATTTATTGCTAGACTGACGTACTTAACTTAGAGTTAACCTGTTAGGATTCTTAAATGCTAAACTAGATGTAGATTACACTAGACACTATAATGACTGCTACTGATCATGACTACAGGCGTATCGTCTTCCTATAATTCAGTGATCAAAGACAAGGTCAATAACAAGTAACCTTCTTGTTTACCAACACGACATGATGTAGGAGACTGTGGATAGAATGGATCTCCCCCCTACATTTCCCTTTTTGTTTTCCCCCCAGAATCATAATCTCATTCTTTAGAGAATCATTTGCTGTCACTCCCACTGTAATGGGATCATTAGGTGCATCAAATTCTGGAGCCCATTGGCAGATCCAGCAGCTTACACTAGCACTTAAATATTGGGAGGGGGTGTTTACACAGTAAACTTCTCTGTAATTGAGAGGTCCAAGAAACTCAAAAAATATGAGGGTGAAAGATCACTCTGCTTTACTTCCAAGTGTGCAAATAAAAAGGGATAGAAATGATAAGCTTTGAAAAATCACATGGATACCAGCTGCAAAACAATCCTAGGATAGCAAACATAATAGGCTGTTTTGCATTCTCCTCCTGGCCCTTCTGAAGTAAATAGAGCTTTGTAAATTGAGGGTGTACAGAGGATGAAAGGTCAGATAAAGCCTGATTCTCCATTTCCCTTACTACACAAGCTTACTACACAAGCAGGAATTTTAGCCAGTGCATACTTCTTTGAATTATCACATTAGATTCCAAAAGAAATTTTAAAATTCCCAAAGTATAGTATTTAATATGTATTTTTGTAAATATAGTTACTGGAGTATACTTCAGAGAAACTCTTTGGTTTTATACCTCCTCTTTCTTTTTCTCAATACCATGATAGCTTATTTCATCCTGAGAAATGTCCAGGCTCATTTGCTCATCAGATAAATTCCAAATGATTCTGATATACTTCTGCTTTTTCACAGAATTTTCCAACCCATGAATGGTGATCACCCTTCTTTCCACTGTCTAAGGCCCATCTCTGTATTCAGACATTGTGCCTATTCTCTCTGAAAGACAGGAAACAGGCTTGTCTTCATCCACCACAAAGACCTTCCCTTGATTATCAAAATGAGTGGGAAACACAAATATATTGAAAATTCTCTACCAAAGGGAGTTAATTTCTACTTCTATCACTAGTTAACACTGCTTATTGACTTGACCAAACTGTTTTGCTTCTAAAACCTGTTTTTGGCACAGCTTCATCTGAAAGACACTGGTTAGGAGTAAATTCTTGTGGAAGATCTATAGTTGGTCATGGTGAGACCAAACTTAACTTCAAACATAATCCCCTCCGCCCAGAAAGGCCAGGAAGTATTGGTACATGCCTTTAATCTCAGTACTCAAGAGGCAGAGGCAGGTGGATTTCTGAGTTCAAGGCCAGTTTTGTCGACAGAGTGAATCCCAGAACAGCCAGGGCTACACAGAAAAACCTTGTCTCCAAAAACCAAAATCAAACAAACAAATAAATAATAAAAATAAATTTTAAAAAGGACACACTAGTTTCCACTAAAAATTATGTTATTGTGAGAAATCAGATGTCTTAAGATTTAAAGAATGCTTACAAAAACTTACAACACCCAGTGCATCCTAGGCAAGAGCTAGTAGTCTTCAGCAGGCACAGAGATAACAGGTAGGTAATATCCAGAATCCTGTCATTTCTAATCTTCTACAAGTCTGGTTTGCAGTTAAAGAGCATGATTCAGGCTCTTCATGAGGCTTTTCATGACTATTCTAATTTATATTGACATCTTGAACAGGGAAAAACAAAAAAGTCAACAAAGTAGAGAACTTAAGGCCCGTACCATCAATTTATGCTTGGGTTTTATTGTGAATATCATAGTATTTATGCTAATAATAAGTGCTCTGGATAAAATTATCCTCATTCTATCCTTACTACCTTCAGCCCCTTTGGAAGATTCAGAAATGGAAACAATGGGACAGCTAGTGACTTGAAGGCTGCCATGATGGCTCAGTTTGCTCCCAAGTCTGAAAAACTGAGTTCAATCTCTAGAACCAACATAGTAGAGAGAACTGTCTCCCTCTGAACTCCATCTGTGAACCATGGCATACCAATGCACATACACACAAACAAACAAACAAAACAAAAAGAAATCAGTGGAGGGAGGAATTGAAACTGACTCACAGGACTTCATCACTCTCCGAACTTATCCTATCCTACAGGTACTTAAATATTCCTTCAAGCTTCTCAGAATGCTTACTAACGGCAAGAATCAAGACTTTTCACATAAGAACTATTTCTCATATAAATGAATAATCATTTATCTTTGCATTCTAGCCATGCAAGTAAAACCAGATAACTTCTAAAATGCAATGATTTAACAATGATTTTAAAATGGTGAGCACTTGAAGAAAACATTTTGATGTTGCTGTTATTCAATTGGCAACAATGAATATAGTAAAGAAAACACTTAGAACATCGTGCACAGACAACATTGTCATATAAACCAGAGAACAAGCAGGATCTTCCATAAATTTGAAAAGTACACACTGTTACATCTGTTGTACTTGCTCCCTTTCCGGGGTGGTGAACTGCTCTCTAATGAGAAGTACATCAACCTAGATATGCTATGCACATGTGTATCAGGATCGACATCACAAAACAAAGTCTTTGATTGCTGCATCAGTTAGACACAAGCACTTTACATTCCTTTCAACTATAGTATTAGTATCACTTCTAAATCTTCATTGGTATTCATGTACTTTATAAAATTTTCTCACCTTCAAAATAATTTATGTTGAGTAGGTACTGCTATTGTCATACCTCCATGGGGCTACTGAGTTTTTCCAGATTAGGTGTTAAATCTTAACAAATTATAGCTCCTTCACTCCTCACATCAACCCAACTAATTTCACCTTTTATTTAGAAAACTAGAAAGAAGTGTTAAGTCCACAAAGAGCTAAGCTTGAATCTGTGCATGCTGTACTGCCATGTTTGTTGTTGTAGTCTAAACTCGTATGTGTTTCAAGATCCTACATGGATGCTAAATAGTCCTAGAATGGTAGATGTTCCATTTGGCAGGCAGGAAAACTAGAGTCTATTCTTAAATATATTCAGGATGTGGACTCCAACTATTGGAACTTCAGTTCTATATTATTTTCCTGTAATTGTTGATCTTCCCTAAGACTCTGTTAGGAACCAGCACACTGATACTTTTGGTCCCGCTGAAGCACAGTGACTCTAGCAGCTGGAGAACTATCTATTTTACAAGGGTGGTCATTGGCCATCCACAATTTCAGCAAATCCTACCAGCGTGCGCCACCACAACCGGCGACCATCCACAATTTCAACAGCCAACTATTTTCAGATGGACCTTAAGGAGGCTTGATGTAAAACTGAGTACCACCTCAGCGGAATACTAGCACAGCAAAGGTCCTGTGGACTTTTTCTTATTTAAATTGAGATGATAATAAATTAAAACCCTTCTAATGCAGTTTTCATCTTTATTATTACTATTTAACTGGTAAAATATTTTTCTTCAGACTGAGTGAACACTATAATTATTATGCATTGCATTGTAAAGGTTGCATCTTAATTGAAAAAAATCAACACTTTTTCCCACAATAAATACAACTTCAAAATCAACAAAAATACTGGAGATGTAAAGCAACTTTACTAGACTCACAAAGTAGTGTGTCCTTGATCAAGCAGAATTCATAGTCTGAAACATAAGATGCTAGCAGATTCTAAAATGGGGTCTGTGTTACAAGTATCAGAATGGCTGTAGCGGGACTTTCTATTTCTTAATTCCTGTGGTCAGTGTGTAAATGGGTCCTAGCCAACATTTCTGAGTTTCTTCTCAATGCCACTGTGACTGTGTATTGAGCTGCTTAGTGTGATCAAAAGAAAGGGGCACAATCCTGGCAACCATTTTACAGTGCCTGCTGGTGTGACCCAAAGCCTAGGAGTTATACATACAAATCCTGAGCATGGGAACAAGCAAGCAAACAAAATATATACCACAAACTGGTAAGGTGGTCACAGTGATCTCACTTAAATAATATGAAGAGTAAGCCTGAGATAGCTTGTGCACTATTTTTTTTTATACAAGATAAAAGTTTATGTAGTGTTTTCTATGTTACAAATATATACAGATTTCATATAAACACATGCAGTGTTATACAGACACACAAAGATATACTCTCATTTCATACCTTAATCACATACCATACGGTATCACTTAGTCTTTCTTAAACAGGAGATAACTGAGCCACAATGACCTTAATTTGCTGGTACTGAGCCACATATCTGGTCAATAACAGAGATTTGAACACAGATGTACAGGAACCAGATCCCTGGGTAAAAACCGTGGTGATTACAGTACACGGCTCTAGCGTCTACAGCATCAACTCTATATGTATCAGAAAACGGAATTTAAAAGCAGCTCCAGACAATGTAATGTAAAATTCAATAATAAATGTGGCATTCAATTAATTTTAGCAAATATTAGCAAATGTTTTGTCCTAATTATACATTGCCTAAAGATAAACAGTGTCTGAACTAAAATTTTAAAATTCCCTTTTGGGAGCGTCATTATTTTGTTAAGCAAACGTTCAGGATTCCTGAAGCTGGAGTTGTGTATACATAGGACTTAACCACATTTCTCCAATTCAAAGCACAAGGGTAAAGATTTTCATAGGTTAATGAGGAACTTAGGATGCTGTCTACTCCACCCTTGTTTTCTGTGTATACATTAGTTTGTTCATTCAGGATGATCAGATGAGTCCTACAAATAAGAAAACATATTTTTTGGTTTTCGTTTCCTTTACTGCAATTCATGAGCATTATGTATATATACGCATATGTGCATGCATCAAAAATGCTTACATATATCCCACTCACGTAAACAGTAATAATAACTCAGTGAATGCTAATCTAGCAATGTACTGAAAGCATGGAAAATAATATAGTATAAGATGAGCCTCAATGCTGCCATGCCTGTACCTGTGAGACTGTGAGAGCCACGGAACTACTGTGAGTCTTGACAAGTATGCATACCTACCAAGGTCACTTTGCTAAGTAAACAGATGTGAAAATGGTCCATGAACTCTCAGGTGCTAAGCAGATGTTAAATGCTAGTACAGTATTTAGTTCCTAGCACCTCACTCAGCACCTGGCACTGTGAAGAGGTACTGGCTTAAGTTGTTTCTCTTTACACAAAAGCCACAATATGGATGTAATCAAAAGGATATGCTGAATTTGTTCAAAATAAAGATGATAAATCTTATTAAAATTTATGTTTGCTTAACTATGTAATTCATGTGAATAAAAGCATATTTTCCAGTTTTGTAATCACAAGGGCCTTAGAAGATATTACTAGTCTTAACAAATATAAAAAATGTTGGTCTTTCCATATGTGAAGGCTTTTACTTCTTCCTTCCCCCTCCCATCCATCCTCTTCCTCCTTCTCCTCCTCTTGCTCTACACACACACACACACACACACACACACACACACACACACTCACACACACACACACACATATACTCACACTCACACAGAGAGACACACGCACACAAACACACACACACTCTTTCACGCACATGCACACACACAAATTTATATGTAGAAAGAATTTCTGACTAATATTTAACAAAAATTTAAGAGGTGTAAGTGTAATTTTATATAACATTCAAGTAGAGGCATTTATATTGCATTTTTGTATGTTACACATATGCATAAATTCATGCCCACCTTCTAATTATAAACACTGGAATATACCTATGCATTCCACAAGAACACTCTCTTAACCTTCAGAAATTGCCATTTAAAAGCCTAGGGCCTAAATTTCCACTTTGATCAATGGATATCTTCAACACAAGATGGCATGACTGAAGCTTATTGATTAACTGATAACCTTCTAATGTACCAGCCTTTAATCTGCAATAAAACACTGAATGAAAATAGAGCTTTCAAAAAGAAAACAAGGTTTGATTATCCTGGAAGAAAACACAGCAGGAAAAGTCTAAATAAGGCAAGCAGAAACATCCAGAAAACACTGAACAACGTCCTTCAGTTACTCGGCTTTCTCTGCAGGCCTGTGAGTTAAGACTGATGCATCACCTGACCGTCTGGCCCCGTGCCATGGACTGGAAAGTCAAGTCGAATCAACATAGTAAGGCTGTTTTGTCCATGAGGACAGAGAAAAACAACCTCAAACAGCGATAAAAGTTCACTTCACAGCATGACCACCATTTCAAAGGGAGAGGGAACAGTGCTCACAGTTGACTTCAATGTCACCCACACATATTTATCTAGGAAGGGGCCATTTAAAGTGAAGCCTGTCCTCTTGGTGTTTGACACAACTTTTGCTTCTAGAGGAAACTCGAAGAACAGCCTCTTCCACTTCAGCACTGAATGTCAGTACTGAAAAGTTCAGTGCAAAGAGTGGGAAAAGGGGATGGATGCACGTGGCTGGTCCAAATTTAACCAGAACCTTGCACGGGTTTATAGATCCTGATCACAGCTAATGTGAACAACACAAACAGCAGTAAACTAAGAATTATGTGTATACACATTATAATATAATTGAAGTGGATTGAAAAACAAAGAGCTGGGGATAGCAATAACTGCACTGATTCATCTTTTCATCTGTTATACTGTTTGTGTTTCTAAGGCAGCACGACATAAAAATAACCTTTTAATCAAGAAAATGAGCACGATCATATTCCAAAATTACAGGTAATTTTGATAAAGAAAAAAGCGTGTTGGTTTACAGTTTTTATTTTCTATTTCTCTGGCACATAACTAAGGACATACAAACTTGTTTTAAAATCAGAGAGACACCAAGAACTCTTATGGACTTCAATATTTCAATTTTACATTTAAAATGTTGAGTCATTAATTTGCAACATCATCTCAAACCAAAGCTCTGGGCTCCAGTGAAAACTGATTTACTAGATACTGGGAATTCATGAATGCTACCAGCACTATCAGCAGGCTTACTGGTTTCTCTCTCCCTTCTTTCTCTCTCCCTCAGTTCCTGATTTTGATTCTATTGCTTCTTTGCTTCTAATTCGGGGTCTTGCCATAAAACCCAGACTACTTGAACTTGTGGTCCTCCTGCCTTAGCTTCCACAGTGCTCGGATCGCAAGTCTGTGCCCTCTAGCATTCTCTTTCATGTCTTTGCTGCTGTGACTGCACACACGTCTCCTTAACTTCAGAAACCAACACCTCTGCATTACTAGCATGCAAATACACAGTGCCTTTATAAACATCCTCATATTTTGAATAAACTAGAGAAAAAATTTCGAGACAATGAAAGCTAAGCACACCTTGCCAGATGACAGTTGATGTTTCCAAACACCAAGCTTTCCATCTTGTTTACAGAGCTAAACCCAATGAATTCTCAGGGTATCTTTCCAGATGCTATCACCTGCCAAAAGATTACTTTTTGTCTTCCTTCAGTCTCTTTCAGTTTACCACATCTTAATAAGAAGATTTTTCAAAAGGATCAATGTCTTGTATGAGCAGTCTTATTTTTTCAACATTTATTTATTTAAGTAACATCTCAATCACAGTCCCCTCCCTACTCCCACTCCTGGTCCCACATTCCTACCATCTTCCCCCTATCCCTATCAACTTTTTTTTTAATTTAAGGTGTATCTTTTTTTCCCCAACAGCTTCCCCCTTTAGTCCAATAAAAGGCTCTTCTTTCTTATAACAATAAATACAATACAAAATAATAAGAACAATTAAGCAACAATTATGAAAATTACAAGGTATAACACACATTCCCAATGTCCAGTCCGTATGTATTTGGCAACTGATAATAATGATTTTAAAACAAGATTGTATGTCCTTAGTTATGTGCCAGAGAAACAGAAAATAAAAACTGTAAACCAATACACTTTTTTCTTTATCAAAATTACCTGTAATTTTGAATATGATAGTGCTCATTATTATTGCATTATTGCACGGGTTTATAGATCCTGATCACAGCTAATGTGAACAACACAAACAGCAGTCACCTAAGAATTATGTGTATACACATTATAATATAATTGAAGTGGATTATTTCTCTATTATCTACCTATCTCATGAGTTTAAAGTTCTATACCTAACTCGGTTTCTACCCTAACTTGCATTACCAACTTAAAAACATCTTGTTAGACCTAGAACATCCTTTTAATTCCTAAACAACTTAAAATTTAACTGTGGAACTATAACTATCTAGTCTTCAACACATCAGATACCTGAAAAGAAGAAATCTTTTTAAACCATAACTTAGTGTATGTGTGTGCACAAGCATGTATGTGTGGATGCACATGTATGTGCATGTGTGCTTCTGGGAGTGCATATGTGTGCATATGTGCATGTGTGTGTATGTAGGTGAGTGGATGTGTGTGTGTGTATGTGTGTGTATGTAGGTGTGTGTGTGTATGTGT
>CAJQZJ010001694.1:7465241-7526670 GCA_907164525.1 Lophiomys imhausi | reverse complement strand
TGTGTGTGTGTGTGTATGTGTGTGTATGTAGGTGTGTGTGTGTGTATGTGTGTGTGCATGTGTGTGTATGTAGGTGAGTGGATGTGTGTGTGGATGTGTGTGTGTGTGTGTGTGTGTGTGTGTGTGTGTCTGAGCACATGGGCGTGTGTGTCTATTTTGCCAGGAACCAAACTCGAGGATTCATGCTTATTACTCTACCATTGGGCAATTTTCATAGACTTAGCCATGTATGTTTTGCTTTTTGTTTTCTTCTTAAGGTAGGAATAGTCTTCGATATTTGTAAGTGGTCTAAGGGCTGGAGGTCCAGAAAGACGATTACCACAAACTAAGCAACTGGGTGCTGAGAGCCAAGCTGGATGACATCCTTCATCAGATGCTTTACTCACTTGACTATGTGATGCTCTTTAAATAGAACAAGAACAATTCCAAGTGTCCATACGGAATAAAGATTACTGAGAAACGTATTTTGAGACAGGAGTATCAATTAGTATTTATTAGAAGGCTCTAATTTAATAACTAGTGTGTAGGTCTAGTGTTGCATATGTGCGGTGTCCATAATCTCTCAGAGGAAAATTAAATGAAGAAAGCATATATTTGCCTTAGACTTCAGACAATTAAAGCCACCTGTACATGGATGATTAGAAAAACAAACAATCAAAAGACTTCTATCTAACTACCTAAGCAGTTAGTCATTCAATTCAGCTTAATACCTAGTGAAGATCTATGACATGAGATTCAGACAAATATGAATTGGAGGTGACCCATCCACTAGAAGCCAACTGGAACAGGAGTAAACTCAGGATGTACATAAACATATACTGAAATGGAGAAGCTACTAAGTCTACGACACTGAAAAAAATAAGTGCTATCTGAAATGGATTGAAAAGAACAACTGTGGCCTCAAAATATAGAGAACAGACTTCTGTATACAGCAATAATTAACATTAAAACACAGAGCTGGGGTGTAGCTTAGTGGTAACGTATATGCCAAGCTTGCAGCATGTACAAGACCCCAGCTTCATTACCACTTCTGAAGAACAAAACGAAACAACAACCCCCTCAGATAAAAAGCCAGCAACTACTAAGTACAGTATATGATCTTTAAACATTCAGAGGATGGTGGTTGGTATAACTCAAAGAGGTAGGATCACAAACACTGGCTCGGAGACCCAGTGACTACACCTGCGTGCAAGGTTTCCTTTGTGGAAATATATGCAAAATTAAAGACAAGACTTAGCCACACTTTTTTCTACATATAGTCATTTATCCAAATGTAAATACATAATAACTACTATGCATAGACAGCCAGCATCCTTCATGCAATATAACATAAATGGGAAGGGTGGATCCAAGCTTATCTTGTAAGTAGAGATGTTTTATCTGGTTGTTCACCCCATGCCAGGCACAGAACAGGGCCTTAAAGAATATCTGCCGAGCAAATAAGCTTGCAGTCTTATAATCCTACTGTACATCTGTAGTGACTATAATTATACAAACATATCCTCAATACAAGTAAATGTGCGCAATACAAGTAACTAAATTTTATAAGGTAGTGAGGCATGAGCTCAATTGGGAGAGTACTTGTCATATGTACCAAAGCAATACAAATCTTGCAAAAAAAAGAACTAGTTTGGACATACTGGTGTGTGTCTTTAATCCCAAAACTAGCATCTGGGAGATGAAGGTAGCAAAACCAGAAGTTCAAGGTCATCCTTAGCTAAAAAAAATTCAAAGTCAGACTAGGTACATGAACCTCTGTCTAACAAGGAACGTAAAAAATGTTTACAATGTATTAAAATGTTATTCCTATCTTTTAAAGTCACAGAATAACATGTTATGAATATGGACTGCATTTATAAGAATGCAATCATCTCAATATTACTAACAGAAATATAGGTATAGATTCTGGTCTGTAGTTCAGTGGGTAACCACTTGCCTAGCAATACACAAGACCCTAGGCTCATTCCTCAGTAAGATGACAACAATTACAAAATATAAATACAAAATTACCCTACAATATAGGAGATAAGTAAAAAGGCATCATAATTTGAAACATTTCTATAGGATCCCAAATCATTTCTAACATTATTGAAAAGTATAACTATTGGCAGCACAAATTACATCTTGTTTAATGGCCTGATACAGCATCTACATAAAAAAACCCTTTTTTGCTAAACCCCATTTTTAAATGATATTTGAGCTAGGCATGGTGGCATTAATCCCTTTATCCCAGCCTTTATTAACGCCTTTAACCCCAGCAGGGAGCCAGAGACAGATGGATCTCTGTGAGTTTCTAGTCCTAGTCCTAGCCAGCCCAGTACACACAAGAAATTTCAGTGTAGCTAGGACTACAGACTGAGATTTGGTCTCAATAAAATAAAATAATATTTGAAAGCTTGCATGCAAAATCATTTCACTGAAGTATTTATTTCTGTTTAAAACTTCACCAGACATTCTGTAAGCAAGATTTTTTTCCTCTAGCCATTCACAATATTTTATGAATAACTACTAAGTCAATAACTAATAATATCCCCAACTATTGTCAAATGCAAATAGTACTTGCTGGAGTATAACTAGTTAGATTTAAAAAACAACAACAACATCAAATTCTTACTTAGGAGACAAAGCACAAATTCTCAGTTAATAAAAAAAAAAGTCAATACACAGACTAAAGCAAATACATGCCATGAGTCTAAGTAGGTATTTCTTGTGGTAAATGGAAAAGGAGGGAGGAAAAACCAAATAAAAATCCCTAAGACACAGTGAACCAGAAAATTACATAAATCTGTTCATATACTGGATTAGCTCATAGTGCTTCCAGTTTACATCTGATTTCATGATATATATATAGATTTTATTAAAAAAATTCAAATACTAATAAATATCCTATACTACACATAACTGTGATGAACACAGATAGGATACTATGTATGTAATAGAACTCTGGAACAAAGACTACAATATTTAGTTCTTCCAATGCTTGTCCACCCTCATGATCAACCTAGATTGCATTACCCCTAACAAGTCGCCGATGCATAACACATTTATTTAATATTGAGTGAACTTCAACCAAAGATGGCACAGATCACTTTTCTTAAAATAATTTGCTACTAATTATAGGTAAGAAGAGTGGAAAGTATTTGCTGCCATACTTCCTTTGAACATGTGTTAGAAGTCAGTGTCCAGGGCATGCTGTTGCATCGAGGGCAAATTAAAGGAAAAGTGGAACAGGAAAGATGAAGCTAATAAGCACTTTCAACTTTTAGCTCTCATGGAACAGCGAACCTCGGTGCGGTTAGATGCATAGTCTTGATTTGCGTTTTGGCTTTTATCTTGGGATTATGTCTGACTTATCTACCATAGGAAGATGAAACTTGTAAAATCAAATGTCGTTGTTATAGTCTAGAGAATATATTAAAACCAAGACTAAAGACATTTTCTAGCAATTTCTTTGTAGTAATTTTTGCTTTTACATTAACCACATATCATTTTTCCCCCATATGTCCACTTTTAAATTCATGCCTGGATTTTTCCACATTTAGATGTTACCGTTTTCTCTTGTCCTTTGGTGTAGAAAAACTATCAAAGGATCAAAATGTGGCCTGTGTCTAAGAAACCAGTAGGTTCTTTCCTATCCCATGGGTAAACCAGGTTTGAGTGACATGCCCAAGGTAGGCAGTCTAGTTTTATTTCTTCTCTTGGACTCGGTGGATTTCGATATCACTTAAACGAAAAAAATTCTTGCAGGCAGAATTTGTGGTTGGATTTCCCATCTAAGTACTAATCAGGCCCAGCCTAGCTTAGCTTCTGAGAGCGGAGGAGATACAGATCCATCAGGATGCTGTGCCTGGAGACATGTCATTAGGTTTCCACCTTGATTTGAAAATATACTTCTTGTGAAACCACCAAGGACCAAACTAAGATTTCTGCCTTTCTTCTAAGTGTGTCGGGTGGCCTCTCTGAGGAGACAAACAGAAGGTACACCTGTGCCAACAGCAGATAGAACTTTCACGGCTGAGAATCTTGGCTACAAAACCTCAGGGTGGGGTCAGTAATGCCTTGCTTCTCTCTAAGTAACACAGAGCATTCACTATTCAACCACTCCGGACTCTATTCTGGAGTCAGCAATGACTCTCAAAACTGAAAGAAAAAATAAAGAGAAAATAAGCTTTGGAACTGGAAAATAAACATTTACTATAGCAAGTATTTCAAAAGGGAAACATTTAAAAATATTTTCTTACAGACTTCACTTTCTAATTCCCTAGTCTACTTAAATACTAAAAGGATGATACATTATTTAGACAATATTGTTAGAAACTGGCAGTGTTGGTTGTATAATAACATCTAGATAAACATGTAATATTGTAGCAGGGACCATTAGCTTACTGCAAAAGACTGATGCTGCTGTCTTTGAGTAAGCAAATGACAGGGTAAGGAAAACATCTCATCTTACTCTCCATGGTAGGAGTACATGGGAATCATATAACACCTCCTTAGAGATTCTGAGGACCAGTTCTAGAATTTCCTATCTCTTATAAGATAAAATAATTACAACTTAGTCAAACACTTTTTTTTCTGTATCTATCAACAGGCAAGAAATAAACTCTAGAACTGGGCATGAAAGTTAATGTCTCTGTTCCTAGCTGCTGGGAGGCAGAGGCAGTGGGCTTATGATTTTAAGGGCATCTTTGTCCATGTAGCAAGTTCAAGTCCATCAAGGATTATATAAGACCCTGTCTTGAACACTTGAAAAAAGAAAAAAGAAATGAAAAAAGAAAAGGGGAAAGAGGAAAAAGGTAAATGAGAGTCAACGTTCATCTCTCTGGTTCTTGATTTGCTCAGAGCTGATCTAGTAGCTTCCATGTTCCTCCTTCATATCTCCCTACTATAACAGATTCAAAATATACACCAACATAAACCATCCTTTCCAGTAAAAGAGAAAATAATAAAAGGGAGCCAAAATGATGGCTAGACAGTTAAGAGTACTGACTGATCTTCCAAAGGATCTGGTTTCAATTCCTGATACCCACATGACTGCTCCCAACCATCTATAACTTAAATCCCAGGGAATCCGATACCCACTTCTAACCACTGCATGCACATGGTACACAGATAGACATGCAGGTAAAACATTTAGACACAGAAATGTTTAAAAAGAACAGAAAAAGAGAACTACAATCTAACATGGATAACTGGAAAACACAATATCTGTGCATTATCTGAAACTTGAGACAACTTAGAGAGGGAAGAAATGCATGGTTATTTCTAGAAAGGGCTTTGAGATAAGGAATTGTAGGGATACATTGAGATCCTGTCCCTCCCCACCAGAAACATTTAGAGAAAGAGAAGGGAGCAAAGAGGGAAGCAAGAGGAGGAAGGAAAAAAGGAAAGAGAAAAAGAAAGAGCTAATAGCATGCTATGAAACGCATAGCAACAGAACTTCTCAAAGAGCGCTTCACTCTACAGTCAAAAGCAGTGAAAGGAGACCACGAAATCCTCTTGCTCAATCAAATCTCCATATTTAGTCAAATGAGAAAGATGTGAAGACTACTACTTGGAATTTAGCTTTTACAGAGGTCTCACTGGGTATATAGAAAGCAACATATTCAGGCAGGTGAAGATTACTAGAAAGGCAAAAACTTAAGAAACTCAAATCATATGTGGATTTTCCAATCCTGTTAACACAAAATAAATTAGTCAGTGAGCATCTGCATCAACCTATTAAAAAGTAGATCTAAAGGGCTTAGGACACAGCTCTGTGGGAAAGTGTGTGCTGAGTTTTTGCAAGGCCCTAGGCTAGTCCCCAGCATCTGCCCTCCTAGAATAGACAGATAAAGAAGCATCTTTCTAACCATAATTTATAGAGTGCCCCTCTCTGCTGCCCCAAAACTCAAGGTGGGAATTACTCTTAACTTTTAAAACACCAGAGAAAATCCCATTGTTATGATTTTTATTTCCTAAGTAGCAATTGCTTTTAAATCATGGATTCCCCACACATTGCTCTGTCCTGACTATTTGTAGACCATCTCCTGGCACTCTTATTGCACATATCACATAAAGTGAAGTGGTTAAAAATAATGACGTCCATAAACATATTAGAGTCAAGGTTATTCCTCCAATGTCATCATTCTAATTGCCTGGCATTCCACTGTCCCTTTGAGAGTAAAGGGTACAGCTACAAGGTGTGTCCTGCTAGGAATGCTGCAAAGCTCCTGGAAACACCCTGGGAGAATATGAAATGGAACGGTGAATATTGACCATCCTGTGAATCCTACAGAGGAAAGACTGAAGTGACAAATGTAACCCAGAAGAAAAAAATAACTATGAAAATAATGTTGTGGCTGTATGGTGAACAAAATGAAGGACTGATTTTTAGAAGATTATTGTGATATGACTGCATTTAAAATGTGAGTTGATATATAAATGATATAATTTTAAATGCATATTTATAAAAAGTTCGATTCATATTCAAGCCTATATGTACTTCAGAAAAAGAAAGCTCATCTATGTACTTTTAAGTTTTCAAATGATTCTGTGTGTTTGTGTGTGTGTGTGTGTGTGTGTGTGTGTGTGTGTGTGTGTGTACATGCATGTGCAGTGCATGTGGAGGTCCATTTGGGATCCAGTTCTCTCCTCCCACCATGTTTATCTGGGGAATGCCAGGTCATGAGACCTGGCAGTAAGTGAGGTGTCTTTCTAGCCACATGCTTATGTCTTAAAATGCCCTTTTTAAAGTTACCTTCTGAGGATATACACTGTTAGTTCCTCACTAAAGTTAAAGTATATCTTAAAGTGATTATGTATTTTCACAACCTGCCTAAGTTATGAACAATGTATTGGTATGCAACAAATTATGTCTTCAAACTATTTGTTTCTTGGAATAAACTAATTGTTATTTACTTTCATTTTTAATGCCAATACTTGCTTCAAAATTTAGAATTTCTCAAAACTTAGCCAGCAATACTATAATACTGGGTTCTAGATTTCTTTCTTTTTTTAATATTTATTTATTACTTCAGGTTACATCTCCATCACAGTGTCCTCTTTCCACCCCTCCCAGTCCCGCCTTCCCACTCTCTACACCCCTATCCCTTCCATCACACTCCTCCGGAGTGGAGTGTCCCTACATAACAGTCCCCTGCCCCAGTTCAGGAGTCATATGAGGGCTAAGAGCCTCCTCATACACTGGGGGCCTACAAGGCAGCACCACTAGGGCAAAGTGTCTCATTGACAGGAAAAAACAGTTGATTTTGGTGCATTGGTTGTAGTATAGTTACCCTGTACTATATGGCTAAAATCTAATTATAAGTGAATACATGCCATGTGCATCCTTCTGAGTCTGGGTTAGCTCACTCAGGATGAGCTTTTCTAGTTCCATCCACTTGGCTGAAAATTGCTTGATTTCGTTGTTTCTGATAGCTGAGTAGTATTCCATTGTGTAGATGTACCACAGTCTTTTTTTTTTTTTTAATCCATTCCTCGGTTGAGGGACATCTGGGCTGTTTCCAGTTTCTAGCTATTACAAATTAGGCTCCCATGAACATAGATGAGGAAACTTCCTTGTGATTTGGTGAGGAATTATTTGGATGTATACCCAGAAGTGGTATGGCTGGGCCCCGAGGCAGAGCTATTCCAAGTTTTCTAAGATATCTCCAGACTGACATCTATAGTGGTTGCACAATCCTGCACTCCTACCAGCAATGGAGGAAAGTTCCCCTTTCTCCACAACCTCGACAGCATCAAATATTTTATCAGTAAAAATAAGAAATGTTCAGAAAATGTTTTAGAAAGTTCATCACTTAATCTCTGTTCCCAATTTTTGAAATTTCTCTTCTGTCACCTTCTACTTGCACTTAAATATGCCATAGTCTCATGGATGCTCTACAGTGTGACTAAAGTATTGAATAAAATTTGCTATTTAATTGACTAATCTTACTTTACCAATAGACTAAACCAATAAAGACAAATTCAAAAACATCTTGTTTCATGGAAGTATCTAAGGAAATACAGTTATCTATGTTCATCCTGGGTAAATATAGAAATTGAGGATTGGGCAGTATTTTTCCTATTCCTTCTGTCCCACTAAACATTCACAGACAGAAAATAATCAAATATCTATAAAACCAGTTCAGAGACTATATGGCCTCTCCATTCCAGCCTCTGACAACTTCATATCCCTTCCTTCACAGTAAGCCCAAATACTCCATTCCTCTCTTCAAATTATCCTCTCATTCTCTCCTTAGTACCAAGTGAAATTAGCTGAACAAATAGTTTGTTATGTTAGTGAAAACTTGAAATAAACTGTGCCTTACCTTGAGCTTTGTTAGACCATTTTAGACTTATGTTTACTCTTTGTGTATAGGTTTCTTTTATAAACATGTTTCATTTATAAGTTTCAAGGTCTCATCATCCTGGCAATATTTTCTGGTTAACATAAAAGTAAAATGATTAGGAAAACTGTCTTATGGTACATCTGCAACATGCCAGGCAAATTGAATACGACATGCCCCTGACTCTTAAGAAGTTCACAATCTCTAGGCCAGGTGTGGTGATTCATACCTTTAATCCCAGCATGAGGAATGCAGAAGCAATAATAGTCTGACCAGCCTAAGAGTTCAGACTACAGAGTGAGACCATATCACTTTTAAATCAAAACAAAATAAACAAAACTGCAAATCTCTAATACAATAGATAATATAGACACATGATGTTGTAGACTAACTCCATAAGACAAGGGCAGCAAGAAGAGGCAAAGAAAGGCAAAAAAGACGTAGTATGAACTGTGTTTGAAATAGGACCACCAAAACTCTAAAAGTGAAATCATTTAAAGCAGTGACCAAAAATGTGTCTCTCTTGGAAAAGTGAAAAAGACTAGGGTTTAGAGCCAGCTGGAGGGGATGGAGTACTAGAGGCACAAGAGTCAAAAAGTTGAGTTGAAAAGAAGGTCAAGGCGTGGGTTATAGAACAATTTTCTGCAGAGCTCAAGAATAAGGACTTTGTCCAGCAAGAGGTGCAAAGAGAAAATTAACAAGACCCGACAACTGTGTGTGAATGCAAAGGGCAGGCTGGAAGAAAGGATCACAGCAAGAAAGTCAACCATAAAACCTATTCAGAAGCTGTGTTGCAGCAGCCTGAGGGCAGGGTAACAGGGATGAAATGGGGATTGAAAACTTGAGATGCTTCTGAGAGGTAAAATGAACAATTCAGTAACTGCAGGTGTTTTGCAAACAACTGAAGGTACAGTTTAAATCAGGGAATTTTAGCTTGGACAGCAATGTCTTCACTTAGATGGAGACAGAACCAAAAAGACACATTTTGTTGCAGCCAGGAGTGGTGGCACATGCCAGTAATCCCAGCATTTGGGAGGTGGAGGAAAAATCAGACCTTCAAGATCATCCATGATAGTAAATTTGAGGCCAACATGGAAACTTATAAGACCCATCTCAAAAATATAAATAAAAATGAAACAACTGCTGATCTGGAAAAACATTGGTCTTTCTAATGTGAACTGCCTATATAGGTCCATGTTGGTTTAAACAGTGGCTTACACCAGGATACAGCAGGAAGTGAAGGGTTACTCTGGAGGTGTGACCTTTGCCACTTACATAGGGATCATCATGGGATATAAGGAGAGGATGAGGAAACAGAAGCAGAGAGAAGACCTGTGTTGGGAAAGATGGAATGGTAGGCATAGATATTCAGAGCTGTGTGATCAGTTCAGTGACCGATACCCACATGAATCTCAAATGAAAGTAATCAAATGTAACTGAAAGTAAAATTTCATTTCTGTGGTCTCACAAACCACAATTCATCTACTTAATAGATACACAGTGAGTGAAGTAAGAAGGGGAATCAAAGAAAGCAAAAGAGAAAAGGACCACATTGCTGTGACTGAGGGCTTGAGGGATGAAACACTAAAGAACAAAAGCTGATGAAGATGTCGAATGAGAAAAGCTGTAAAAACGCTTCAATACTGGAACCCTTACCAATTATTTGGAGATGACATGATTTTTTTTTTTTACTCATTTGCTCTGATTTTATTGGTTTCTTTCATCTTCCAATATTTCCTCAGAAAGTTTTTAGCCCCTTCCCAGTCAAAACCAGTCTCGGCTCGGACAACATAAAGGGCCCTCCTCCTCACTGGGGCTGGAGGAGGTAGGTCTCTTTCACCCACCAAACCTTATGGCAAAGGGAAACTCCAAAACAGGACAAAAGGTAAAGTCTGCTGACTGAGACTGAAGCATTTGGACATGACATGATTTAATGAGACTCATTGGACAGGTTAAGCTTATAGGTGAAAACATGCATGTGCCTCACAGGAAAGGAAATAATAGAAATATTACTGTTCCCTGTTCCCTTCCCATGCTTTAATCAGTATGTGTGGGCTTTGTATAGATTTCCTTAGCTGCTGTTCTTATGAGAGTTTTGGAGGTCTCTACTTTGTAAGGTTGAAATCTAGGGAGTCTGTTTCATGACATATATATGAAACACTTGTACCCAGATATCAAACAGTATAAAAAATGTTCTTCTCTGATCAAATATAAAGGAGTCAACAATTTTTTGCAAGGGCCAGGGAGACAGAAGCTGTTGCACTGGGTAATAGAATGTCTGGGCTTGACAAATCTGAACTGTTTTGATGATAGTCTGGCAATCAGAATGTCCTTAATGTCCTTGAACTCTACACTTAAGCTGATTAAAATGATGAAATTCTTTTTATGTACATTTTATTGCAATGTTTTTAAAAATCAAGCTATAATATGAGGAACTTGAATTATTATTTTTTTTTCTATAAGTGAAGCCTGTCATCTGATGGATGGATGAAGCCTCCTTGAGGCATTTCACCTCCAAAGACACTGGTGAGGATTTCAGCTGAACACCAGTGGTCAGGGAGAAATAAACTATCTGGAGGTCATTTGTTTATACATTTTCTTCTTTTGACCTCTTAACTGGCTTTTATTCTTGAGAAACCTCTAACAGCCCTTCATGCCTGAGACGTTTAAGATAGCAGACATTTTCAGCAAGCACCTTTACTTGAAGAACTATAGGTGCTTGGGAGATCAAGGTCTCCAATATGGGTTTCATGAGGTGGAAGCTTGTAAGAATTTCTTGTAGCTGTTGACATTGAGTCATCTGATACTATCAACAGTCTGTATACACAGAACAGGCTACAGTGTTCAATGGCACTGAAAGCAAATAATGCATCTGACATGTTTCAGTGCTCTCTACCCACAGACAGTTTCCCTTTCTACAAGTTTAGTTTTGTGCAGTCACACAGGCCGAATCTTAAAAGGAAAGTTCTAGAAATAATTTATAATTTTAAATAGCCTTAATGATAAAGCTTTGTTATGGATCTTCTAATTCCTTATTATCACTGTCAATCTCTTACTATGCCTAATTTATAAATTAAGCTTTATCATAAAAACACATGCACAAGGAGAAAACAGTCTCTAGAGTACAAGGTCCAAGACTATGTATGGAGTTATGAATCCCCCAGCTATATTGGAACATGTCCCTGGAGGATACGGAGAAACTATGCTTCTCCTTTGGATTTACTTCATGGGTCAGTAGCTTCGGGTAATGCTAGAATTGCAAAGTATAAATATCAGCAGTAAACCCTGGGGCAACTATGTTTGTGCAGGCAAAATGCTCACTCTGCAATTAAGGGAGGGCAAGTATCCATGAATCACTCTTCTTGCATTTTGACAGGCTCTACAGCAAGGCTCAAGGATGGGAACACAAAAGGGATGCAGTAAGAAGCAATCAATGGCTGTGCTGCTCCAACCTGGAAGCTCAAAACTTCAGGCTAAAAACTTTAATCAAAGCAGGTGACCGTTTGTGAATATAGAATAATACAATTAGTCAATGAACGCCTGAGCCAAGATCTTTTTACAACTTAAAGGGTAACTAATTTTGCATGGATTTTTACTGTTCTTCCCATCAGAATTCAGAGTTTTCCTTGGGAACTCACTGGCAAAACTGAAGTAAACACTTGCACATTTGCGCATCACATCCTATTTCCTCTCCAAGAAAATGCACTAAGTATGGACAACAGAGCCAGAGTTTCAACAATTCAGCTTCCCTTGCCCACCACTAGAAGCTTTGCCCAGATCATTCAGGGATTCTGCTGATGTTACAACCTAATAAATAAAACACCTCATGATTGTAAACCAAATACAACACTGGCACACTGCAAAGACAGACACTATCAGTGGAAACCAATCAAGAGGAAAGAATGAAAAAACAAGACAAAGGAAAACACAAGAGATGAGTCATGCTATACTTACAACTTTCAGCCTGATAGTCTGGCACAAACTGCTCATCATTGTCAGGTACCTGAGCTGAAGAAGAAAAAGAAAAATTTTTTTTAAAAATTAAGAGAGGAACTGCCCAGACATAAGGAATGTCAAGTCAGATGTGTCAAGCAAGGCCTGTTTAGATGGAGCTGAGATCTGTTATTATTTGCCAATAACCTTCAACATAAAATCGCAATGCACAAGAGAGGTAACTGAAGGGTCCATTGATACAACTGGAGAACATGAGTGTGTCAGAAATATCATGGTAGCAGGTGTGGTCCCTCTGAGTTTCACCTGCCAGAAGGAAATTGAACAGATGGAAAATAAAAGATACAGGATTCCTATATATCGTACATAGATGAATTTTGCAGGACTTGCGCTAAGGACATTCACCCACTGCTGGTGCTTAAGCAGGCCATTGTAATGAACTACAGGATTTTTTTTTTCAAGTGATGTGCAGCTATCACACAGATTTCTCCTCATTTTTAGAAATCACTTCCTTTGGTATACTCCATCTCCTGAAAATCAGACTACCCTAATTAAAAACATTTGCCCTAAATTTGGTCAAAGCAAGTAAAAAAAAGCTTTAAAAATGCAAGAATGCAGGAGTATCATTGGCTTGGGCCACATGCAACAAAGCAATATATTTTAACAATTGTATTCATATTAACAAATATAACAAAAATAAAACAAGTGTCACCTTTTATGCAAAATACTTTCCTGGCTACTATCAGCACTAGGAAAAGAATGCCACCTGTCGCCAGCCCTAAGGTCAAATGACTTTCTTGCTTTATTAAAGGAAAAGGACTAATTAGGAATACTTAGTACATTCATTTGGCTGCAATTAAAGCACAAGTCCATTTTTTTCATTTTGAAATGTTTATTACCTTTGTTGTGGACATCAAAATAGCCTATTCCAATTTTGTGAGATATTACCAAGTTTTCAAACACACAGATACGCATACCTTTTGTATAAACAAACTGCATGAAACAGAAAGCCAGCTACTTGTGGCTTGGTGAACATATAATGAACTGTCACCATTATTAACTTTCAATGTGATCTCATTAGTTAGCATTACTTTACTAATATTGCATAATACTGTAAATTTTTATCCGATCAAGTCATATTAAAACAGATGTCAATCATTTTTTTAATGAACTTATTCTGTGTGAGGAGTGTTAATTAAAATAACTAGTCTTAGCTAGGCATGTAATTCCAGCATTAGGAAGGGTAAGGCTCACCAATAGTCTGAGGCTAGCATAAAATACAGAGTGAACTCCAGGCCAGCCTAGGCTACAGTTTGAGACTCTGTCTCAAAAATCAACTATCACCACCAACAACAAAAGCAATAATCACTCACTGTTGAAACATTTCGGGCTGATAAGTGAATTAAGAAAAAAATCCATACAAAATGGAATCTCATATGACATAATTTCATGTCATATGAAGAAAAAAAGATAGCCTCAATAGGTATTTTTCTGATTATCTAAAAGCATTCTTTGTAAATGAAAATATTTTGATGAATAAAGCATATGCTACCTTTGTCAAGAATATACGTATCCCAGGATAGTTTTGCCTAACATTAAAATGTGTATATAACACAGTTGCTCTCTAACAATTTTACCCTATACCAGTGCTTAACTTTATTGAAGACATGCCAATATTGACCACTAAATAAAAATTGACCAACAATAATTTCACATCATAACTGCTACCTGTGTTATCACCCTGTTTAAGAAGCAAGTTGTTCTTCTTATTCAACCATTTATTTGATGATATGTATAACAATATTCAATTTAGACAAATTTCACCTCATAGGCTGATGACTTAACACATATAGATAAATTTTTTAATTTCTTTAAATGTCACTCTTACCACTACCCACCCAACTTAATGAAATAATATAGAGGGATTTTTTTTTTAATTAATGTATTTATTGCTTCAGGTTACATCTCCATCATACTGTCCTCTTTTGACCCTTCCCAGTCCCGCCCTCCCACCTTCTACCCCCTAATCCTTCCATTCCACTCCTCTGGAGTGGAGTGTATATAGGGGGATTTTTTATAAACAGTAAATCAAGTAGTTTAAACATGGTCCCAGATACTTAGATATTATACACTTTCTTCTTTCCAATCTTATACTATGCCCCTTTTCCTAAAAATCACACTCACAAATGAACTTCAAACATTATTATGGCCAGCTTAGTGTTTTGTTTTGTTTTTCTAACAAACATGACTGAACGAGGCAGGCTGTGCTGGTGCACACCTATTCTGAAGGGAGAGGCAGGTGGAGTTTGAGGTCAGCATGATCTACACAGCCAGTTCCAGTACAGACAAACAGGGCTACACAGAAAAGCCCTTGGCTCAAAAACAAACAAACAAACCAACACGTGACTGGAGTCAGAAAAAAAGGGGTGCACTGGCATTCTCTTAGCTGTTTATAATGTGCTTTTGCTACTGACAACATCGTTTTTGATATTGGGGTTGGCTTGACTTTCTAATCAGAATGATGAATTAATTACACATGAAAGAAATGTACTTTATAATGTGCTTTTATATCCAAAATAATAACAAATGCTTTAATACATATTTAAAAATATCAAGTAAATAATTAAATCCTGAACTAAAAAAACCATATATCTATGTTTTAGTTTTCCTTCTAAATTCACAATTAAACAGATACAGGGCAAATGTAATGGCACACAATTTTAGTCCCAGCATCTGAGAGGCAGAGGCAGGTGGATTTCTGAATTTGAGGCCATCTTGGTCTACATAGTGAATTCTAAGATATCTAGGGTTACACAGAGTAACTACAAAATAAAAAAATAGCCAAACATATATAACTATTGAGGTACAAAATATGCTGTTAAAAAGACAACATTAGGGGCTGGGGACATGGCTCCATGGAAAAGACCACTTGCTGCTCTTCCAGAAGACCCAGGTTCAATTCCCAACACCCTACATGTTGGATCACACCACCTGTAATTCCAGTTCCAAAGTCTCGATGTCTGAAGAAACTAGGAACATACGTGGTACACAGATATGCAGTCAAAGTACCCATGAACATAAAATAATAAAATAATTTTATATTTAAAGTCAAACTTCACTCCAGTGTGGTAGCACAAAGCAGACAAATAAAACAAAATATCATCTAAAATACTCTAATGAAAATGTAATGCTTGTTTATAAGAATGGTTAAGAATAGGTAGTGAATTATTTGCAGCCTAACATGCTGGTACAGATATGCTCTTGGCCAGACTTTTCCTTAGTTTTATATGACAGGGTTGCAGCACCGTGGAAGACATCAGCACATGAGTAGTGACAAGAAAGGCCCCAGTGGGTATGCGGCATGTGCTGGATATTGGCATATGTCTGTGGCAAGAGGAAATATTTCAGGGGCAGAAAAATCTAGAAAGTATACCTCACAAGTACAGAGAAAATAGCTCCATGCTAACAATTTGTAAAAAGAGTAAGGATGAGGAATGCTATTTCTGTTCTAACTCCTTAACATACTGAATAAGTACTTCACACTTATGCTTGAAGATATTACAGAATTTTAACAAAAAACATATGACTCACATTTTCACAGACGCTCATCCTAAGAAACTGAGTAGACTGAACGAAGCAGCATGCTACAGAAATAGACAAAGGTCAGGTCTACCTCTAACTTCAAGTTGGAGTAGAGGAAAGCATTTAACTAAAAACATAAGTTGGATTTGGGCAAGGAAAATAGGACACAGCGTTGCTACACTTGTATCATACATTTTCTTTTTTTCTTTAATTCACAAGAATTCTATGAAGAAGCAAACTACAACTGCCTAAAATACTGTTGCAACCCATATGAAACCTAATGTTAAAAATTAATAATACTAACCAACCTAAATTGTTTAATTTTTTTTTTTTTTGCATTACTGTCTACTCTAAAGTATGCTGGAAGTGATCATCTTTGGGAAGTGAAAATGTTTTTCTACACAATGTAATTAAAGAGGAAGAAGAGGAAGAATGGAGAAGTAAAGAAACTATGTACCAAAGACCAGTAAATGGTTTTCTGAAGATTAAGCATGTAGATTTTATTGGTAATAGCTGCAGCGATCTATGAGTTCATTGCACATTAACAGACCAGTTGCCACTGAGTCTTCTAAGCTTTGCTTTAAAAGGGTAGTGTCTGCACTCTCTGCTACTGGCTTTATCTACCTTACTCTTTAAAGCTGCTTTCTAATATTCTTTCTTGATAGGACACAGTGACACTGTGGGAAAGAAATTCATGAAAGTATTAATCGCAACCAAAATGTCACAGAATCAATGCCCCAGCTTTAAACTTTAATATCTGTTCTTAAACAACAGTGCCTTGAGGAAGAGCAGTTTTAAATACAGCTTGCTTTTACTTTATGCAGATTTTCATCTTTTAAATGAAACAATATTCATTACTTAAGAAATGGTGAACGTTTTAATTTTTTTTACAAATTTAGCTGCAGGCAAATTAAAACCCTCTTATACTTACAGTCTAGCTGTCTGTTGGGTTTTCTTTTAAAGCCAGGGGTCGGGGGAGGAGTGGAAAAATTACAAATGTCAAGTATTAAAAGGGTTAATATTTAATTAAAACCAGTTCTATCCACTGTAACAATGACCTGGAGCCAAACAAGGAGGAAGATGTATGACTCATTCTGCTCGTGAATGAGACAGCTGATCTCCTCAGCATTTCCTCAAGACAAGCAGGCAGAACTGGATTTCTGCCTCCATTCACAAAAACACAGTCCAGCATGAACCATGTGGCCCATGTCACACCCTTCCAAAGAACTAAAGCAAGTAAGCTGAACTTGCAGGGTAAACATACCAATTTTATGGCTCTGCCTCAAACACATCCATTTAGAAACACATTACAATAAATGACATATGGGGGGGGGTGGGAGGGAGAGAAGGAAAGAGATGTGTGCACACATATTTAATCTATCATATTTTACAGGGTACCTTGTTTCAAAAACATGGATGTACAAAACTGAGAAAAGAAAGTGGAAAATAAGGAAAAGTAGATGAAGAGAGAAAGAAAAGGAAGGAGAGCAGGAGGGAAAAGGAGGGGAGAAAGAAGGAAGGGCCACTAAAAGGGGTAGGGAATACCTGTTATAGAACATTTGCTGAGGACGTGGGGAGCTTTAAGTTTGATTCTCAGCAGCAAAATAACACTAGTAAAAAAAAGCTAAATAAATGGCCTTTTTTGCTTGTCTATCATTCAAATTTTGAGTCATAAGAATGTAACAGGTTATTGCTGAGGTTTGTAGCATTCAAATCAAAGTTTAGAAACAAATTTATCTGAAGAAATTTAAATTTCATTTTAAGTAAAACAAGAAGAAAAATCACATTTGCACCCTGGTACCCCTTCTAATCCTAAAATGAGGCTTCAATCCATGGAATAAAATAATCATAAGTTCACTAAACCTAGTTTTTATGCCACATCCGGTTTTAACATTAAAATGACTGCAAAGTAAAACCATTAATTAGTGCAGAAATATAAACATATTTAAGCAGAAAGGGACAGGGGACTTCCCTAGACAGAAACGCCTTTAATGCTTGACACACTCTTTGTATATGCACCAAAAGCAAGAAAACAGGAAGGTCTCAAATCGACTTCAATTTCTAACTAAACTGACCTGCAGTGACTTGAAAACATAAAAGGCCCAGAGCAAACCAGCCACAGTTTGCAGCCAGATTTTTTCACTACCACTACAGAGGTCTAACTCTATCATTTTTTCTTATTATTTTTAATTACAAAATTGTACATAAATCAAAGAAATAAAGTTGCAGTATAACATGTAAGATATTACACATTGTTTATAACTCAAGTGGAAAAGTTCAGCAACGTTTCACCGACACGTCAGTACTTTCTGAAAAACTACACTATGCCTCACGAAACCCCATTTTTTTGTTTGAAAATCACTTTTTTGTAAGTAGATCATAGATGAGCTACATTTCCACTCTTCCAACAAATATTTAGACATAAGGCACATTTCTTCTACCTTTACTCCAAATGAGAGTCCTTTCGCATCTTACAGAGCTTTCTGGTACAATAAAAAAGGGAAGCTAGCAACCATCACTCCAATACAACACACACAGAGGAAGACAGAGAGAGAGAGAGAGAGAGAAAGAGAGAGAGAGAGAGAGAGAGAGAGAAACAAGAATTATTTCCTACCCACAATCAAAGAACCTCTACTTACTTCCTTAATACTAAATTACCAGATCCTGTTTTGTATAACCACATAAAGTGCTATCATTTTAAAAACTGCACCAAACAAGAAAAAGAAATAAGAGACTATTCAATGCTGGTGTGTTCTATTTTCTTTTTAAAGTATTTGAACAATAAAAATGAATGTCTCATGACTATTATGTGTAGGAGGGGCCACTCAAAGAATAACAGCAGCTTATATTCTTAGTAGCTATCATAAAAACATATTTTGGGCATAAATTTTGTATCAGAAGCAAACTGCAGAAAACGTAGTAACATTTCTATTTCTAGGCCAACGTGATCATTATTTGGTGCTTTCGTAATATCAAAAGACAGTCTCATTATTTGTACGAGATAATAATGACATTTGATGTAGAACGTGTTAAGACTCCAAGGGTGAGCTATGACTGAACCCTCAATCTTGACTTCATTGTGTCATCATGGAAAGCCTTTTACCGTGGCGGTGGTTAATCACTTCTGGGGACTTTCTCTACAAGCTCACCTATAACAGAGGACCCCAAGACACACAGATGATAACAAAATAAGACAAAAGTAGTTCTGCTTCACATGAGATACATACTGAAATCCATTATTTTCCTGTAAATTTTATTAGTAGCTGAACATTGATAGGATATGCTTAGAAAAATGCAATGCTTTCTTGATTTAGTTTCTATTTCTGTCCCCACCCCCCACCCTTCACCCCACAAACAAGAAGTTTTAGAAACTTACTAAAGCTTTCAAAACAAGTTAAGAACAAAAAGTTGCTACAATGTTGATAGGAGCCACATTTGAACTAGCTATTTCAAGGGATCAAATAATTCCAATTGCTTTTCGGTAACAACCTAATTCAAAGGACTGAGCATCAGTGAAGAACTGACCACAGTGAAGTTCAGTATAAAGTAGCTAAGGTAACACTTAGAATAAGTGTAGACTCTATTACTCTTATCTGATATTGTGGTCATTGAAAATATTAACTTTGTAATTTTCTTCAGAATGTGACTTCTAATATGTGGTATATTTGCTGGGAACTTTTAAATTGCAGCAACAGTGCTGAGAAAGAGCTTGTAATGTGAAGCTACAGTCTATAAACATGTTTTAGATCTCTATATGGAGATAAAGTTGCAGGCAAGAATGCCATTATATTTTTAGAGAAGCTTTAGTAGATTTAATCTATGACCTCTATTCTTACCCTCCATTAGTCCTGCCTTATCTACCTCAAATGACTTTTGGGCAAAAAAAAAAAAAAAAAAAAACATATTTCAGGATTCACAATAATTTACTCATAACTAACTAATATGTTGTACTTGGTATGATTTATAAAAATCCTTACAGAAAAAAAACAAATTAAAATTTCTAAGATGCATAACATTTCTATTTGGGTACTTTAGGGAAATTTTTAAAATGTAATTATCATATGGCACATTTTAGCAAACTTGATTCTTATGTCTATAAAGATTTTTAGACCTGTTTGAGATCTTATTCATGGAAGAAACTTGGCTTATTGTCAATGATCTCTTTTTAAAAGATCAAAATGCCTTAAAATCCCATTTCATTTTCTTGACTATGAAACATTAAGAAAAGAAATATGTAACAGATTATAGTTTGCCAGTTTAGTAATCCATTAATTTTTGCCTGTCCAGAAGAACACTAATGAAGAAAACTTAGCAACAAATTTACTAGTCTAATTTTAAGAATCTCAGCTAATACTGAGCAAATCATAGTAAAAGCCAAATTAAATATATTTCACTGCTCAAGACCAAAACTAAATGTTTAGTCTATTAACATTTAAAAAAATCTCCTTACTATTAGATTTTTTAAAAATTATGTTAGTAAATGTTGCTTACATCATAACTATATAAATTAATGTAACTATTTTGAAAGTGTTTATATTATTCTAAAATGCAATTTGTAAATAGTAGTACACCTGGGTATTCAATTAAAAAAACAACTCAAGATTAATTCCTGAATTTAATTAAGAATATGAAAACTTTTCTAAGTAAAAGCATATTCCTCCAAATACATTAGTCCCTATCTAGGATTACTTAATATAAAGATAAGCCTTCAATGTTGATTTGCAGGTAATGAAAAGATAAGAATATTCCATATTGTTTTAAAAGAGAAACTTTAACTCAGATAGATTATTCAACTCTCCTATCTGAGCCATAAGACACAAATAAATCAAGTGGAAAGTACAAAATAAAAGGAAGAAAATGTACTAAAAATTATTTTTCAAAAAAGTCTGCCAGAGATCCACATTTTAAAATTCCAGAAACAGCTGCTATGCACATTCAAAATCTGCCAGCCAGTGTACTGACTTGGATTCAGTTTTCACATTTAAACATCTTTAAGAACCAACAAACCTTTAAGAACAATTAGGTAAGTATGGTAACTTATTTTGGATAAGCGAGTAAACTCTTGAATAAACAAAACACCACATAACCTTCAAGTTGGCAAAAAAAATGATAGATAAAAGTTAACACAAGAGCCTCTGCAAATTTTTTATGAGAAAGTTATTTGAATACATGGTTTGTGTTGCAATACTAAGTAATCTATTGCAGTAAGTTTCATTTAGAGACAAGCGAAAATGACCTTAAATTTAAACAAAATTTTCACTAATACTTACCATTCATTAACATATAAATGCAATCCCCCTTTCAAAGGATAATTAAGAGCTACTTAACTCAAATGATTTTGAATCATTTAAGATTAAAAAACCTTTTAGAAGAACTAGAATTATCAACAAGACAAAGAAACTTGTTTACATCTTAACAACAACTTGACCAACTGCATACAAGACTCCTGCTAAAACTCCTCTATCTACCTTAAAGCAGCTACTGAAGCCCTGCGTTCCATTTGCAGATCCTCCTTTTCCTTTGAACTATCTTGAAAATCTATTACCAGAATTAGATTCCTCATAGAAAGTAAGTATGAAAATGACAAAACATACTAAATGTTTAATGGCAGCAATTTTCTCATCCCCCATACACACCCCTCATAAAATAACATTTCACAAACATCATGTCAATTCCAAAGGAAAATTTTTTAATTACAAATACCAAAAAAACCTTTCCACCTTAAGCATATCTGAACGTGTGTCAAGCTTTACTGAAGCCACATCTCATTGTTCTTATAAACAAAGTTAAACACAATAAAAAAATATACTAGGTTAAAGAATGAAGTTTTTAAAAATCCATAATGCCATTAAATGTATCCATATTAAATCCTAATAAAAGTGACAAGACATAAAAAAATCAAACTTCAACAAACATTACATGCATCATAACACACAAAACATTTTTAAAATCTTCAAATCTCCCCTAAAAGATTCCCTTTTATCCCACAGATTTCTTAACTGTGACATACACACCTAATGTTCTGTGTTGTGAACAAGGAGGGAAGAAGACACCTGCACTTAAATCTTGAAGCATCCCGTCCTGATGAGCCCAGAGAAACTAATTTCTGCCATCAGAAAAAGTCCTTCACCAGAGCACCAAACAATCATATGCGCTGCTCTAAGGGAAACAGCAAGCCAGCCGGTTCTGGCTTGAGGTCTCTCGAGGTACAATAATATAAACCTGATCAATTGCAATTAAAATCTGAACAGAGGCTTAGAACCTGAAGTCTTGGTGCATTAGTTCTTGCCAAAAGCAGATGTGCTTGTGAGCTGGAAGCAATTTCTCCTGGTAATTTGTGATGACACTGGGTAGTACAGCCCCAGAGTCCCCAAAGACAAACTCATCAGAGGCTCTAATGTATGCATGACACATGAGGTGGTTCTTTTAGAGCTCAATTAATTGGGTTGAACATTTAAGACAGCAAGTTCAGGACTCCCTCCACCCCCTTCTAGAGTTGCTTTTCCCCTTTTTAAAGCCATTTTTCCCCTTACCTTCAGCAAGCCATGTTTCTTGCAACTGACTCAGATCTTGAAAGAGTTCTAAAAAACAAGTCAAAGATACAAACATAAGACTCAACAATCTGCAGGCTTCATTAAATGAAAATGTTTGGCATGATGCTGGCATTTAACGTGATTTTAATTTAGGAAGCATCAACTGAACACAGGATTCATATCTGAAGTATTTCAATAATCCTGCTTACTTATGACATCAATTAAGTGACACTTTAAGAGATATCTTTAGGCAACTAAATAGTATCAATTACAACCTGTTATCTTTTTTCTTTTTCAATAAATAGTTAAGAAGTAAGCTCAGAAATAACAACAAAAACTCTCCATGCACTAAAATTCACCAAGATGCTGAAGCAAAGATGATCTATGTATACAAGCCTTGCCTGAGTACATTTAACTCTTGCTAAAATAGATTAGAGATACAGAACAGTTACATCTTCTAATTTTACAAACAAAATACCAACAGAACTTGAGTGAACTTCCAAGTTATATTTTCCATCCAAATAGCTCAACACTAACAGGGGCAATTTCTAATACGAGCATTTCAAGCAAAAGTTCTACATTAGCAGATTTATAAAAGTGAAAGATGAGGTAGTGCCCCAGCTTTTGTTTATACTCAATTCCAAATTGTATTCTCGAATTTTGGGAGGAGGAAAGGATTAAAATTTGAAGAAGTTTCAGAATTCAGTCTACTTAACTTAAATTCAAAGTGAACTTTGGTAATCAAGTCTACGTTTCTTCCATCCATTACGAATGCTCCCACAGGGTGAAATAATTCATAATATATTGACCTCCTACCAAAAGTTTGTAGGAAGAATCTACAACCTAATTCACCAAATATTATAAGTATTCATTAAGCCTTAAGTTTGATATAGAGTGCATGTTAAGTGGTATTAGCAAGATGTTATGACTCACAATATAGTTATCAAACTGACTCAAAATTTTAACAATAGTATATGCCTTCATTTATATTTTTTTAACTTGTCATAAAGTTGAAAGAAAAACATAAGCAATGCGCATAGCTGTTTACTTTGTCCCAGGGTGTTACAGTTTGAAACTGTTATCTTAGTGTAGGAATTGGTTATATGCCATATGGACAATAATAAACAAAAAAAATAATGTTTAAAATAAGAAGATCACTGTTCGGTGTTTATTTCCTTCTTTCATTAGTTTTGTGACAAGACCATAAAATAGTCTCTAAAGCCAACTCACTGTGTGAATGGTTGCATGTAAAGTCCATGTTTCAAAAGCTATTATTTTTTAGATGAGATTGAGATGTGTCCCTTCTTTGGAGGGTAGAAAGGGTAAGTAAGTATAGAGACGTTCAGCTCAGAATCAAACCTCACCTTCTGAATCATGAGCCAGATCTCTGTTAATGAATTTTCTTTTCCTGACATTTGTTGGTTTCTCGTTACAATTTCTCCCACGCTGACTCTACAAAGGGAAAGATAAAATCCTTTAAAAGAATATAAACCTCAGATGTCATACTTTAAAAAAAAATCATGCATTCATAATAACATAAGCCTACTGGATCCTCTGTCTGAGTAGGGAAAAAAAACCCAAAAGTTCACAAGAGAACTCCAATATGTATTGTCTGACTTTGACAGTGAAAATTCAGGCTGAGAGCTCAACAGCAAGGCAGTGTTGCTTCCCAGAGCACATCCTAACACTCCTGTTTATCCGCATCATAGCTACATGTAATCTCAACATCGAAACGTTAAGCTAAAACACAATTGTTTTAACTGAATCAATTCTAGATTTAAAGAGTGGGTTCCATAATCTCCCGGGCAGCCCCCCCCCCCCGCAGTAAGAGCAGCCAAAGGAATGGAAAACTGGAAAAAGTGAGAAAATGAGGGGGGACAAGAAAACCCCAAAGCACCCCATGTACACAAAAAGTGTCAGCATTTGTCTCAACTTCGGTCTTTTCAATGTGGCAGACAAACCCAGCCACAAACTTTGAGTGCAGCGGCGACTGCTCTCCTTTTCCTCTTCCAGTCATCGTGGGCACATGAAAGAAAAGAAGGGGGTCTTAAAA
Source organism: Lophiomys imhausi (assembly GCA_907164525.1). Lineage (NCBI taxonomy): Eukaryota > Metazoa > Chordata > Mammalia > Rodentia > Muridae > Lophiomys > Lophiomys imhausi. Next base: position 7,502,221 of record CAJQZJ010001694.1, on the reverse strand, counting down.
CAAAACTATGCCTTATCCGAATCACTCAAAGGTAAGCTCATTTTGTAGATGGGGCTCCTAGAAGCAGAGTCGCCCTGCAGTGGCAACAAAGCAGATAAAGTGTCTGCAGTCCCAACCCCCTGCCCCCCTCCCTTCGCATCTCTTGCTCTCCCCACCCCCGTCCGAGTCAAGTTTATAAACAGCAACTTTCGAACTGATCACTCACGTTGGTGACCACATAAGGCACTTGCTGGTCATAAAATCCATCCATTCTGCTGCTCTTCGCAAATATTAGCTCAGTGTTTTATATTTTGAGCATTTAGCTGGAGATTTCCTCGGGATCAGGACTTCTATCAACCTAGAGGGGAACAAGATGGCTTTTAGGCTTAAAAAAAAAAATCATGAATGAAGCTCTTGCATTTGCATAGCTAATTATCTTCGACAGTCCCATTCACAAAAATAACCCTCCCCTACACCGCCTTCTTCACCTGGATCCAAAGAGAGCCAAGTGAGTTCACAATTTACATATTTTCGGTCCTATCAGCAATCCCAACAAGAGGCAATGTGTGTATTTACACCCTGGATGTTCCCTGCTCGGTCAGTGTACTCCAGGCAGCTCTGATTTGCAAACGGGAGCAAAACTAGCAATGGCGATCAACGAGACTTGCTTTTCACCTAACGGGACTAAAGAGACGGAGACACCTCTTTCATAAGAATAGTTTTTGCAACCCACAACCATGCAATTATTTGGAGAGACATAAAAAGTTGTTGGAAAGACCCACCTGAAGGCCACGCTAGGCGAACGGCTGCAAAAAATTCCCTCCAAATTTAATAAAAACATTAATTATTGCCCAGCACTTCCTCTTGGAAGCCGAAAGCGCCTCTGACAGAGCTGAATTCGGTGGTTTTTCCTCTACTTCTCCTCCAGGGGCCTCCAATCCAAACTGATGGATCGCTGCCTCCCATTGGCTCCACGTCTCTTTCACAAGATCAGATTTCGGGCTGTCAATCAGGCGGCTTTCGGCCCCTTCCCTTGGGTCTCCTGCGCCCCTCTGCCTACGCTACCATTCTGAGGGAAATCGCAGGCAGGGTCTTGCACCCAGGAAAAGCCACCGAGGAAACCTACTTTCTTCCTAACTTGCTGTTTTTGTTAAGACCAGGAGGGGATACTGAAACCTGTGTACCGAGTCAATCAGTTCTCATTTCTAACGTTGTTTGGTCCATTACTAACTAGGCAGATGTCCTTAAAGCACTGTTGTGAGTGTTCAGGTACAGATCCACCAAACGAGTGTCCCCAGTCCCTTTTTTCTATCCACCGCATGCTCTAGACTCACTCCTCACCAGCTTTCGGCCCAAGCTATTTTCTCATTTTTTTCAACACTAACCACCACTATAGGGCTTATCGGTTTTTATGTTTGTTTGTTTTTTTTTAATACATCCTCAACTAAAATGATCTCCTTTCGTCCGGGGGACATGAAAATACCGTATAGAAAGCAATCGGGAGAAACCAGTTCATGGGAGAGGTGGCGCTGGAAGACAGAACCCGGAGGAGTACGGAACAGTGTAGGCAAGGAAAGTATAAAAATCAGATTCACCCTGGCGGGTGCTGAGAAAAACGAAACCTCCAGGGAGCCACAGAGGGATGGGGGAGGACTGAGGGGTTTAGATGTGCCCCCACACACACGCACACAGACACACACACACACTCTCCGTTTCCGGAGCTTTTGTTATGTATACAGAGAGGCGGAGGGTGACACTTACTGTACTTGAGGATTTCATTTCCTCCACCAAGGGGCGGGGGTTTGAGGGTAGGGTTCGGGTTACAAGGACAATGATGGGACGTTTGGAAGTGAGAACCTCTCTGAAGCTGCCTGACTGCCCCTGAGGCTTAGTTCAGTTGTCCCCTTCACAACCGCTGTTCCACTCAGGATAGGATACCTGGGAGGAGTGGGCCGGGGGCTTCACGGTGCTGAAAGTCACTTGAGACTGGCGCCGACCAAGGCTGGCGACCAAAGGACTTTTCTAGCAGCTGTTTAGCCCGTTGAACAACGTGCTGCAGTTCTCAATTTCTATTGAAAGTTTCTTTCCTTAATTGGAACATGGTGGAAACATTAAAATTGGAGCGTGCGCGCCTGGCACTCCAGACTCGCCGATTAAGAGCGTGGTCTATGACAAAAACACTCGGCACTTCATCATGGAGAAAGTGTAGTATTCGAGGGCACACACAAAGCTTGCCCGAGACTAGTCAGTGAACAGCAGCCCTGAGCGAGGGTCAAGGCGCCACAAGGCTGGAGTCATGAAGCTCTGGAGTGTTTTGGGAGGAGGCACCCAGAACAGGAGACAATAACACGAATACCCTGCGATAAACCCGGGACAAGCGGGCAACAGTTTCCAAAGCTCTTCTCTGAAGCTAAAGCCGGTCAGGTATCCACAGCAACCGGGAGAGGGCGGAGCTTCTAGAAAGGCCTGGCGATCCTATCCCCGAAGCCAATGAGGAACCGTGGATTTCCAGTCCATTGTTGTTTATTGCTGACCCCGCAGCGCTCCGCCAGATGATTGGCTGCTTTCGAGCAGGGGGCGTTGCCCATGCCCCCCCATCCACCTTTCGACTCCATTCATAAAATCCCAATCTCTCTGGGTCACGTGGTTGGGGGCGTGGCGGGACAAGGAAAAAGACACAACAAAGGCCCAAGTTCCCCAAACCACGAAAGTTTCTTTTCTTTGCTACCTCTCCTAGGCACAGTTGGTACCAATGATGGTAGATGATGAAGTACATTTTTTGTCTGAGAGCAGTAAAAGAGAGTGAGAGGAAGTAATCAAGGTTAAAGGAAAGCTCACACGGTACATTCTGGTGTGCCCTGTCTAAGAGAAAATCCCTCAAAGGAAGACGGAACTGAGAGTGGGGCGAAAGTTTAGAAATGACAAAACTTTTGCTTGCTCTTCAGCAAGTGGCTGCTTCAAGTGCAAGCTGTGTCACTGGGCAAAGTATTCAGCGTTGTCCTCTAATGTTCTGGAGTTTCCATTTCCACTTTTGGTTCATCTCAGTGTCATTTTTCTCCCCTTCTTTTAATGCAAGTTTTCACTGATTGGCAGTTTTCAATCTGGCTAGCAAAGTCATCCCGCAGAGGCTCCACATTCTCTCTTTGCAGCTTCTTAAAAGGACTCGACCTGTTAACTATTTGACTCCCACAGTAATTGAAAATGAAGATCTCACTTGATTAAACAGCCATTCTCTCTACAGCCCTTCCAAGCAGCCTGAAATATTGCGCTAATTGTGTTGAGTGCCTTTTGCGACCGGGCATTTGAATCAATCTTCCTCTGCCTTCATAATCAGTGAGACGTTTTTCTCTCTTAGTTGTTCTGCTCCTGGCTACTTAGTGAACTACTAAATTCCCGCCTGATGCCTAGTTATGGTCTATGCTTGACACTGAAGAAAAGAACAATAGTTCCAGTAACTGAAAGTAACGAAAGGGTTGAGAGTTTAATTTTCAGTTGTGTTACAGAGAAGGGAAAAGTTCACCGAAGTAGCTGTATGCCCAAGAAGAGGTACTCAGATGTCGCACAAAGTTTCCACTATTTAAGACAGTCTTGTTAAATCAGTGCTTTTTAAAATTAGTACGTTTCAGTCCTTCTTGAATGGAAAATTTCATTTTGGCAAGATTTTAGACATAGAATGGCAGCACGGAGGCCAAGAGGCTTTGACATTTGTTTACTTGTATTTTGAAATCCCATCTGGGTTTTGAAATAAGAGCTCTTGAGTCTTGAGAGAGCACATCCACCCCCCCTTCCCAAGTCCTTTTTTTCTTTTTTTTTTTTTTAGTTTGGAAAGTTTTTTAACTTGCATATAAAGCTATTTAAAGCTTTATAGTTCCGTTGCTGCTATTTTATAAAGTAAAATAATATACATTAGTGGTTTTTCTGCAGTTAACTTATGACACTGAAAATGCACGTTAAGTAATTGAATTTCTAAAAGTGGTCTGAGAAAAATATTGTGGTCCTTTTTTTTTAATGTTTAATACAGCAGGCAAGGTGCCCATGCCTTAATACTAGCAATCAGTAGGCAGAGAAAGGAGAATGGCTGCAAGTTTGAGGCCAGCCTAGACTATGTAGCAAGCTTGAGCCAATGATAAAGAAAGACATGTCCCCTCCACACCCCCTGCCCCGGGGAAAATAAAGTAAGTAAAATAAAATTACTAGTATGATTAAAATCAAAAGAAAAATTCTCAAAATTGTACTATTAAGTAAACTAGAAGCTTTTGTAATTTGTTTTACTAAAATATTCTATAAGTGAATTGTTAATGACCTAGTTTTTACATGGGACTACATTAAATAGATCAAGACAAGATACACCATTATAAAAGATAATGGGCAATGTGAAAATAACCCAAGGGGAAACAGGGTATCTCAGCAGCATGCTGAAAGATGTCTGAGAACCTCATAAGGATATCCTTTACAAGGGAAGCAGGAATTTGGTGTGAAGATTAAAAGTATCAAAGAATGACATAGTAGAACACATTCTCTCTTCTCTGTCAGTGATATGGCCTCTGTCATCTAGTGAAAGTCGGTTAACTATGATGTCAGAAAATAGTTTCTAATGCCCAGAAATCTAGATGATAGAGTGAAGCAAGTCCCAAGTACTGCAGGTTAGACTGCTACTTTATGTAACTCTTTAAAGGTAAGTGTACATGATTTCTTGGTCCTTAAATGTGAACTATCTATTGAACTCTAAAGCTGGAGCCAATAATCCTGACTTGAAAAATGCCACAAATGCCACAGCATTGTGTATTAGAAGAAAAACTGTATTTGTAATATAATCCCACCAATAGAGCAATGAATTTAATAGAGTATAATGCTTTGGAATTCAAATGTGATTATGCACCTGTTCCCCCCCCCCGCCCCCAAGTATATGATTTTTCTGATTCTCAAGTGAGATTATATAAGAAAATTCTTCAAAAATTCAGAATGTGTCTACAGTCTTGGGCCCTGTGGGGTTGAGCTAGGGCATGAGGATCTGAGCCCTGAGCTAATTTCTTCAAAGAGTGCAAGGGGAAGCAGCTCTTGGTGTGTTATTCAAACATGTTTTGTTTGACCTACATCCTGATCCTGAGCTTCACAGGGTAGTCACAGACAACATTTAAAATTCAAATTACACCAACAACCCATACCTGCATGCCTGAAAAAAAAAAAAATCAAAGAATCTGATAACACTGGGCCAGAACTCACAGGGCAAATTCTGTTGTCTTCCAATAGAAAAGAACTTGTTTGGGAAGGAACGTCTCAGGAATTGTTGTTTAAAGGAGCTAACATTACTTGTAAAGAGACATGGGCTCTCATTTTTGCCCTTGTGCACTTTTTCAATTTCTGTTTGTCTTGTTTCCATTGCCTCCCACACTTCCATATTGACTTTATTTGCCACCCATGATTCCTTGTGTGTGTGCATGTCTATGTTTACTCTTGTCTTTGTAACTTATAAAGAAGTAGCAAAGAAAACAAACCAGAAAGCAATATCTATCCTACTATAGATTTCATTTTTACACAAAAGACAGGGTGAGTGAAAACATATGTATCCATGTACAGTACACATATTCTCATGTTTTTTTCTAGGTCCAGTTCTGAACACTATGGGAGCATTAGAGCGATCCCCAGTATCTGCTTTCTAAGGAGTATTTCTCTGAGCTTTGTGTTCTGTGTTAAAGTTTGTCACCATCTACACACTGATGATCTCTTCTCTAATGGTCTTAGTGACAGACATATGGACAGTTTTGTGCATATTGTCAGGTGAGTTGAAAAATGGATAGCATATTTCTGAATGACTTCCTCCAAAATATAAACAGTTCAAATTCTGGCTTCTACTAGATTTCCCCCTATTGTTGTGATAAAGATCATGACCAAAAAGCAACTTGGTGTGTTTTGGGAGGTAGTAGTGCAGACTCATTGAGATGGCTTATTGAGGCTGAGAGCTACGGATTTGGCTCCTCCTCGAACTCACATGGCAGGTCATAATATATGTAACTCCATTTCCAGGGACTCCAATGCATGAGGTAACCAAGCATGCAGGTGGTAGGCATACATGTATGCAAACAAAACACCCATGAAGATAAATAAGTCTGCAAACGAACAAACATTTTAAAAACAACTTGAGGAGGAAAGGATTCATTTGGCTTACACATTCCTATCACAGATCATAGTCCATCATGAAGGAAGTCAGGGCAGGAACTCAAAGCAGGAATGTGGACACAGGATGTGAAGCAGAACCCATAGAGGAACACAACTTACTGGCTTTCTTTCCATGGTTCATCCAGATGTCTTATACAACCCAGAACCATCTTCCCAGGTTGGTCAGATTTAGCTGTGCCCTCCCACATCAGTTGTCAAGCAAAAAATGCACTACAGACTTGCCTACAGGCCAATTTGATGGAGGCATTTTTGTCAACTGAGGCTCCCTCCTGCAAATGACCTTAGCTTGAGTCAAGCTGACAAAAAAATTAATTAGTACATACCTGGAGCAGACCTGTAATCCCATCTACTTGGGAGCTGAGGCAGGGAGATCACAATTTTAAGGCTAGCCTGGGCAACTTAATAAGACTGATTTAACATAAAAAAAATGAGCCAGGCATGGTGGCACACAACTTTATTCTGAACACTTGGGAGGCAGAGGCAGTAAGATCTCTGAGTTCAAGGTCACCCTAGTCAACAAAGCAAGTTCTATAATAATCAGAGAAACACAGAAAACCCTTGTCTCAAAAAACAAAACAAAACAAAATAGTAATAACAAAATAAAAAGAGAAAAGAAAAAGGAGGAGGAAGAAGGAGGTGGGCTGGGAATATGCCTTAGTGGGAGGTATTTGAGTAATATATATGAAGTCATGGGTTTCAATAATAATATTGAAAGTAAAATTTGTTATGTATATAAATGAATTCATCTTTTTGTATTTTTCAACCTTGCTTCAATAAAGCTGGAAAATAAAATTTTGTTCTAATAATGATGAAATGATGATTTAAAATGACATACAGCTCAATCTATATCTTGAATATACAGGTTTATCTTCTTTTTTGAGGCACAGAAACATGCATTCTCTGTGATTTCTAGCGATGTGATATTGATGTGTGCAACAACAAAGTGTCTGAGATATAGGAGTTAGAATCCCAGGGGCATTGATGCCTCTTTTGATTTCTTATTATTAAATTAAAGGCTTATAATAGATGTTCTTGAAACTCCATAAATGTAGTCCTATGATTTTTATATTCCTAATAACAGACTTTGCTGAGCACATCAATTTGGGGGAAAAGAAATACACACACACTATACCAGAGTAATGGAAAGACAGGTAGCATTCCAGAATCAGTGATTGGAAGTAAGTCTAGCTCCAACACTGACCAGATTACTTCTCTCCAAGTGTCAGTTTCCTGAAACTGCAATTTAATTAATTAATTGTATTTATTAGTAAGTATAAACTGTAAGATTAAGCTGGCAGAGCAGCCAGCAGCTTGGCAGAGGAGCGGGCGGCCTGGCCCACATGCCTTAACAGGTTGCCTGATTTGTCCTGGGGAAAGAGCCCTGGACCAAGGGTGGCCTACACCACATGTGACCTAAACTCTGTTAACTAATATAAGTTATATTGTTATATTAGGCCGGTAGAATTACCAGCAGCTTGGCGGGAGATTCTCTTGGGTTTGAGGGAAGTCAAGGAGTCTGGGACTATAAGCCACCGCAGTCCCTTCCCCAATAATTAAATACATCAAGACCTTTTAATGTTTTAACACTTAGTCCTTAGCTGGGCAGACTCTCAATTAGCTACTCTAAATTAACCCAGATCACCTAATCCCAAACCACCACGTGCCTGTGATTATCTTCCAGCATTCTCAAAGACATCTATCTCCTTCTGTGTCTCCAGGTAGAAAAGGAAGATCCTGTGTAAAGCGAAGGATTCCTGTTCTAATCTCAGGAAGTTCCGCCTTCCTATACTCTTTCTGCCCAGCTAATTGGCCATTAGCGACTTTTATTAACCAATCAAGAGAATGCCTCATAAAGGGCGATAACCAAATCAAAGCATTGAAAGCAACCTTAAAGAAGCAATGGTATTAGACCTTCCCTCAACAGTTTCCACATTTGCATATGGCATATAAAGATTATTTTCCAAATTATCTGAAGGAGGAAATAAACCAACAAACTCGATTGCTTAGCAGAACAGGAGTTTCATACAAGTTGCCATCCATGTACATTTAGAGGGTTTTCTAAGACTATATTACAGATCTCTTCTCTAGGTAATTCTTCCTTGAGATCTGTCCATACAGCCTTATGGAGAGCTTGCAGGACTATCCTTGTCACAAGAAGCAGCTTGATTTCCTCTTCCAATTAAACACTGTTGCTTCGATTCACATGGGGGCCAATTCTTGGTCTCAAACACTGACAAGGGATGGTCTGCTGCTCAGACACAAGATTGGCACTTCAGAGTCCTCTCCCTGTCTTTGGTGGTCAGCTGACTGGATGCCTGTCACAGGGTACCCATTATCTTGTAGTTAAGATCTCCTTTCTGAGTTCAAAAGTCTGAAACAACAGGAGACTTGGTTGCAGGAAAGTAAAAAATAATAGTGGTCGAAAACCAAGCAGTCTCTAAAAGGAGGCAAAGAGTGGCCTGTGTCCATCACTTCCTTAAACTCCGAAAAGTTTCCTCTGAATAAGGGCCACGAATGATATTTATGTCAGCCTCTTGATATTTGAAGAACAATATGGCTTTGAACTTTGGAGTAGTGATTTTACTTCTTTGTGATCTTCGTGAATTCTCTTTTATATTTAAAATGTTCCTTTTGTCCTGAGATTCTTCTCAAGCTTAAAAATAGCCGTTTGACTCCAGGCATTTCATGTGAACACATCAAAGAAAGCTACAAATCTTCCTTGTATCTGTATGATGCACTATAAATAAAGCTCAAGGTTTTATTCTTGGTTCACTTTTAGATTGTAAGTTGTAATTATTCCTTTCTCCAATGATATTAGATAATATCAGTTTATCATTGGTTTATCATATATATGTGTGTATATATATACATGGGAGTAACATCGTCTATCTAGAAAAATGGTGCTTATGACTAGATTCTCTTCTTTTTTTCTTTCATTCTTTTTTTTTCCAAAGATAGGATTTCTCTGTTTAACAGAGCCCTGGCTGCCTTGGACTTGCTTTGCAGACCAGGCTGACCTTGAACTCACAGACATGACCCTGCGTCTGGTTCCTGAGTGCTGGAATCAATGGTGCATGCCACCATACCTGGCTAGATTTCTCTTTCTAAGAAGATTTACATGTGATACTTCTGAGAACATTTGGGCTAAGAAAGTATATGTATATATATATATATATGTATAATGTATATAATATATATATATATATATAGGAAGGTAATATTATCAGAAGGGCCTTCAAAAAAGAATCCCATTGCTTGAGGTATTACACTTCAAGTTAAAACATAGTATTATTTTCTGAGATTGCACACATTATCAAGTCATTCCCATTGACATCTACTCAGAACTATCCCCCTCTCCTACCCTCTCTTTGCCTCCTCCTCCAGTCTCCCTCCCCCATCTTTGTCTCTGCATTCTTCTTTCATCCTCTTTCTTTTATTCATCTTAGTTTTTGAAAAATGATTTCAAGATGTAGCCCAAGCTGACACTGAACTCTTTATGTAGTAGAAGTTGGACTTGAACTTGTGATCCTTTTGCCTCTACCTCTTGGGTGTTGAGATTATCGTCATAAACCACCATACCCTGCACAATTCTTAAAGAAATAAGTGCTACCAGTTAAAATGGAGGAAAAGGCTACATCTATTAAATAGCTCTAAATAGCTCTTGTTATATAGTTCTTTCCTGATGTAGTCTGGGATATTTATTAGATCATTCAATCTTACAAAAGGAAGATGTATCTTTCACTCACCTAGTTTGTTGTAAGTATCATCAATGTAATAACTACTCTTATCTTTTAACACATAGATCCATACTTACCAATATCCTATCCATTCTTATTTAAGCTTTCAGCACCAGATCACTTGTCAAAAGTATTATAAATTACTGATTCTCAAAATATGTGTACTTGAAATTATTAATTATCTACTATTATTAATTATCTACTATCATCTATCTATTATTAATTATCTACTCTTGAGTTATAAGTTAGTGTGAAGCTTAAAATTTTGAATCAGTCTATATTCATTACTGCCATATTACTTTGACTCAAGAATCCCGAAGTACCTTCTTCAGTCTACATTACTAGAGTATTTGTCACCAAATAAAGATACTAAAGTAAGAATGGGGGCATTAAATAGAAAAATGCCTCTCAGAAGAGCTTCTAGGATCTCAGTCATGTTTCTCTGTAAAGGAAAAGTCAACGGACCTAAAAGGCAGTGGGGTCACTTGTGTTGAAGTTCCACATCGCTTGACCAAAGCCCAAGTTGCTTATTTCTAGTTTGTTATCTTACAAGGAAAAGATAACCAGACCACCACTGCAGCATGAGTCTCTCTCGTTCTCCTAAGGAAAGTAACCAATCTGTTATCAATGCCCCCCATTACTATTATTATTATTATCAATTATTAGTTATTATTATTAATTACTCTGCTTCTAAAAATTGCCAATGTATTTCAACTCATTGATGTCCTTTTCTCTTTAGAAGAATGCATGTGACTCAGTTCATAATAGTAAATAAAAAGCTAATTAAATCTATCATAACCAAATTGGTGAAATTTATTAGATCATTCAGTCTTACAAAAGGAAGATGTATCATTCACTCACCTAACATTCCTAATAGACATTCTGTCCCATATTAACCTATGTCACTCATTTGAAACCTTAGCATGTTCAAGGCAAAGTGGAATGTGTTTCTTGTTTCTCCAAATCCTATTTCTCCAAATCTGCTTAAACTGATTTAAGTTGTTTAGAATGTTGGGTCGCCATCATCTAGGGACTGTCCCACCCAGCTCAGTTCCTTGCTGACAGATGGTCATGTTATCTCAGCTTTTTGAGTGGGTGTTTCTCTGTAAGGTTGCTCAATAGTTGGTCCCCTGTGTAAGTCCAAGGAGAGAACTCCAAAAGAAATCTTTTTTTTTCCTTTATTTTTTATTTCTTCAAGTTACATCTCAATCGCAGTCCCCTCCCTACTCCCCCCTCCAGTCCCACTCTTCCACCCTCCTCCCCCTCAACCCCCCATCCTCTTCCCTTCTTTTTTTTTTTTTTTAGTTTAAGGTATTTCTTTTTTCCCCCAACAGCTCTCCCTTTCAATCCAAAAAATGGTTCTTTTTCTTATAACTATAAATACAATACAAAACAACAGAAATAAATAGGCCACCTTATCTTAGAGGTGACTTCCCATCATTTCAGTCATATGCTGTCATGCAAACCAATCTACTTGACAATGACAGGATGACTTAAGAGACTGGAAGCACTGGTGGTCACTTTACAAATTTTAGTGTCACTGAAGGCCCACTAAAAAGAAGCTATTACCTCTGGTCAAAAGTATAGAATCTGTGGTAGAGGCATACCATTGTCTGTTCTGTTGAGAGATAATAGTGTTGAGAAGGTCAGTCACTGGGCAAAGCGACTACTCCGCAGGAAGACTGATTCCTCATAAGACATGGAGAGAGATAGGAGGAATAACTATCTCTTTAATGAGATAATATTTTTTTGACAGAATCCATGCTACTGGCTACTCTGTTAGGTTTTTCTGCCTTCAGGATGGTGACTTTCTTTCTTTCTTTATTTCTCTCCCTCTCTCCTTTCTTTCTCTCACTCCTTTCTTTCTCTCTCCTTCTTTCTCTCTCTCCTCTCTTTCTCTCTTTCTCTCTTTCTCTCTTTTTCTCTTTCTCTCTCCCTTCCTTTCTTCCTTTCTTTCTTTCTCCCTTCCTTCCTCCTTTCTTTCTTTCTTTCTTTCTTTCTTTCTTTCTTTCTTTCTTTCTTTCTTTCCCTTTCTCTTGTCTTGTTCTTTCAGTTGTTGACCAAAACATAAGTATACTTCCTCTACTACTTTGGACTTTTTAACACTTTCTCTAATAGCCTCATCTCCACCCTCTGGATGACTGTTCATCATGTTACTTCTAAATAGCATGGTTTTCACACTTTCTCCATTTCCCTCCTTCAGGCAGCTGTCAAGATTTAGAGCTTGGTTGTCCTAGGGTTTTTCTTTTAAACACTAATAAAATTGTCCTGAAGCTTTCTTCTGAATCTCTTCTCATTTTTTTTTAATTAACATTACTAAGAACCCCAAGAAGGGACTCTGATTTTCCCAGTAACACAAACTGACAAAAGAACTTTTTCTTTTCAATATTCTAGATTGAACAAATTTCTTCTGCTATTAGACATAAGATTTCAGGCCAGAGATTTTATCAGGCTCAGATTATAATCCTATCATTCTAGAGTGTCCTCCAAATAGAGATATTAGATGATTGTTAAAGCGATTTATAAATACATTTTGGTTTATTTGTTTTGGATTATTTGGAGACAGGATCTCATAAAGCTCTGCTGTTCTCTCATTTGCTATGTTGCCTAGGCAAGCCTTGAACTTCAATCTTTTCATCTTCATCTCCTGAGTGCTTGGATTCCAGGTATGCACTATCATGGCAGACAATTTTTAAAGCTGTTCAAATGAAAGAAGTGTAGAATATCAAGATATAGTATTATTTAGGGATTTAGCATTGTAGGATGATGACTTGTGTAGCAGAAATGAAATCTTACATGCTGGAGTTTAAACTTACTTCCTCATACTGAGTTCTCTATTTAGCATTCATCAGCAATATGCAGGGCTTGGGAGATAGTGCAATTGATCAAGCAATGTGCTCTGCAAGCATGAGGACCTGACTTTAATTACCAGAACCCATATTAAACAACACCAAATATGGTAGTGCATACTTGTTATTCCAGTGCTGGAGGAGGGACAGCTTGGGACCCATTAACTATCCAGCTTAGACTACCTAGTAAACTTCAGGCCATACAAGACAGTCTGTCACACCCCCATACACATACATTTTCGTGTATGTGACTTTAGTATTGTTTTTGAAAGTAGATCAGTCTCTCATACAATGTATCTCAATCATAGTTTTAAGAGACTAACCCCATTTTAAAAAGTTAAAGCAAACAATACCATCTGAGTCCGAAGACCCACAGCTGACCTCTGACCTCTTAACTATGTGCACGCACATGTTCCATGCTATCTATGGCAGAATATGCTTTTCTGTTTCATTTATGCATTGGTTTAAGATCTTACCTCTTAACATTTTGAAAATTGTGGCTATTTCATTCCAAGTCCTCTTCATTTCAGTAGTTTTTTCTTTTGTGTTTTTATTCTTTTTTATTTATTTATGTATTTGTTTTTGAGGCTCGAAGTATTGAATCTAGTACCTTGAATAGGACAGGCAAGATATCTACTGACACAAAATATAAAAATAATTAGGGAATATGGGAAAAGAATGCCCTCATTCTAGAATTTGATTCCCATTTCTTGTCCACTGAGAGTCAAGGATTTATCCCAATGCAGAGCTTTGGGGATGTAGCTTAACTGGCAAAGTACCTGCCTGCCCTGTGTGAAAGCCTGGATTTGATCCCTCTCACTTCATAAAACATGCTAGGTGATATTTGGTTTCAGTCCCAGAAAAGGGAAAGCAGGGAACAGGAGGATCAAGGTCATCTTCAACTACATAGAAAGTTAGAGGTCAGCAGAGGTTATATAAGCTTTAAAAATAAATAAATAAATAAATAATCCACTACAATTAAAATTAGTAGAAGTTGCTTAAACAGAAGCAATGTTCCATTTATATAGAGATGTTTCAAATAAGAATATCAAAATAGAAACAAATCATGTTTTAATGCCTAACTGTATATTACCTTTGAGAATAGCCTTACTCCTTTCCAGATGGAAGACTGCAGTTTTTTGGGAATCTCACAAGCAAAACTTTGTTCACAATAAAACTGCACTTAACTTCCGTGTACAACCCTTGTGACGTACAGTTTTACTTTATCAGTCTGTAATCATATCTAATGCAGTGCAGGAACCACCATATGAACTCATTTTCCATGAAGAGGAATCTCCACAAATCTTTGAACTATGCAACTTGGAGGCTACCAAAATCATACGCATACATATATAACACACCTGAACGCTGTTTTTTATTAATTAATTTATTTACTTTATGTCCATATCGAAACTTCCCCTTCCTCTTCTCCTTCTAGTCTCATCCTCTCCCTTCCCACTGCCGTATTCCCTCAGAGAAGGGGAAGCATCCCAAAGATACCAACCTGCTTAAATCCATGTAAAATTGTTTTCTTTTTGGGGGGAGTGAGGGTGGAGGCAGAAGTTTGAGACAGGTTTCTCTGTGAAACCCAGGCTATTCTGGAAGCTCTATAGACCAGGCTGGCCTCAAACTCAGAAATCTGCTTGCCTCTGCCTCCCAAGTGCTAGGAATAAAGGAGTGTGCCACCTCTGCCCAGAACAAAATTTTGTCTTTAAAAAAAACTTACTTTATTACTTTATATTATGTGTATGTGTGTGGATCTAACTGTGCATGTCCGGATGCCAGTGAAGACCAGAGACATAGGATCTCCTTAGAACTGGAGTTAGAAATGAGTGTGATGTTATCTGGAGAGAAAACAAAAAGCAAAGATTTGAGAAATGGTGAGTTGGATATATGTGAGTCTAAAACAACAAAAAGCCCTCTGGCATTATGAGAGCTAAATTTCTGGGATGCAGATCTCAGAAGTAGCTGGTGCAGTGACAGAAAGCAGTGGCTCTAGGAGGCAGGAGAGATGGTGAAGGGGATGTTGAAGACAGCCAGCACTAAAGTTTACAGACACATCTATCTCATCACCTCACATCTTTTGCTCTGGCCTAGCATCTCTATCAACTAACATTGTATGAATTATACTTCATGACCTACTGGATTTTGAGGGCATTTACTACAATGACTCCTTAATTGTACTGAGTCTATGGCATCATAGGGATATAAATGGTGCCTTTTCTAAGGAAACGTTCTAATTAGAACAGTATTAATTTGGTATTAATCAATAGTTGAAATAGCAACTAGAGGCTCAACTTTCTCCTTCTGTCTTCTTTTTCATCTCCACTTTGAATTTCTTGTAGAGTGCCCTAGCACACAGCTGTGTTCCATAACTGGCCAAGGTGGTATCTCCTGCTCAGGGCCACACTTGGTAGTGCAAGAGTCACCCAGATGTCCTGCAACTGAGGGCATGAAGAGCAGCTGAGGCTTAGAACTGTGAGAGGCCAGCAGAGTCCACTGGTGAAGGTGCAGCCTCCTTTACAGCCGAAGGCCCAGGAATGACAGGTCATGCAGACAAGTTGAGGTTTGGCACCAGAAAGAGAGTCTATGAGAGGCTATTGGTGAAAATGAAGCCCAGTTGCAGCAGAAGACCCAGTAATTGTGGAGATGTCAGTGCCACGGGATGACCACCAAGAACAGCAGCAATGACATGGAGTGGCTGCAGCCTAGAAGACAAGCTGTGTGTGCTGCAGAGGGCAGAGTTGAAGAAGTGACTCAAGTCTTTTGGAGGAGCCCAGAAGATTGTGAGTGGATCCCAGACCCTGGATGCTTGGAATGTGGTTTTGCTTTGATTTGGTTGTGACTGTGCCCTGATTTTTCCCTCTTGAAGTAAGTAAATATTTTCCTGGGTTTCTTAGTTGAGAGACTTTGGATTTTAAAAGAAATTGACTATGTTAAAGGGACTGAAATTTTAATGTGTTCATATTTGTAAAGACTGTGGGTCTTTTAAAGTTGTCTATATTTTTGATGTGAGACCTTAGGGATGAGTAAGAAAGGAAGGGTTGCGGCTTAATAATGATGGGTTTGTGTGTCAAGCTGACAAGGGGTCAGTTATACTGGCTGGTTTTGTGTCAACTTGACACAAGCTAGAAGCATCAGATAGGAAGGAGCCTCAGCTGAGGAAATACCTTCATGAGATAGAGCTGTATGGCATTTTCTCCATTAGTGATCAGTGGGGGAGTGCCTAGCCCCTAATGAGTCCTGAGTTGTATAAGAAAGCAGGTGAGCAAGTCATGTGAAGCAAGCCAGAAAGCAGCATCCCTCCATGGGCCCTGGCGTCAGCTCCTGCCTCCAGGATCCTAACCTGTGTGAGTTTCTGTCCTGACTTCCTTTGGTAATGAACAGCAATATGGAAGTGTAAACAGAATATACCCATTTCTTCCCTACTTCCTTTTTGGACAGGGTTCATCACAGCAATAGAAATCCTAACTAAGACACGATGTTTAAATTAAATTCTTTTTCATTTTGTATAGTGTGGGCAAAAATATGTGCTCATCAGTTTGCTGTGTGTTGAATAATCCTCAGAACAGCTCTCTGGGATCTAGGGTAGTTCTTTTCTGCGGGAAGACAGGTAAATAGTCACACAAATCCCAAAGAACAACTAAATACAGGTAGACTACTGAGAGGCCTCGTGCAGGCTCAGGTCAGGATGTATCATCAAAAGTACCTTTCGTTTTCAGAGTATTTTATAACCAGTGTTATTTACTATTGCAAGGAAAAGAATTTTGAGTCTCCAATTAGTCTGTCCTTTTTATAAATTCAGGTTTTTTTTTCAGTCCTACCAGTGTGTGAAATCAACCTTCTCTATACTATTGGTTTTTTTGTTTAGTTGTTGTTATTATTGGTTTTCTGTTTTTGTTTTTATCTATAATCATTTTTTTTCTGATTCCCTACCAAGAATAAATATGTTGTATCTGCTTGAGAAGGAACATTCCTATTTTCCAATCATTTTTTTCAGAAATGGATGATGGAATCTCCTTATTGGTGGATTAATAAGAAGCTAAATACTAGGTAGAGAAGTGATTGGTGTAATTATTCACACATTTGGTTTAAGAAAGTTTGGACTTCTCCTGTAGGGATGAGACTGACACCAGGCTTAAGAACAAGGCTGCAGGGCTGGAGAGATGGATCAGTAGTTAAGAGTACTGCTCTTCCAGAGGTCTTGAGTTCAATTCCCAGTAACCACATGGTGGCTCAAAACTGCCTTTAATGGAATGTGATGTCATCTTCTGGTGTACATGAAAACAGAGCACTCAAGTACATAAACTAAGTAAGTAAATAAATAAATCTTAAAAAAAAATAAAAAGGACTAAGGTTACATTCTGACTGTCATGGACTCAATGTCTGAATTGTCTCCTGTTCCTACCTCCAAAGTATGTAAGGAAATAGGAAACTTCAAAACAAAGGCAATTTTAAAATACAAATGAAGCTCTCATGAGACAAGAGTTTTTCTCTAAAGCCCCTAGATGGCTCAGAACTCACTATGCAAACCAGGATGACATTCAACTCACAGTGCAGATCTACCTGGCCTAGAACTCACAGTAGAGACCTGGATAGCCTACAACTCACAGTGTAGATTAGGATGGCCAAGATGGCTCACAGTGTAGACCATATTGGCCTAGACCTCACAGTACAGATCTAGCTGGTCTACAACTCACAGTGTAGACCAGGATGGCTTAGCATTCACAGTGTAGACTGGGATGGCCTAGAACTCACATATACTCTGACTTTTGCCTTCTGAGTGATGGACATGTGCTACCATGCTCCTCTGAAACGTATCACTTGAAAAACTTCTATTTTCTCACTAATTTCTATAAACAATATTCATAAACATGAAGCAAGAGAGAGCTCTCCTGAGGCAGCAAGGGGGATGCCAGGGTTGATTATCAGCTAATCTGAGAGCATGTGACCACTATGGTTAGAAAACTAATCATGGTTACTTCTCTAATTAGTCAGTGGGAGCAGACACAAGGCATATAGACTCCTCACTGGCTCAGTCTAACATACACACACACTCTCTCTCTTATTAAAACATTTTATTCATAGAGTTTATTTTGATTATGTTTCCTGTTCTTCACTTCCTCCTACATTCTCCCTACCTCCCTATCTACCCAACTTCATGTTCTCTTTCTTTCTCAACAAACACACAAATACATAAAAAAACAAAAGATGAAAACATCTTAGCTGTCTTTCCAATTCTCACCATAAGACACATCAAAGGCCAGAAAAGAGGGTTGCATATTGGTATTGCTGCCTTGGAGCCCCTTGCACTTCCAAGAGTTCTTGCTTTCCCTTAATTAGTGTTATCTCTGGTCACTCCTTATCCCTATCATTTCCTTCTTCTTTTTAAAAAATGTATTTACCATTTGTATCCCTGTGTGTATTTGTTGCCCGGCTTTTCTGCATCCTCACAATGTGTGTGCAGTTCCCACAGAGGCTAGAGAGGGTATTGGACCCCCTGGGACTGGATTTATAAGTTGCTGAACTGTCCTATGTGTGTTGGGAACTGAACCCAGGTCTTCTGCAAGAGCAGCAAGTGCTCTTAATATTTGAGCCACCTCTCCAGTCTTCTTTCTTATTCTTGGGTGTCAGACAACAAACCAGGAAGCCATTGGCTTGGAGTAACTTTCCTTACTAATGTTGAGCCCACAAGCACCCCAAGTGAGCCCACCAAGAATATGGGAAAACTTGGATACACTCAAAGAATGCATATTATTACCAATTTCATCATTACTTTAAAAAAAAAAGGAAATAGGAAAAAAAAGCAACAAAATAAGGATATGAGATAGATGTTATGTTTGCCTTTCAATTATGTTTTATATATATATATATACATACATACACTGTTGGCATTAAAGAAGTCTCAGATAATTGACAAATGTCTGACTGAAATGGCATTTAAAGGCAAGCCAGTCCTTAGTATCTCTATGGCCTGAGACAAAAGTGCAAGTGAAGGCTATAGACCATATTTTTACATAACAACAACAGCAAAATATGATTGAAGCTAAAACCCACAGCCCAGTATAAGCTTTTGTCCCAAACCAGATTTGGTGCCAAAGGCCAGAGGAACCAGGAGCAGTCATATGCACAGAGCAGAAACTGGTGTGGGGGCCAGAGTCTGCTTCTCCCAGGAGAGCAAGTCTTTCCCTTTAACTCCTCAAGAAGTGGGAATTAGGCTTCCCATCCTTCTCACCAGAGTTTCCCTTTCAGCATCCTTAGATGTCTAAAGTCTATCAGAACCACAGCTGAAGACAGGAGGGCAGGAGTCTAGCAGTTACAAAGAACCCACTGTCTAGATGCTCTCTCCTGGGGAACTGGAGATTGTTCTTTCTATACAGGTGCTCCACTTTCCTGTGCTTTTCCAGACAGAATTTGTACTTCTTTCTGTTGGTGCCCCTCACACCTTCATCCCCTTACCTCATATGGCTGCATGTGCTTCACTATTCCCTCCTTTAAAATGTACTCAATAGTGTTTCAAGCTACCAACTTACCTAGTGTCTGAGAAAATTTGAAAACAGCCCCATTACTGAAAATTAATGAACCAAAAAGCATAAAAATATTGTGGTTGTGTTTTCTGTGAATATCATATGGGCCTTTGGTTTGCACTGATAAAAACCTATGGAAAAAACTCCTTAAATGCATCCTAATTCTCTCCTATTTTCTTCTATCTTCCCATACTTTGGTATGTGCCTACATTTTATATGCATAATCTCATTATAATATCTAACTCTTGTTAAAAAGCATGGCATAAGTTTAATGGGAGAATTACAAAGAAGAATAATGTGTATTTTCTGTTTAGTAAAATGGATACAATTTATAGAATTTAAGGCGTATTTTCTAATATTACCAGGAGGTGGCTTAATACACTATTGAAAAAGAGCTTACTGATTTCAATCATACATATATATATATATGAGTGGTATGAGAGTGTGTCAGTTTCTGGGTCTATAAATGACAGAACTTAGGATTGTTATGCACCCACAACACACACTATATATCTTTTAAGTATAAAGAAGAGAGAGGAAATATATTCATGACACCTTTGCCATCATAAAAAATGTATTAGGGTTTGACAATCTGGCTTATGTTCAAGAGGAAATTAAAGATGTAATTCCTTTGTTGGTTAGAGATAAAAATTTCCCAGATGTTTCCACACAGCATGATTCATGCTTCTTTGACATTACCTTTTTGAAATTGTGAGGTATATGCATGTGGTGTCCATATAGACCAAAGGTTTAAGAAAACACTGGAGCTGGAGTTTACAGATAGTTATGAGATGTCTGATGTGGGTGCTGAGAACCAAACTGGCATCCTCTGTAAGAGCCCTTCCTCCACCATGACATGAGCTTTGTCTTCTTTGGTAATGCTAGGGACCAAACTCAACAATTTTCCCATTGCTAGGCAAGCACTCTGTCACTGAGCTATGTACCCCATTCACAGTTTTGTTTCCTTACCAAATGGGAGGGACCTTACTTTGTTGGCCAAATATTCTATTTATTTGTTTTGTTTGTCTGTTTGTTTGTGACAGGGTTCTTCACGTAGCCCTGGCTTTCTGGAACCTGCTTTGGTTGACTTTGATCTCCTTAATGCACCTGCCTCTTCCTCCCTAGTTCGAGATTAGTGCCACCATACTCTGCGAGAAATATTCTTGAACTTTAATAAGAACTGTGGCCAGAAAGATCTACTGAGAAAAATCAATCCATCTGACTGTATTTATAATATCTATTGTTTTGAAATGAAATGACATATGGTTCTCTGGATTCTAAATGTAATATCGCCCACTCCACAACCTAACAGAAGTGTCTATCCTTCAGCTTCCTATCTATGAAAACAACTATTGCATTTTTCTGTTTTCTTTTCTGTCTCAGAAGCATACAGCCAAATTCAAACGTTTGAAGTTCAAGTGAGTATCACCATTTTATTCATTAAACTATTTTTAAAATTTCCCACTAAAAAAGAGTAATGTAAAAAAATACATTCAAACATTGTGAGTTTACAGTGGGGAGGGGGCTGCCTGTTATCAGTGCATGGAGAAGGAAAGAAAAAGGAATATGTACAGAAGGTGGTCAGCCAGGACAGTAGTAAGGGCAAGCTCCAGGGTCAGCAAGAGTTCCTACTTCAATATTAGAAACCAAAGAACAATCAGTGGAGATACCCGCCGTCAACCATGGGCCTTCTATGCAGGTGCATAAATGTTCATGTTTATCTCAGCACATGTGTAGGCACTTACAAATGTAACACACACGTACAACTCACACACAGATATTTAAAGACAAAACCTGTTCCAGAAAACCCAATTTCAGTTCTTCACACCCAAGTTGCATGGCTCACAAGTGCCAGCAACTCCTGCTCCAGGGGATACAACATATCTGTATCATCATATACAGTACACATAAACACAGGCATAATAAATAAAACTTTAAAAGTGTCAGAGTCCTAAAATCAAATAACCAAACAAAAACTACAGTAGTGGGAGAGTTGGGAAAATAAAAGATGGAAAGCTAAAGTCTAGGGGATCAGTAGGTCACATCTCTGAGTGTGTCTGGTTTTCATCTAGTTTTCAAAGACAGTGAGATCATCAGGGCTCTGACCTAACAGAGAGATCACTACTTGCTGGACTTATACATGGCAGTATTTTGGGGAAGTAGTGAAACACACGAGTGGGCGATAGTTAAGAGATAGCTCCCTGGGAGTGTGTCCTTGGGGGTCATTTGTACCCTGGCCTCTTCCTACGTCACCTTCACTTGGGTTTCTGTCCTCTAAGAAATGAAGAACAGCTTCTGACCCATTCCACAATATAGCTTTCTGCAAGTATCTATAGTTTGATCCCCAAAAAAGGTTCTTTCTCCTCAAAGTGGTTTTATCCATAGTGGTAAAACCTAACACAAGAGTTTAAAGTTTTTAATACACTGGAAACTTCTAGATGGCTAACTACAGAATAACTACAGAGGATCTATTCTCACAATCCATGGTCCTCTTCCTGCTCTATTGAAATATGTATGCTTGTTTGATACACTAGATGAAAATTGACCTATGCCTTTTATTATTTTTAACAGACAAATCTTTTCTAATTTTATTCACTTACATTTATATTTGTACTACATGCTCAATAGATATTTTTTTAATTTTAGCCATTAATTTTATAGTTCACAGAAATATATCTTCTTGTTTTTGTGTGATTAAATCAAAGTGAATCTCACTTGAAACCCCATTTTGATTGGCCAGTAAGAGAGCCAACCTCAGTCATTTGGCCAACTTCCATCTCCTTTCAAGGGCCAAACCAAAACTCAAGATTTTCTTATCATGACTTGAGCTCCTTCAAAATTAGGATTAATTTACTGCTTTTTTGAAACAGGATCTCACACTATAGCATAGGCAGTTCTTAAACTCTAGATAATCCTCTTGCCTTAGTCTCTCAAATATTGCAATGCTATTTGTGAGCCATGATACTCAGTGTTTTGTTGTGGTCTTTTAAATCATCTTTTCTGTTTCAGAAAATATGCTGAGAGGGGAGGCAATTTTCTCAGAAGTTCTGCCACACACATTTGGAGGGAACAGTAAGAACCTAACAGGCCAATATCAAAACATTTTTTGACTTATTAGCTAGCATAATGTACTGAGACTACCAGCTAATTCTCTGTGTTCTGTATTGATTTCATACTTTCTGGAAATTGTGATACTGTACTACTGTGGGGAAAGAAGAGACAGATCGAGTGGTTGGTTCTCCTAGTTTTTGTTCAAGTTGTCCATAAATCGATTTTATATATTTTATTTTGTTTTTCTCTCTATGTAAGTAAGTGGTCAGACACAAAGCCAGGACCTGATGACCAAGCAGCTCCATGAACAATAGAACCAGTGGTAAACTGGAGAATTATTTGCTACTTAATGGCTAAGCCTACTTTCTCTTCAAGGCTGACAGTGCTAGTCAAATGACTCTGCCAAGACATTCAAGATTAGCCAGCCCAGCCAGAAGTTCAGTCCATTCAATTAACTCCCTCCTGTTCTTTCACACCAATGTATTTCATCAAGGAAGGGGGCACAGATGCTATCATGTGTAGAATTAACTCAGAGTAGAAAGCAGGAGGGTCAAAAGTTATCTGTGATGGAAGATTGGAACTCTTTAGAAACCAGTTGTGTTGAATGAATGTGTTTTTTGTTTTGGTCTCAAGTGTGGGATGTGGGGATGCTTTGTCCACCACTGAAAAACAGACTCGTGAAAGGGGCATGCAAAAAAAATCCTGACTGAAGAGTGCATGATGTTTTGCTAGCCAGAAACTGCCACATATTGGGAAATATATTCTTTGCTGGAAAACATCCTTTGGTGGACAGATTTCTTGGAGAGCCAGTGATCTCAGTCAATAGGAAGCACTTTGTGCAGAGGGTTTTAAGTTGGCCAATTGGAAAGCATTCTTGTGCATATTTGAGGGGGGACTTTTTGCTTGGCCTTGATTCTCATGGCTTCTCATTGGTGCTTTGCTTTGAAAGATTCCAGACAACGCTCTGGCAAAGTTTGCTGCTGCAGAGATGTGCTGAAGATCACGGCCCAACTCGGGCTTTGGCTGTCCTTGTTGGTGCTCTTGGTTAGCTGTGTTCCTGTTCCTGCTGATTGCTGTGTTCCTGTTCCTGCTGATTGCTGTGTTCCTGTTGCTGATTGTGCTTATTTCCCTGTGTGCTGTTCTCACTGAAATGCTGACAAGTTGCCCCAAGGACCTGCATCTGAGGAGGTCTTCATCTTAACATCCTTCCTCCTGAACCTCTGGTTGGTGAGTTGACCGGTGTACAGAGTTATTAATAAATAGTTTAAAAGTACTCCTTCAGTCAGTTATCCTTGAATACTTTTCAAAGTTTGAGGTCATCCTGGGGTATACACACATACCACACACACACACACACACACACACACACACACACACACACACACACTTTCCGTAACAATTTGCTAGTAGTAATCTATCACTACAGGAGGCATTAGATATGACACAGTAGTAGTAAGAGATGGGTATTTGGTTCATATCTACAGTGCTAACAGTACTTGATGGGCTAAAGCAAGAAGACTGCCATGAATTTGAGGCCAGTCTGTGATAAAGCATATTGTCTCAAAGCAAACAAATGACCCCTACAGTAATGAAACAAATGAAGAAATGAGGTTTAGATACGGTGTAGGACAGCATCTTTCCCACCATCACATACTTGTTACTTGGCAATTTTACGAGTCACCTTCACAACTTCTGGAGAAAAGACAGAACCAGCTGTTGTTAAACTGTGGTAAGAGAAAAGAAGTGTTAAGCCTGTTTGTCATGACATTTATTATAAAACTGGGTTAATGTTTTTAATAGCAATCAAACATATGAAGTGAAATTTAGAGAGAACTTAGTATTTAATCCTTAAATGTTGCTTCACTAATACAGTTTATTTTTAATTAATATTTTTACTTAGCCTACAAAACAATAAGTTTCAGCATGACAATTTCATACATATATCTCCTATTTCTTTGCTCATATTCATTCTCTTAAGCCTCTTTTTCCCTCTCCGCTTTTGGATTGACCCCATTCCTTATTCCTTCTACTGTTATGTCATATATATACTGTATATAGATATGAACATATATAACATATGCAAACCCATATATAAAAATATGTGTGTATTTATTTCCTTTATGAAAAAAATATGTTTTCTTTCCCCATCATACTTTCATTATTTTTTTTTTTTGCCACAGTCAAAGGAAATATTGTAGCAAAAGATTATGGTAGTACAGAGCACCACACACGTACACACACACACACACACACACACACACACAGAGATTTATTTAATTTTTTGAAAAATTTATACAATATGCTTTGACCATAATTATGCCTCTACACTGCTCCCATATACAACCCCCTTCTCTAACTACCCAACTGTATGGCATCTCTCTTTTTTGACACCTAAAATCCAATTTATACTGTTCATGTAGTCTTGGATTTTTTTTAATGTAGTGTACATAGTATACTTTAGGAAGTTCCTATAAGAAAAGGTAGGATTCCATGTGACTTTTTCAACAGGTCTTTAGTGTTATTTACCCTTCCCTATATTTGCTCTACCTTTCTCTCCTAGCCTCCATTCTAATTTAACTCTTTCATTAATACCTTTTACGCCTATACTAAACTACATTTTTTTTTATTTTTAAAACATAATCTCCCTATGTAAGCCCTGGTTGGCTTGAAACTTTCTATGTAAGCCAGGTTGACTTCAACTCACAGCGATCCTCCTGCCTTTAGCTTCCTGAGTACAGAGATTAAAGGCCTCTTCTACCATGCCCACCCATCATTTTTTCCAGTTCCCACTAATAATAAATGAATCTCCAGTGTGAGATGGTTGAATTAGTGGCAAGCCTATCTCTTGGCATGAAAAACCCCTTGCTTCAACTGTAGACAGACTTCTGTCCAAAAAGGACAAAACTTGGAAGCAGGTAAGTCGACAGCCTAGCTCTGCCAAGACAGGGTAGGCAAGTCCTTCATAATTCCTGCTCTACAATCAATGTCTGTCAGAGAAACAGGACCAAAAGGCTGAAGATTGATGCTGTAACGTATGGAGAGAAAATGGAAACTGTCCAGGCAGCCACTGATATGTCATTTCTTAGTTTTGGAAGATGCGGCCCTGCACTTCCTACATAATCAGATATATTTATCCCTCTCAGGTCTCTGAGGTGGTTGAAGAATAGATAGCTAGAGTCTAATAGTTAAATTTTGAGTTGTTTAGGAATCAAGAGGGTGTTCTGGATCTAAGAAGATGTTTTTAAAATTGTGATGCAAGTTAGTATGAAAGCTGAGTCAGATATAGAACTTTAAACTCATGGAGATGGTTAGATAGTAGAATGTTAAAGTCAGGGGCCAAATATGTATGGACTGGACATTGGGAATATATGCTAAGCCATTTAACTCTCATAAATGTGGCGTATTTATTTCTGTTGTTTTGTATAGTATTTACTGTTATAAGAGAAAGAACCATTTGTTGGACTGAAAGGGGGAGCTGTTGGGGGGAAGAGGGTGGAAGGGTGGGATAGGAGGGGGGAGTAGGGAAGGGATTGTGACTGAGTTGTAACTTGAAGAAATAAAAAAAAATAAAGTATAAAAAAATGATTCTTAAGTCAGGTTTCACCCTCAAGATCTTAAGTGCAACAGTTGTATAATAAATAAAATCATGATGAAAAAAATGAAACAGTTAAAAATGAAAACAGTTTTTAATTCCTCTCATTAACTCAAGTATTTCAACATTATTCTACATTTTATGAAAGTAATTTGAAAAAAAAATTAAGGATTTGGCTATTTCAATATTATGTAAAAAGTCTACCAAAATACATAAGTCTTGGTTAGGTTTTTATTGCTGTGAAGATACACAATGACCATGGCAACTCTTCTAAAGGAAAACATTTAATTGGGTCTGGCTTATAGTTCAGAGGTTCAGTCCATTATCATCATGGCAAGAAGCATGACAACATGCAAGTATGCATGGTATGGAGAAGGACCTGAGTGTTGCAGGGGATGGGGTGAGGAAGTGGGGGTGGGGTGGGGTCCATACCCAGGATTCTTGGGGGCAGGGTAAGCTGGTGCAGCATCAATGATTACCCAGACTCAGGGGAGGGGGGTCCCCGTAAGTGGCAAAAACAGACCTGTTTATTTCAAGAAGAAGGTGCCCCCTTTGTACCCTCTGCCCAGAATCCCATTGGCTCCCGAACTACAGGCTGCTGAGGCTCTTCCTCATTGGCTCCTGTCTCATTATCTGGTGGGTGTGGCATCATCAGTTTCCAGGCAGGTCCCAGCAGGTCTCAGGCCAGTTGCATATGGAAGCCCAGCCATGCATGCATTCACAGTTTAGCAGCAGGCCTTATTCCTGCTTAATGGCATTCTTTGTTCTTACATATTCACCCTTTTGTTTTTATTTTCAATTTTTTGACAACTCAATAGGAGCCAGAGTTCTTATGCTTGTTGACCCCACCTCAGGAACCCCCAGTATACTGGACTGTGTCTGTCTTAGGTTGACATGCCGGACAGATTCTTACCTGTAGTAAGAATCATTGACTACCGGTCTTCAAAGGGTGGCATCCCTGGGGAGTGTATATATAGGGTGTGTAGGATATTAAGCAGAGGCTTCACGATTCTCCCTGAGCCAGGTCTGGATCACCTCTTTGGGTGGACTGTTGTCTGGGCGTTCCAGAGCCATGAGCACCTTCAGGGTGGTCTTGTTGATGGAGTCCTTTCAGGTGATGGGCTGTATAAGACACTTAAGCAGAATGGCTAATATGACCATGATCCCTACCATAATAGAATTGGTGACTATCCAGGAGGGGTCAAGAATTCTTTGAACCC
Source organism: Lophiomys imhausi (assembly GCA_907164525.1). Classification (NCBI taxonomy): domain Eukaryota; kingdom Metazoa; phylum Chordata; class Mammalia; order Rodentia; family Muridae; genus Lophiomys; species Lophiomys imhausi. The sequence continues at coordinate 7,475,089 of CAJQZJ010001694.1, read as the reverse complement.
CATATAGAGAGAAAGCACTGGGACCCTGGTCTCATTGAGTTTAGAAATGCTTTCCCTGAGTAGAAAAGAGTGATTGAGGAACTTGTTTGACCAAGTCTCCTTTATGTAATGAGACAACTGTTGATCCGCTTCAGTGAAATTGTGCACTTGGTAAGGGGTGAGACATATAGCATGAAATTGGGGATCACAGGCCAGCAGGGACTTGTCTCTTAACAAGGCCAATTGTTCGGGAAGGAGATCAACTTGTTGCTGTAAATATGGATAGCCTGATATAGGTGTTGATTTAGGATTCCTGTGCTTGCAGAACCTCAGCCTGTTTAGATATCACATCACTGATGGCCTCAACTGTCGTGGGAGGTACCAGAGTGTACCCTGTCAGCAACAAACGCTTCAATCGAGGCTGTTCGTACAGCAACTGGGCCCACCCTGAGGTCAAGGACTCTAGCAGCAAGTACCCATTTGTGGATGTCATCACTAAGGACTGCTGCCATGGCATTGCGGGCTGGAGCATTAAGCCCCTCACAAGTTAATTGCTTGATCATTGTGTCCTGGGTGGGGCCCAGATCCTACCTACCCTCCAACCACCTCAGTGACTTCGAGAGGAAGTCAGTAAATGACTCCCCTGATTGTTGAATCAGATTACAGAAGCAGGAAGAGAGGTCGGGAGGTCACATGCCTTGAGGGCCCTAAAGGCCAGATCCCAGACCTGTTGATAGTAAGCATACAGTCTGATAGCGGCTTGAGAGACAGGGTCAATAAAGTTGCCCTGCCCAGTCAGCATCTCCAGGGTGATATCAAGGCCATACTGGAGACTGAGGGGAGCTTGCACCTCCGCCTGGTGGTCGTAAGCCTACAGCAAGTTTAAGAAGACAGCAGGCTCTATGACTGCTTTAAGGAGACTGTACCAATGATAATGGGTTTGTAGTTACATAGACCATTGACATAGAATCTGCTCAAAATAGGGCGAGTCAGGTCCTGATTCATTGGCAGCCTTTCTAATCATTTTGAATTCTATATTGTCTAGCAAGCAGCCTTATCTTATCAGCAGGGGGTCCGCCCTTCAGAGATCTGCCTGTTTCTGCCTCCAGTGTGCTGGGATTAAAGGTATGTGCCACCACTGCCCTGCTCAAATATATCACTTAAATCTCAGATAATAGTAACTCTGTAACTCAGAGAACAACTTTGAAATGCAGTGACATTCCATATCTATCCAAAATTCTTAAAAATCTCATGTTTTAGCAATGCCGAACCACAAAAATATCCTTTCTATCTCCCCATATAGGGAAAAATCAAAGACATATAACAAAAATTGAAGCAAAGAAAGAAGAACATTGCCTCCCTGGTGAGACAAAAGAGACAAAACAACAGACCAACAAAGGGAAAAGGAGAGGACCCCTCGCACTTACTGCTCACAAGGGAAAAGAACATACAACATTAAGAGGCCAACTCACTGAAAAAATGCTGAAGGGGTCGCATGCTTGTGCCATGGATGAGGAAGAGTCCAGGGGATGGGGGATTGACAAGCAAAGAGACTACTGCCATTTGATGTAGTGCCAACAGCAGAAAACAACAATGAGGATCCAAAAAAAAAAAAAAAAAAACAACGGTTGCAATGAAAATATAGAACCCCGACCCAGGTATAGTGAAAACCTATTCTTGCAAGGGTAAAGAGACCACATTGGGGGCCAGATGTTGCCGAGGCCCATTCCCAGGACTCTTGGTGGTAGAGATGAGCTGGCAGAGAGTCATCGACCTAGACACTGGGGGTCAGTAAGTGACAACAGCAGACCTGTTTTTTTTTTTTTTTTTTAAAGAGAGTGCCCCCTTTATAAGCTCTGCACAGAGTCCTACTAGCTCCTGAACTACAGGTTGTTTTGACTCTTCCTGTTGGCTCATGTCTCATTACTGGGTGTGGCGTCATCAATCTCCAGGTAGGCCCGGGCAGGTCTCAGCCTGGGCATGTTCAGATATGCCGGCGCATGTCTCAGGCCAGTTGCATATGGAAGCCCAGTCACGCATGTGCTATTTAGCAGCAGGCCTCGTACCTGCTCAATGGCAGGCCTTGTTCCTCTTGCACCTGAGAGTTCTATATTTGGATCTGTTGGCAGCAGAAGGAGACTGCCGCACTAGGTGTAGTTGGAGCATAGGAGACCTCAAAGTCCACCTCCACACTTTCATACCTCCTCCAAGGTTATACCTACTCCAACAAGGCCATACCTCCTAATAGTGCCACTCCCTATATAGGGCCAAGCTTTCATGTTTGGGGGCCATTCCTATTCAAACCTCCACAATGTAGTTACAGATTTTATTAGTCATTGTGTTTAAGTAGTACACATTTTGAGATAAGATTGTATGAAGTGGTCCATTAAAGTGTTTTTATATAAAATTTTATTTAGAACACAGATTATTTCTTAGGGAGACATACTTTGGTGAAAATATTAAATGCTGTAATTTTGTATAATTGATCTAAATTTAACATAGAGATCACTTTGCATGTATAGGACATGCTTTAATATATTTATACAGACATGCCATATGATGTGTTATTTAAGGTAGGTTTTGAGAAACTTGTCATCTTGGGTACCATATATTAGAGTCAACCATGGTAAGTATTAAACATGCAAGCAGCAAGCAATGTTTTAATTAATGTCATTACTAGTGGCTAAATATGTACTTTGTAATTCTTCTGTTTAGTGCAAATAGAAAATAGAGCTGAAGTAAACTGATACTTAAATATCAGTTTGACCCAATTAACTACTGTAAGAACGAAATTCTTAGAATTTCTCACTCTGATGAAACTAAGAAACTAATGCAACTGAGAAGTTGGAAATGACCAGTATAAACAGGAATGTAGACAGCTTTTCAAGTATGAAGTTAGAATTGAACATATGTTTTTTATTTCATAGTAGGTTAATAGAAAATATCTATGTGATCGATTTTTCTTATTTTTCTACAGGTTGTATGTAAGCTATAAGGATTACATATATATTATATAACATATATTTATAATTTTATATTCAGAAATAAGTATTTTTGAGATATTATACTCATTTCATATATCAAATATAACTGTTCCCAGAATAATGAGGAGTTACAGAAATACCTTTGGTAAGTTGATCACTGTTCTCAAATCTTTGATTTTTCCTGTGCTTCAGCATACCTGGCCATGTGACTTAGGATTTAATTCTAAAAACAAACAAACAAACAAACAAAAATGATGGACTTGGCTAAATTATCTCTTTAAATTAGTAAAATATAGAAAAAATATCAACATGAGTTTAATCTATGTTTATTTGTTTATTTGTTTCAGTATCACATCAGGGAATAAAAATCAGGTCAAGGGTAGTTGCCACCTGTTTAGTTTGGTTCCTGGATTAACAACATACGCATAAATATCACTTGGGGTGATGGTACATATATGCCCATAATGCCAGTTCTGAGGAGGCTGAGGCAGGAGGGTCTCAAATGAAGGCCTGTCTGGGCTATAAATGGAAACTGTCTCAACAACCCAGGAGCTGAGGATGCTCTTACATTTCTTTCTAATGAAATCATGTCTACTAAGATCTGACTCAAATGCCAGTTCCTCCCAGGAGTATTTCCTGATGCTCACATCTGGAGAGTATAATCTTAAAGCTCTTAGTCCACAAAACTCACATCACATGTAAATGTTTCTCTGTTGAGCATTTGTTGACAGCAGGAAGGGCATGGAAGTAGGACAAAAGTAATTATTGAAAGTGAAAGGGAAGTTTTTCTACTTCTGTGGAATATTCTCTGTTAGAGGCTGGATGAGAGAGAGAGAGAGAGAGAGAGAGAGAGAGAGAGAGAGAGAGAGCTGAAAGAATTTTTATTTTTTATTTTTATTTAATGCAGGAATGATTGCTATAGGATTTTGAAAAGTTCCTAAGGAGTGTTTTGGAGAGGATCCCTGATAATGTTCAGGGTAAGGCAGGAGTGAGATTCAGAATTAGGAGCCTCCAGGATGGAGCCACTTTTTCAAGGATGAAGTGCTGTGAACATTTACACTCAGACTCCAGCAATGTGATCCATTTCCTCCTGGAAGGCCAAATTTCAATAATGGAACATGATGCAGAAATAAAAAAGAAGCTTGCAAATACTGTGAGATTATAAGACAGTATTTTAAAAAGTAAAATGTGGGTATTTGTGCCATGAACCTTTAACATGCAGAAGAATCACCTGGAGGTCTTATGAAAACTACAGATTGCTGGAATTCAACCTTGGGGAATATAAAAGAATAATTGTTACAAAATACCCAATAAGCTATAGTTTGATAAATATCCTGTGAGATAAGGAAGCTAAAGTTTTATAGATCAGACTTTGGCCCTAGTTGGGGACCATAACAGTTACAATAAAAGGAAATGCTGACTGCCCATTGATATTGGTCATAGTCTCCTTCATCCAGTACCTTCAATTGCAGTTATTGATATTATTTTCCTAGAGAATGTAAGGTGGAGAGATTATGTAATCACAGCATTTGTGTGGGACAAAGTCAGTGTATGACCCAAAGATGATCTGACTTCAGAATTCATACTGGAGAAATCCACAATATTAAAAAGCTGTAGCTTTTGTCTTTTCCTCTTGTCTTCCTCTTTTCAAAAGTTTCAACTGATTGGGACCAGTGCCACATTTAACAAGATTGCCTGATTAAATTTACTCCAGTAAAAATTTCATTCCTAAGTAGAGAAAGACCAGCTGGAACATAATCAGCCATCATAGTGGGATGCCCTAGATATGAAGATGCCCATCCTACCAAGAATAATACATATGCCCATAGCAGTAATTCCAAAATAAATATAGAAAACTTCCACAGCATGTGTTATTATAACCATTTAAGCAAAAACATAAGAACTTTAAAGTGGGACATTATCATTGCCTTGAACACTTTTTTTCACTCTGTCTCAAAACTGACATCTCAAAATAAATTCATGATCTTGAAGCCTAAGTGCTAATTGTCTAAAGGAATGGTCTGTAATAAAACATAATCACAGTCAGATGTAGTTTTCTCCCTTCAAACTGTCTCTGGACCCAAACTGCTATATTGTTTCAGATGGACAAGACAACTCCATCTTCTATGACCCTGGAAGTGGAAGTGACTTATGGTCCTTGATAAAAAGGAATAACAAAAAAAATGGACTATGGGTTATATTCAAAGTTCAGTGAACCTACTGTAGATGTTAATTCTGTCCATATGGAGAAACGGGTTTAAAGAAATAGTAATCAGTCTGGAGACAGAGCTCAGTTGGTAGATTGCTGGACAATCCTGCACCATATCAATGAGGCAGGGTGACTATTACACGGTGGGCCCCTAAATAAAGGCAGAAAGTCATTCAAGGTCATTATTGGCCATAACAAATTGGAGGACTGTAAAAATAGCATGATATTCTCATGCCAAGAGATAGGCTTGCCACTAATTCAATCAAGAGGGTGTTATAGATCTAAGAAGATACTCTTAAAAGTGTGTTGCAAGTTAGTATGAATGTTGAGTCACATATAGACCTTTAAACGCATGGAGATGGTTAGATAGTAGAATGTTAAAGTCAGGGGCCAAATATGTATAAACTGGACAGGGGGAAGGTATACTGGGCCATTTAACTCTCATAAATGTGGCATATTTATATCTGTTGTTTTGTATAATACTTACTGTTATAAGAGAAGGAACCATCTGTTGGACTGAAAGGGGAAACTTCTGGGGGGAAGAGGGTGGAAGGGCGGGATAGGAAGGGGGAATAGGGAGGGGTTTGTTACTGAGATGTAACTTGAAGAAAAAAATAAAGTATTTAAATAATAAAAAAATAGCATGATATGCTATTTTATGTTAGTTTTTCTTAACTGTTGGCTGTGGGAGGCATGTTGTTTGCATGTTCTTCCCCAGTCTAACTCTGGGTCCTTACATTGATTAACAGAATATATCTCTTTCTCTCTCCTTCCCCCTGCCCCCCCCCCACAAGACAGGATTTCTCTGTGTATCCTTGTCCTAGAGTCACTTTGTAGACCAGGCTAGCCTTAAACTCACAGAGATCAGCCTGCCTCTGCCTCCCAGGTGCTGAGGTTCAAGTTTTGTACCACCACACCCAGAAATTAACATACCTCTTTTAGGGGCAAAGTGCCTCTTGAAACCAGTTCTCAGTGGGAGCCCCACACCTAAGAAGACTGGCTTGTGACTCCTTTCTTTTTACACAAATTTAAGATTATGTGTATTTATTCATTAGATCAGTAAGGGCATTATTAAACTTAACATCAAGGAAAAAATGTGTCATTTTTGAATTCTAGATTGTCTTTAGTAAGCAGTCTTATCTTATCATCAGGGTTACCGCCCTGCCTTCATTGTTTAAACCAGGCTGGTCTAGAATCCAGAGATCTGCCTGTTTCTTCCTCTAGTGTAATAGGATTAAGGGATTAAGGGTGTGTGCCAGCACCACCCTGCTCAAATATTTCACTTAAATCCCAGATATTAGTAACTCTGTAACCCAGAGAGCAACTTTGAACTGTAGTGATAATTTGAAATATGTCCAAAATCTTCAAAAATCTCTTATGTTTTAGCACTGCAAAACCAGGAAAATATCCTTTTTATCTCCTGATATAGGAAAATCAAAGACATCTAACAAAAATCAAGCAAAGAAACAGCATTCCAAAAGTCTTGGAATGTCTAACCATGCCATCCCATGCTGCAATTAAGGTTTTGCTCATTATTCCTTGGAATCTAGTTGTGACTATATTTCATTGGTGGTCCTTTCCCAGAAAACCCTGACAAGCACCTCATAGCCAGGGAGCTCTTAGCTCCAGCTGCCATCAGTTGTGTATTATCTATCTGGAAGGGCCTCCCTCCTTCCTCCATTTTCATTGTTGGAAATTTAGCATTCCATCTGTAAATTCTTTCATTTAAGACTATCCTAGTCCAAACTTTCTCAAAAAAGATACACAGAACCAAAATTGTCAGTATAAAAATCATTTGCATGCCAAGAGCAACAAACTCAATTGGACTACAAATGTATTGAGACATTATGAATTCCTCCATTTTTAATCTAGGCAATTAATTCCGCTCTCAAATTCTGTTTAGTTCTGTTTAGAAGGTTGGCAGTTTTTTAGTAGGTAAGGAGAGCTAAGCCTTAACTCTCTGCCTTTGCTGCAAGGCTGTAACAGCTTTTGTTAAGGTAGCTGTACCTTTGAAATGCATTAGGGTTTGGTTCCCATTCTTTGGCTAGGAAACAAGCTTTCATCCGGGCCTTCTCACACTGTAAGCATGGATTCTAATTGCCACAGTTGGGTGCCATATGTAGAAAGAAATATGGCTAATTAAATTATTTAACCAGTATTTATATTATATTTAATTGGTTCGGCAGTGTTAATCTTTAGGTAGCCATTATAAATGAGAACACAGACACCACGTGGATTTTAACAAGCCTTGGCCTGAAATGTGCAATCCTAGACCATCTAAGCTAGCTCTTAATTCTGTTACCCAAATATGACCCCATATATACATATGTCCCCTTGGACTGCCATTTTCCATGCTATGAGGATGTTCCAGGCTACATGGAATGATCTTTAATCTATCACATGGTGTGTGTCCTCCTTCTTCCTGCTCCTGGCTGGAATGAATTAATCCTCTGTGTAAAGTACAGGCTTCCTGTTCTAATCTCAGGAAGTCCCACCTTTCTCTGTCTTTGCCCAATCTCAGGCCTCAGCATTTATTTAACCAATCAGAGTCAATGTAACAGACAACAAACAGGACCAGTTAATATTTAGAATGCTTAACACTACCCCATTAATTCCCTCCTTTTGTCTAATAAAAAGGCAAAAATTTTTTAACTCATATAGTAAAAACCATAAGAACAAATATGAAACAGTCAAGAAAACCATATATAAAAGTTATGCACATAATGTTTATCCTATTTGTATCAGGCAATCTTGAAGAAGAAAAAATCATCTATCTCTCTTGGTGTGTCTAAAGTTCTGAAACTAAATAATTTTTATCATATCCTATATTTATAAACCTAAAGATTTTATTTAGACTTGAAAATATCCTTTTAAATCCTAAACAACTCAAGTTCAATTGAAATTTTATAACTATTATGCCTTCAACCCCATCAAAGATATAAGAAGGGATAAAGCTATTATTTGAATGAGTAGGAAGCATAGGAGAGCAGCTTCCAAAAAAGAAATATTGCAGTTTGTTGTCTACACAGTCCCAATTATCTCTTGATATCATTGGAGAATCATCTTCAGCCTTCTGGCCAAGCATTTTTCACAGACTAAATTGTATAGCAGGAAATAAGAAGGATTTGATGGGGTAGTGTTAAGCATTCTAAATGTTAACTGGTCCTGTTTGCTGTCTATTATATTGTCTGTGATTGGTTAAATAAATGCTGAGGCCTGAGAATGGGCAAAGACAGAGAAAGGTGGGACTTTCTGAGAGTAGAACAGGAAGCCTGCACTTTACACAGAGGATTAATTCATTCCAGCCAGGAGCAGGAACAAGGAGGACATACACCATGGGTTAGAAAAAAGGACCTCATTCCACATGGCCAGGAACATCGGCTTATGGTAGAGAATGGCAGTCCAAGGGGACGATGTATATATGGGGTCATATTTGGGTAATAGAATTACGAGCTAGCTTGGATGGGCTAGGATTGCACAATCCAGGACAAGGCTTGTTAAAATCCATGTGGTCTCTGTGTGTATTCAACTGCCCGAACAATTAATGATAATATAAATACTATTAAGTAATATATTAGCCATTTTTTCTACAAATGGCACCCAACGTAATTTAATTATTATTATTTTTTTTTTACAGAGGACAGTTTGAGCTAGATTTCCAGGGGGCAAAGGAGATATTAATGGATATTTTCCCTGTAAAACTTCACATACAATAAAATGTTTCCAGGTGTTGGATTAGGAGTTGATATCTGCTATTAGTTATACTTTCTTTCTTTTTCCTTAAAAAAATGTAGCAGCTATTCATTGTGTTTGGGTTTGTTCTTAAGACGATGGCAGAGGAAAACATGGTAGCAGTGTGCTTTCACTTTCAACTGAAGAGTTTTTATTTGCTTTCTGATGAGCAGTCTTCTTTCAAGGAGTAACATTTTTCTTCTAGAGAAGTCAATGACAATATTAGATAAAGTTATTTTTAATTTCAAGCTAAGCAGTTAGTACTAGATTGTCAAGTGATTAATTTCCCCAGACAACTGGAGATTGTTTTGTTTACACTTTACTCAGAATCACCTATGTCTCAGTGGTACAGTGAACAACATGTGGAACACTGTGGCAAGTGATTTGTGTTCCATCTGTATCCTTTTCGCTGTGTATCCCTTTGTAGCTTCAAGGAGCTTATTAACTTCAAACTAGAGAGAAACTAAGAGCCTGCTTAGTCCAGTTAATGCTATCACTGTAAAAAAAAAAAGTAGACATAGAAGATTAGTCTAATACAATGTTCTCTCACTGACCCCAGCAGGCTTTCACGCTAAAGTTTACATTCTTTGGTTCCTAACTTAAAACAAATTATCAAGCTGGCAAATGGTTGCTGCATGCATGCCAGACAATTCAAATTTGACCTTTGGAACCCATGTAAAAAGGCTGGATTTTGTGGCAAGAATCTGCAATCTTAGTGCTCCTATAGCAAAAAGGGAGGGAGAGACCTGAGAATCTTCAGGAAGCTGGCAGGGCTAGAGCCTTGAGAATGCACAATGGCACAGGCAACAGCAATTCTGCTTTAGTATGTGGGGAGGGAACTAGTTCCTTAGAGTTGTTCTCTGGTATCCATACATGTGCCATAGCATGTGTATATCTACACACACACACACACACACACACACACACACACACACACACACACA